>CAEMYA010000137.1:606168-625485 GCA_903131615.1 Diplodus sargus | reverse complement strand
TAATATCCTGCTAATTAAATTCCTCCAAAAGTCGAGCAAAAAGCCATTAAAATGACTTGATTGCTATTTGAGTGGAGCGTTATTGAAATTGCATTCATCTGAGGCACGTCGTCCAAAGATTAAAAAATAAAAGGTGACAAGAGTAAAAAACATTAAGTGTGAAACACTTAGTTTAGAGTTTCAACTGCATAGAACTGATAGCATCAGTTTTTATCCACCACATGGTTTTAAAGCTAGTGTGTGAAAAGGTGTATGTCTTCACAAGTATTGTCACAAAATCACAAATAAATCAGACAGAAATCACAAATGGTCGAGTATCAGAGTAACAAATCCACATGTAATATATCTGTATATATTTAAGACGTTCACTGATGCTCCACTAAGCCTTTTAGTGCCAGTTTTGCTCGTCCTAGGTTCTGTAGTTGAGTTAGCATTAGGTTTAGGCGCCAAACTACTTGGTTAGATCAGGTTTTGTTAGATTTAGGCTAAAATTACCTAGTTAGGTTAATTTAGGTGAAACAACTACTAGGTTAGGTAAGGTTAGGTTTAGGCTAAACAACTACAAGGTTAGCTTTAGGCTAAACAACTGCTAGGTTAGCTTTAGGCTAAACAACTACTAGGTTAGGCTAGGTTAGGTTTAGGCTAAGCAACGGCTAGGTCAGGTAAGGCTAGGTTTAGGTTAAAGACGACTATATTGGTTTAGGTTTAGGGGAAACAACTACTAGGTTTGGTTTAGGCCAAACAATTACTAGGTTGAGTTAGGTTTAGGCTAAACAACTACTTGGTTAGCTCAAGTTTAGGTGAAACAACTACTAGGTTAAGTTAGGTTAGATTTAGGCTAAACAACTACTAGGTTAGCTTTAGGCTAAGCAACGGCTAAGTCAGGTAAGGCTAGGTTTAGGTTAAAAACGACTATATTAGGTTATGTTTAGGCTAAACCACAACTAGTTCAGCTAGGTTAAGGCTAAACAACCATAGGTTAGGTTGAGCCACACCTGGTTATGTTTAGGAAATGATTACACTTTCAGTTGAAATAACTATGTTACTTATGTATTTTAATTACATAATTTATTTAAGTTACCTCACTTACAGTACACAACATAACAAATCAATTCAAACCTCGGTCTCTTTGGAGACAGTCCAGTGTGCAGTGACACATCCGGCCACATGCAGTTTCACCACTGAGTGACATTTTATCAGATCACCTGCAGCTTCCTGTGGAGCCACAGCGGACTCATTTTCAGTGATACTCCTGTTAGCACACTTTAATGTGTAAATTGGTGGAGTTGCCCTTTAAGCTAGCAGACCTTTCAGCGTTTTTCTTTCTTTTTTTTTTTGGCAATTTAGAATTATAGTTGTCAAATGTGCAGAGTGAAGTATTTTTTATTGGCAATTGCGGGCTCAGTTTTATCATCCTCTTTATCTGATCTGCTTCTAGCCTTTTTACGGTTTCATAATTTCCTCCGTAACCATTTTATCTTTTATGGCGAAGCGAAGTCTCCTTTAATACGAGAACTATAAACTGAATGGATTCTCCTCCTAACTTTTGATGGCAGTAATAAGAGATATATCACTCTAAATGATAGTTTACAGGTCAATTAGAATGATTTTTTGCTGTTTTAAATAGCCGGAGCATCTCATCCCCTCCCAACCATCAACATCTATTTATTCCCACCGTGACTGTGATCCTCCCACCACCATAATAAAGTTGTTTTTAAGCAGAACGGCTCCAGAGACAATCCACTTCGGTCCAAACTGAAATAGTTCAATAACTACTGGAACCACACGGCACCACAATCCACCAAACATTCACAGTACCTGCTGAGTTTAATACTTTAGTTTACAGCTTCCGTTCTGCATGTTTTAGCGAGCAGACATGATAGAGGACGAATGAAATGCTTCAAATGGCCACAGGTCAGATTGAAACTCACGAGGCCTCAAGGGAACGTATGCTTCACCAACTGAGCCACTGGGGCACCCTTAGTTTAACCAAACCTCTACAAGGTGGCCGATCATAAAACTAGTCACCTGAAACATCTTTTATAATGTAATTTGGAAGCAACAAACAAAGAGAGAGAGAGAGATCTTATGCATCCACATTTCTTAAATATAAATGTATATTATCTTTACATGCACATCGTAACAGGATGATGGTGTAACAATCGTCTCGGGCTCTCTCCTCTCATCTGACACTGAAGGAAGCTTCAGAAGGGAAAAAAAGGCTGAACATCACAAGGATACGAGGGCAAATCAACCCGTGTGGGAACTCTTAAAATACCCCTTTAACTAGGGCAGCACACGAGGCTCGGGGTGTCGCACGCCGCATGGCGAACCTGTCCACGCAGGAGGGGGACACGAGTTCTATAAACCAACACGAGACGCCGCAGGATCCCTCCGACTGGCGGTTGTGATTATAAAAAACGGCGTGGTGGGCGCCTGCGAGCGGTCGGGATCGGGCGACCGGGCAGGTAAACACCTGCGGATTAACTCCCGAGCTGCTTCGACTTCTGAATTCTAACCGTGCCAGCCAAGCAACTTCAACAACTCGGGGAACGGAGCGGCGGTGGTTAAAGATTCATGGGCTCCATATTCACAGCCATCCGTTCCACTGATGAGGTCTATAGCGAGGGATTAGGGGAGCCTTGCATATTGTTAAAAGTAAATTGGTGCCTTTCAATTCTCGCAGCATTACCCAGTCTGTCCTGCGCGTATAATGAATTCCAGTAATGAACTGGCCTTATACAGGAGAGCACAATATCAGCCGTAAAGTGTTGTACTATGCACACCACATTTGTCACCATTACAGTCAATATTTGGTGACTGCCACAAGATTTATGTGGCCCTGGGGAACAATGAAAGAAGCCTGGTCTCATCTAACGTGAGTCATGATAGTCTCCGTGGCTCCGATTGGACCCGGGTACTGCTCTGCGTTATATACACACACACACAATGCAGCACCAGCTATTCTCCATTGCTTCACCTCGATGCTCCGCTGTATGCATCACACCATTAAAAGGCATTATTATTACTTTGAGAACAAAATAAAAAAGTATAACAACAAAAAGAATGGAAAAGTTTTATCTCTGCGTCGAGGCTGACCCAAATATTAAAATAATAAATAAATAAATAAATCAGCTCCTTCTCTATTTGTGCTGCTCGTCTCTGGTGACTGAGTTTAACGTGGAATCAATTCAACTAATTGGAGACTTTAAATTGTTCTTGCACCCGAAACTGAAACGTCGCCAGAAGCTGCAGCCGTGTTCAGCCAATGGAAAACAAATGATAGTGTTTTGTCTTTTCAGCTCCGTCTTCAATTAACTTCTTAAACTCTTGATTTTCACTTTGCATCTCGACTCCCCGACCCGGCTAATTTTCTTTAGATTGAGTGAGGGAAACGTGTGGTTATATAGTAACTTCTGTTCTCTGAGTGACGACCAATCAACACCACCATCGAAAACCTGAAACGAAACACCGCGTGAGATGAAAGAGGCTGGTATGTGTTTATCTAAGGCGAGTCGTAATAGTTTATGTGCCTGATTGGCGCCAAACAATAAGACATTATCTAAAGTACTCCTGCTGATTTGGTCACCTCGACACAGTCAGCAGCTGCGACGCACCGCTTACAGGAAACATAACAAGCTGCTTAAGAGCACAAATTTGCATCAAATGTTCCACTTCAACGTTATAACTCGGAGAAACGATCCACATGGTTTTAGATTGAGTGGGACGTACACATTCTTAGGAGTAATAATAGACTTTAAAAGTCCCACACGTGCTTGAAAATTGTCACAATTTAAAGTTTTATTCAGCCTCACGGTAATCCAAAGAGAACAGGCTGTACATCCATGAGTACGCTAGCAACAGGAGCTCCTAATAGCTAATTCGGCTCATGTGAGTATCAATTTGTTGTATGTACTCTATATAAAGGGTAGGCAAGATAATATATGGGTGAGGACATAGTGACCTCTTGATCTGTGAGTCTCTCTGGCAAACCAAGGCTGCTGTTTGTGTTCACTCACAGGACGACCTTCCATCTCTCAGCGGCAGCAAACTGACTTTTCTTTCATGCATTTGCTTTCTATTCCTCACAAAGTCAGAGGTGAGAAGCTCTGAGTGACTTAGATAAGATAAAAACATCTGAGAGTCCAAAAGTCATAATATGAGAACAGTTTGTCAGCAGGCCTTTATTTTGAAAGTCTAACCAGTGCGAGTTTAAAGCCTCTGACCACGTTGTCGCCCACAGTGTTGTGTTGTTGTTTCCATATTATCTGAGGAAGGACCCTCAATTTTTAGACCTTGAGACGCTGCGTGATAGGAAACATATTTCTTTAGACCCTCTGACATTATCACAGTGACACGCCGTCTCTTATCTCTGCTGCGCACACGGTGAAATATTCAATCCCGACACTTTTTGCAGCCGCAGCGTCCCATCAGACAGAAATATTCCCGTTGTCTCCTTTGGAACACTTTAAAAACCGTTTCCCTGATATTCAGCCTGACATTGTTGGGACGTTTAAGAGCGCGGAAAGTTTAGGATCGCACGAGTTTGTAGAAACGGAGTCACCAGAAGGTCAGAAGCTTCCAGGCAATCATTACATTTGATCTACGTGGCTGGATTTGGTTGATATAGGTTTCATTAGGTGCTGAATTAAAGCAGCACTCAGTACTGGACGAGTTTCGGCACCCAGATTCTGATCCGCGCAGTTTGGGAGACTTTAGTTATTTTTTCATGAGTCTGCCAGATTCTGCTATTGGATCTAAGATGTATTCATGTCTTAAAAGTCAAGATCAGTTAATGCCCCTTTAACCCAGAGGTAATGAGAGTGTTTTTCACACACTAAACCCTTTTCATCCAGCCAGACTCTCGGAGGAGGAGAACAGCTTGCTCAGCGATTCGCTCTGTACGCTTGGATTTTTTTTCCTCCTCTGACTCCGACCAGGTAAATCCTGCCACAAACAACCTGAAACCGCCCGACCGTAAAAAGCATTTATTCTCCCCGGCGGTGTTAAGAGCACCATTCCACCTCCCCACCTCTCCTCTCTCAATATTTTTCCCTCTTGATACTTCATAAGAATCTGGCAGCCGCTCCCGACAGGAAGCTTGTGAACAGACGAAGAAGAAGAAGAAGAAGAAGAAGAAGAAGAAGAAGAAGAAGAAGAAGAAACGCCTCGAGGGTGCTGGTGTCCAGCCGGGCTCGGACATCAGCATGCACACACACACACACACACACACACACACACACACAGTCCGCAGGCTTGTGTCCACATCACGCCATCATATCTAACCCGTCCCTCCGGTCATTCGCACTACAGGCAACTCCACTTTACAATAGACACGTTGCCATGGTTACCACATACAGCAGCCAGCAGCCCGGCTCGTCTCGTGAAGCGTGAAGCTGCTCTGGGTTGTTATTTTGTGTGTGTTTACGGTCGATGATCTTCAGTCCGTATGTTGCATATATTTCTCTCTCACTAATTAAGATTTTTATATCAACAACAGATCAGACGGCGCTTTAGTGTCTTTTGGCTCCTTGTTTCGGTTTCTCAGCCTCCATCTTTTACTTTTACTGCCCTCATGGAGCCAGTTTTCACTGTTGGACATTACTGTTAGTCGCCCAGCGAAGGCAGGCGGAGAAAGTTTGCAATAAGCTGGTGACATAAAGGAGAATTCAGATATTTACCTCAGGAGTAAAAAAACGGAACTAAAGAGGAGAATAATTAACTTCCTTGCTGGTTGGAAACACTTGAAAAAAAATGCTTATAATACATGATGTCGTCTCTACAGTTTGTCCTGCTCCTCAGCTGCCGTGAAAACAAGAAATGCAGATATAAGTTCAAATAACAAATATTCAAAGAGTTAGGCACAGATATCTCCATACCGCTACCTCCCAGCATGCAAAGCTGCAGGAGCAGATCTGGGGCTGACCAAAGTCCCTCTTGCCACTCGGCAGCCATCTTGGCAACGTTATCCAGGCAGTTATTTCTGTCTGAGTCCAGGCTCCAGTGGAGAGAGTCTTGACTTCACTTTAACGCTCAGAGAAAACACCTGAACAAACGTCTGATCTGTAAAATAGCTTCACCTTTTATTTTGGTAATCCTCTGAATTAGTGTGACGTCCTCCTCTTCTTCTAACGCGCCTAAAATTAAAAATCCTTCTGCAGCCGAAACTAAATCAGTCGAAACTGCTTCTGTCTCTTATAAATCTCTCTGGTTCGACTCGCAAACGCTGCTCACTGGAAAATCATTGAGTATCTTTGAGTTTAAGTTCTTGCATTTTTAGCTGTTCTGACTCTTATGCCGTCAAAAAACTAGATTCAAGTCCTTTATTACTGTCGTTTAAGTTGATCTTCAGTGTGTTTCGTTAAATTATTGGCATATTAACTGATGCACAAACACTTTGAGGTGAATCTGTACGTCATGTTTCAGTTTGTGATTCTCTGATTTCCTGTTTTACTTTGAAGTTTTACCTTCATGTGTTGTTTCTGTGAATCAGAGTCTGTTTTCACTCCTTGACGTCTTCGTCAGTTTGTCCTGTGTTTCTCCCACCTGAACCTGTTCTCCGTGTCTCCCCGCGTCTCCCTGTGGTACGTTTTTCTTTTTGTTCCTCATGTTTTTACTGGTTGTACTTTTTGTTTTTTGCTCTTTGTATTTTTGGAATTAACAGCTCTTGGTTTTCTTTTTTCTTCCTGCTTCACATTAAAGCTCATTAGTTCCCTCCTCTGTGTTTCTGCGTAACGTAACAACAAACATTCAAGTCTTAAGATTTAAAATGTGTCAACTTAACTCTATTTTTCCACAACCTGACTTCAGTTTTATGAACTTCTGAACTCTATATTTTCAAAAGTGCTCATGAATTCCTTCTTACATTTGAGAGAATAATAAAACACCCTGAAGTTCTTCTCAGGTGAGCAGTGAGTTTATAGTTTTCACTCTGGAGTTGAAGCTGCATTGGAAATAAAAAAGAATATAATAACACTGGAGGAGAAGGATTTAATAATCGTGGGGGGGAGGGGAGGCGGAGAGCGGCGATATAAGTATTCGAGTTATTAATTCAGAGTCGGATCTTGACAGTGTGGATATCACGGCAGAAAGTAGGCCACGGATCTCGACCAGAGATCATGTAATTTTCTCAAATGAACATCGTCGGTGCAAAGGCGGCTGAAGAGAGCCACACCTCCGCCTGCCCGCTCTCCAGAACGGGGTCAAGTGTTAAATATGCCGCCTTTCACACTGAATTTCATTTCCTCTCCGCCGCTCTCTCTGATCTGCTCACGTCTTCTTCTCCTTCAGTGACATTTTAATTGCCGGCAGAGCTGCCGAGTTGAAAATATTGCCAGTGCAACATCAGTTAGGAGATCATCACGAGTCGCTTCATTCATGACGCAAGAACATCAAAGTCGTCTGTAAACAAAATCTGAATGAACGGCGACGTCGGAGCAGTGGAGGGTTTATGTTCTCACAGGAGGAGGAGGAGGAGCTGCAGAGGACGATTCTTCTTCCTCACAATACGTGAGCGTCAAATAAGAACATGAAGTGTTCAGCTGATCCTGTGACGCCTTCTTTAATCCCTCTTCAATGTGTTTTAATCACACGCTGCCACTTTTGTTTTGTCGAGCTGCCGAGAGGGGTTCCTCCGCCGTCACACAAACGCATTCCCCTGAAATCTAATGAACTCATCAAGAGATGTGACTTTTCATTTCAGATCCCTGCTGGCTGCTCGGCTAATTGCATTTCCCCCTCCGTGAAAAACACGTCTCCTGCAAGTACCGGGGATCTTCTGGAGTGACGTGTGTCACAACAATGCAATGTTTTTTGGAGGCAGCGTGAATCAAAACGCACGTCAGTGAAACTTCTTTTCATGTCATTAAAATCTGAGGAAAAATGTTGGAGACGCAGCAGGAAGGAGGATTTAAACACCAGAGAGTCGGCTGACGAAACAACTGGTCTCATACTGCAAATATAACTCGTACGTACAGAACAGCTGATCGCTTTACTCAGCCCTGATGTTACATCTTGGTAAAGAATTAATGGTCTTTGTTACGAGCCGTTTCTCATCGTGTCATCAGGTTTACAGTCTGTGGAGGAAACGCTGAAGTCCAACAGAAGTCACTGATGTAAAAGAAGTATTTCACTGAGAAACACAGAACAAGAGCTGTGAGTTCCCTGCCAAAGACTACATTAACCACAATGCACTGGGCTGCAAGGATAAATACTGACTTTTAGCTCTGGGCCTGTTTTGAAAATACGTTTCTGAAAACAGGATCGTGGTTTGTAATTGATCAACGCTTCCTCATTTCACAGCTGTCGATCAGTTCTGTCAGCCGTATTATCCGTACTGAAACTTTATTATGTTGGTTTTTATTCTCTAGTCGAGGGTCCTTCACACTTTATTTGTTTTGCTAACTTTCTCAACCTGCAGGATGCTGCGTGATGTACAGATCGTAAAGCTCCTTGAGGCAAAAAAAACAACGTTATTTTCAAAATTGGGCAATTCAAGTAAATGGACATGAAACAGAGAGAGTTGTAAATCAGCACTGGAGACGCAGTCTTCACCTCGTCAAGGTGCAAAAGGTTGTTTTAGCCGAAAAGCAGCTCAGTCCAAACACTTCTTATCCAATATAACACACATTTCCTCAAAGACGTGAAGTCTGAGCATCCTATCATACATACGTTCTTACTTTTTCTGTAATTCTCTTGATTTCCAGTGCAGGAGCCTGTTTAAAGGCTACAATCTTCGACAAAACCAACCCGTTAACATGCTTGTTTTTGTCGCACTGCCTACGTTTCTTCAGCTCTCAGTGTGATTTTCTGGAAGCAGCGTCGCTATCAACGTCCCAGGAGTCTGAACTTGAAGTTTTCCTCCATGCCACCAGGAAAAAGTTGATAAAAACACGTCATGCTTTAAAAAACTAACCCTCATTAAGCGTGTGCTGCCCCTCATCAGCCCGACTTCTCCTCCTCGTGACTGAGGAGAGTTTAATAACCGAGGTTAATCAAAAAAAAGGAGCCAAAGTGTTCATCTGCATTCAGCGAGTCAGACTGCAGCACAAAGAGATGGTGGAACTTCGATTTCTTTTTTTTTACCATCGCAAACAAAAGCTGTTTTCAAGCCAACAAGAATCCCCGACGGTGTCAGAGAGGAAACACCATCTGTGCACAACAATGGATCCGGTGAGGACCTGCTGCAGCGCTCACAGAGACCGGCAGGATTACACTCAGTCTGTAATCACAGCACACGGAGGGAGAACAGTGCAGGAAGAATCCGATTAACATTAGAAGTAGGAAGCGATAACAAGAAACAGTGTGAGGAGGAAAAAACACAGGTTAAATTAGCAGGTTGCACTTTAAAAAAGGATAGAAAATAAAAGCGGTGGCCTGTTTTCATGGAGGAACAGAAGGATCGCACAACGGATCTGATGTCATCCGGTCTGGCTGCACCGATTATCACTCTGCTGTCGGGAAAAAGACGCGTTGGCTCGTTTGTATTTCTTAAAAACCGATCGCAGTCGACTTTGGCGACACTTAGCGGCGAGCTGCAGTGACATCTGGTGAGTCGGACTGGATTTAATCCCAGCTGAGGTGAAGTTGTGTCTATGGAACAATATTCAGCACCACGAGATGGTTTTCTACATTTATTAAAAGTTTCATGTTGCATCAGAAATGTGTTGGCTGATAACAAACGGTTCCCGTATTTGTTTCCTTCTAACAAACTGCAGAAAAACCACCAGTAAGAAGCATCCGGACGAAATAAAAGATCAATATTTGAGCAGCTGGCTGTTTCCGTCTGCCTCCAGTTATTCAGACAGACAGGTGAAATATTTTGTTCTGCAATTTTCACAAATGCCAGCCAAGAAACTGCGCATCAGAATTCAGCGTCTGATTAGATGTCTGACAGATTTTTTGTGTTTCTGGAATGAAAAACAAAGCGACATGCTGCTTCTTCAAAAACAGGGTGAGGGAAAAAAAAGGATGAGGTTCAACTGAGAGACAGATTGAAGTCAAAATCACACGAAACACTACCAAAAAAAAAAAAAAGTCCTCACATGAGCGTCTAATAAAGTCATCCAGCCAATAAACAGACACGAGTCCGGTGCCAAACATCCTGTCAGATTTCGGGCCGGACGTCTCTCAGGTTAATCTCTGGTTGATTAAAGGGCTGCTGGAGGTGAAAACCCTCTCAGGACGGTTATTGCTGCCGTGTGGAGTGACAGCTCGCTA
Organism: Diplodus sargus; assembly: GCA_903131615.1. Taxonomy (NCBI): domain Eukaryota; kingdom Metazoa; phylum Chordata; class Actinopteri; order Spariformes; family Sparidae; genus Diplodus; species Diplodus sargus. Next base: position 615,267 of record CAEMYA010000137.1, on the reverse strand, counting down.
ACGACCTCAGCGGGGAAACTTGATGAGCTTTAAAAGGCGGCTGTTAACGCCGTGACGCCGTCCTACTGGTTCCACCTCGACTTCGACCCGCATCCTGAGCGTACGAGCGGTCCACAGGGACGAGCTGACCCGGATGTCATGTTCGCTGCTTGTTGTCAATAAAGTTTGATGAAGGTGAAGATTCCTCGTTTAAAGTGGACGTGCTCAGCTTGAAAAAGAGGAAATATGGTGTCGGAAATGTTGATAAAACTTAGATTTTTCACTTAATACTCTTTAACTTGTTGCATCTAAAAGTCTGTGTGCAACATTTCAAATATTTAGCTGTTTCAGAAGACTTTGCATGAATTCCCCTGCAGTCTCACTTCTGTCTGCATCGCAAGAAAGTCGAGGACATTTTTCACTCACGAGTCGAGAGAAAGTTGGCGTCATACATCGCGCAGACACTGAAAACCCTCTGGGAGAGCTCCGCAGCTCCGGGCCGTATAAATAACCCTGACAAAGCAGCGCTGCGCTAACTTAAACGAGATTAATCTCAAACACCTGCGCTGGTCCTCGTTAGCGAGAGGAGCTGCAGCGCCGCTCCGGCCTGAGGCTGCGAGAGGAGAAGCTGTTTGCTAATCCACAGGAGGATGATCGGAAAATTAAGCAATCAGCCAAACATGCAACAACAAAAAACACATTTACAAGAGTGTGTTACATCTGCAGTCAAGGAACAAGTTGCTTCAAGTGTCTGAACTGTTGTGACGACATGAGATTGAAAATTAAAGTTACATAACGTAAAAAACGTACATGCAAACATTTAAAAACAGAACAGGGTTCTCCGTGCGTCTTCCAGCAGAATCAGGTTCTCCTCTAAGGACAGGAAACCTTTTTGATATGTCGGATATGACATCGGTTGATTAATGTGTTTGCAATGTTTTATCATGTTTATCACTTGTTAGAGGCATTTGCTTTGAGGGAGGTCTGTGGTTTTTGTTTCTGTACGAGATAGAAGTGTGTCGGTGCGTCTAAACATTAAATCTCAGGAGAAAAATTGGGATCTGCGATAAAAATGTCTTCAATGCAACCTAAATGTTTCCACTACATACAGCTACGACATCTGAATTTACATCTCTAAGTATAATTAACAGTTTACTAAATCTAACACGTCTCCACATCTGTGAAAATATAGTTAATCTGGCTTTTAAAAGGCACTTTTTTAGTCCACAGCCACGACTACAACTGCCTCTTCAGAGGAACAGATGAGTGGATGGAACGAGGCGCTGCGTTCTTCGCTTGTTTTCTGTCTGTTCTCGGTGCTTTTCACACCACTGCTCGACATTCAGACTGTCTGCTGGCACGAGAGAGAACAAAACAAAACGCTGAAAAAAAAGAAAATCATGAATTAGTTATCTGCAAAAATGCCTCCAAAGTCAATACAACTCACAACACGTAATTATTTCTGACACACAAAGAAATATATTTACGTCGGCGCTGTTTCGCCCAAAATCTGGATAGCGGGGGGGAAAAAAAAATAAATAAAGGAGCCGAGCACTCGGAGCCGTGTTGTGTTCAAGGCCCTGCAATTATCACGTTAAACATGAATATTTCCATTAACTGATAAAGCTCGCGGTGAAACCTTGACAACTGAGAGAAACCTTGAAAAGAAAAGAAGCTGAGAGAAAACTGATCTCCGCTCAACAAAAAGGTCATTCTGTCGTCCTCCTGTTGACACCCGGCTTTGTCAAAAACAGCCGCGGATGCTTTATATTCAAGGAGACGACACGCGGCCGTCCTTACACCTTCGCAGCCGACCGTGAGCAGATATTACAGACATGGCTGGATGTGTGTTCATGCCTGGAATGACTCACACTGGTTTTCGATTTCGCACAGTGTCTGATTTCTCTGCCGCAGCCTCCCGGTCTCCTCCCGCCGTCCGCTTCCTCTCCACTGAAAGGATGAATTACGAAATGATAAAAGTGCAGTTTTTTCAAGCATCCAATCTCCACAACACAATGCCGACGCCTCCAGTAATGAGGTCGTTATTATGCATATCACAGATATCAAGAGGAAAGAGCTTAAAAGCTTACACGTTTAATTGATTAAGGCGGGCAGGCAGCCGTGGAGTTTTATAACAAAGGAGGCTGTTTTTCTTAAAGGTTGTGGTATTTGAACCACATATTCAAAGAGTTCTAATTAAATATCACTATACTTTGACTTCTATTAATAATTGAATGTCATGCTGAAGTTCATCCTTGAACAACAAACAGCTACTTTTTGTTCTGTCGCCGTTTGATCGATGCAGCAGCTACACCGGGACACATTTGGGTCTTTTAACATAAATCTTTAAAGCTTTTTGTGAAGGTGCATTAAGTTCCTCGCTCATTATGCCACAAACATAATGTTTCACAAAGGCTACGAGCTTTAGATGGTTTTTTGTGTCGCACGGAGTTCGTAGCTTCTTCGTGTGACAGTCGGAAAATCGTGATGCAACTTCAAGCATCAATTCAAGCTTTTTTATCTTTCGTATGATCGTTGAGCAGAAGACGTTTCTCACCTGAAGACTTAAATCACAACAATACAGTTTGAGATTTGATCATTGTGAGATTTAATCTGACCCCCTGAGAACCTGAATGAAACCTGACTTGGGTTTTGTAAGATAAGGCTCAAAACTGGTCCTGAAGGACTTAAGTCCTTGACTTGATTTGGACTCAAAGACATGAGACTTACTCAAGGACTCGAGAGGAGCCTTGATCAGGACTTTGTTGAACATGAATTGAGGCTTATCCACAAAAACTTGACCTAGTCAGGAGAATAGACCTGGACTTGAATAGACTCATGACTTGAACATGAGAATTGTACTCGATCTGGTCTCTGTTGGACTCAATAAAAGACTTGACTGACATGATGTCTGACTTGTCCTGAGGTACTTTAGACTTTCCTTTATTTGGACTTTGTTGGAGATGACTTGTGACTTGTCTTCAAGGACTTGAGACTTTACTTGATCTGGACTTTGTCGGACACGACTTGACTGGAGAGGACAAAACTCAAATAATCGTCATGGACTTGAGACCTGATTTGTAATTTGCTGGACAGGACTTGAGATTTAACTTGGACGGGTTTGAGACTTCACCTAGACTTAAGTGTTGTCCTAAAGGACTTGAAACTTGACTTGACCTATAATTTGTTGGACATGTCTTAAGATTTATCCTTAAAAATTCAAGACTTGAACTGAACTAAATACTTTCCAGACACGCCGTGTGAAGAGACCAAACTTGGACTATGTTGGACATGACGGCAGACTCGGACCTGACTGGACTATCTTGAGAGGAGGACTCGCTAAAAAAGACTTTAAAAAACATTACAAAACCTCAGTGTTTGGCGGGATGGAAAACACAAGTAACGTTTGATAAAAGAGACGCTGAATTCTTTAAACGTTGCTTTGCTGACGACCTCTCGATGAGCAGAACCAGTGGCGTCGGATCCACTCGGAGCTGACCTGAAACACTTTGGACCTACAGGCTCTCTCTCCGTCACGTACGCAGTGTCTTCCCTCCACCTGAGGCGCCGCAGCAGCAGCAGCAGCAGAGTCTCGGACGCCCCTTTGCTGCACTCTGCGGTGCGGTGTGACCTGGATGAGAGCTGGAGGATACTTATCTAATGTGGGGCAGCGCAGATTGCATTGTATCCGCCGGGCCGAGCCGAGGAGAAACTTCAGGGACACAAAGTGCTTAAAGCGGAGCGCTGATAGAGATGGCCTACTCCCGTCGTCGCTCTGAGAGCCTCCGGTCTGTTCGGCTCGGCCTCTGGTCGGAAAGGCCACGAGGAAAATTAGAGAAGTGTAATTGATTCTTTGACTCCCAACTGATTACATCTCGTCAGACGTTGGCTCGAATATGAAAACATTTTGGACGGAGGATGAAGGCAGCCGTTGTCTAACTTCACCCTTTTGGCTCTGATCACTGTAAAACAAGCTTCAATCCTCAAGTCTCTGGAGGTCTGAACAGAGTTAAACGAGATTAATTTCCTCCACCTGTGTTGGTCCTCGTTAGCGAGAGTGCCTGCACACGGCGCCGACCCCGAGGCTGCTAATAACGAGAGCTGGAGTAAATCACACAGAGCTGTTCATTTGTTGGAATTAAAGGAGAAAGAACAGAAAAACAACGCTGTCAAAGAAAAACTTAATATAATTAGCTCCACAGCGCCGTAAACATCGATGCAAATATGTAAAAAAAAAAGCAGTGAATTTATCTCCACTGCAGTTTTCCTCGAATGTGTGGGAACTTAAAAAGCTCCTTGACTCGGCTGCCGGTGTTTTTTCTTGACGTCTTCATTAAAATAGCCCAAATAATTCATGTTGATTCCGCTGGCAGACGGCATTAATCTGAAGTTAAACCTGTCTCCTCGGAGGATTCCATTTAAGCCGTGATTTAGACCCGCAGTAACTCTTGATCTTCATTAAGGGAACCAGATCACATATTTCCCCGATTTAAGGATAAAAATCGAAGGTCTTCGGGGCGTTTCAGACGGATCCATGTTAGCACGAGCAGAAGATTGTGCAAACGTGTTCAGACAGAGTGTGTTTTAGCTGCTGTTAGTCGCTCCTACAAGCACTTTGTTTGAAATTGAAATATCCTCCTATATCCGCCTTAATCCCTGCAGGAGTACACACTCGTTATCTACAAGACCCGTCATAAACTCGACACGATGGATCCGTCCGACTTCCCTCCGAAGTAATGCCTCTAACGAGAGCCGGCAGCGTGACAGCACGTCTCGCACACTCTGCTGCAATGTCACGCAAGTCAAGTGAAGCTCGGCCACGTCCGGAGACATCTTGTCGAGGAAACTGACCGCAGATTCCGGTCGGCGCCTCTGGGCTCGGCTGTTCCTCTCTCATGAACAAATGTAAGAGTGGTTGCACGCTCGCTTCCTCGAGGCCGGATGCTGGTCTCTACCCCTCGGATCACAAGTTCAATTAATTTCACAGTTGGCGGCACCCACAGTCATTTCGCCGGGGCCTGTTGTCTGGAACTGGAGAGAAATGGGAAGAATATGATGCACCCCGAGCCGCTCACCCCCTCCTCCTCCTCCTCCTCCTCCTTCGCCTCCATCCCTTCTCCGCCCATGAAGGCTCCAGTCGCCCGGAGCCACATGTGATCTGATAGGGCCGCGGCTCTGCAGCACATTAAAGCTCACATCACGACGATAAGGGAGAGACAAGACGGCCGCATGCATCATTACTGCTCCATAAAGACATCGCTTCTCCATCTCATTCGACAGAACGTTTCTGCACCGTACCATCTGAAGCGCGGCTCGCCGAGGAGTCGAGTTAATTGACGGTCTGCAGATCGATCGTATCGATGAAGTCTCCAATGCAAAAATAAAATATACCAGTGAGCTTTTTTCTCCAGACATGACCTGCAGTCAAACTCAGCTCCACACGGCTGAGTGCAAACGCACAACACTTTCTCCGGACTTTGGTTTTTCCATTTCACTGAGTCCAACACCGACTTTTGGTGATATGAGCTTTTTCAAATATGTTCAAACACAAACTTGGAGCAGCAGAACTCCAAAAACAAGTCAATACCACGACCGTCAGATTTTATTCCTGACAATCATAAAAAAAGCAGTATTCTGTAAGAACAGACTCACCCTGCGAACAGGAAACCATCCACAGGTGTGGAGGACGTTCTGCGATCGATTTAAAGTCCAGACAGATGTTTTTGTTTTTGAGCAAAAGGAATAAAAAGCCAACAAACAAAACTATTTCTGTATGCAACATTTATATATATGCACCTAAACAAACTGCAGTCATCCGTCATTAGAAGTCGACTGACAGATGATTTTTAAAAGGCAGATATAGCGACGATAGTTTAATCAAGCGATCAGCTGTAAGCGATCGTTTGGAGGACACGCACATGTGATTAACCAACAATAACGAGCACTCAGCAGCAGCTACAGCCAGTTTTAATAAAGCCAAACCAGAACCTACAACATAACATGCTTCATCCTTCAGCACGCTCACATGACCGCAATAATCCGATAACTGGACATAATCAAGGTTTTGATAATAATCTGATCTGATTGGAAAAAGCTGGTTTACATGATTCAGTCAATTAGTGTGATTTCTTTCCGAGTACATGAAGTAAAACTGTTCTGTCTCGTCAACGTGACGTCGTCTATCGTGGCGTCGCCGTCGGTCAGAACCGTCCTCCTGTGGGATTTGTTTGGTAGAAAGAAAGAAAGAAAGAAAGAAAGAAAGAACTATCCGTGTTCATCGGATTTCCTCCTAATCCGATAAAGCATATCACGTTATGTCGTCTACGTGACCGCTTGAATAATCTGGCAGCTCCACACGTCAGATACTGATTGGTTCATTAGCGAGCATGTAAACAAAGCTGTCTAATGTAAAGTTTAGAGTCTCCGTGCAAAGCGATTATGTACGTCGCTGCACGATCAGCGGAGGCTGCGGGTGAAATCCGAGCAACGACAACAAATCAAATCAGGCTTTAATGAAATCAAAACCAATCAAAACACATTCGACCGTCTGTCTTTCAGTATGTTCCGTGATGGAGTAACGAAGACAAAACAAAGTGGATTGGTCTGAAAAACACAGTTTGTTAAAAGGTTTCAGATAAGATTCTGTTTCAAAGAACTCAAATCTGACAAACCACAGACGTTAAAACACCAGAACATGCGATCCTGCAGAATGAGGCACATTCAGATCCACTGTCATCAAAAGTGTGGAGAGTCTTAGGAGTAAAAAACATCTCTGAACAGGCTTTAAAATGTCAAAAGTAATGACTGTCTCTGTTTTATTAAAACTCATAAAGTGTATTTACACACCAACCTTCACAGACTGCAGTCACAAAGAGCTTCACGGTCGACGAAATCAAGCAAATTAAAATAAATACAAATTAAACGATTGTGCGATCAGTAAACTGGAGGTGAAAGCTTCCTTGAACAGTTATTGCAAAATACTCAGTCGCTTCAGGAACGCAGCGAGCAGAAGAAACTGTGGAAATCTTTTATAACATCTGATTGGAACATAAAATGTTGAATTTAAGCGTCTTTTCTTGTGGAGGAAACCAGTGTTCTCATATATTATCTGGCTTTTATTGTACATGTGCAGCACCTGGTTTAGAAAATGTCAAAAAGTTGCATTTAGTCACATTTTTAAACTGCTATTAAAATCTTAGAGTCCAGTCGATTTGGTGGCAAATGCCAGAATTTAGCACGAACACATGAAAGCAGTAGAGTGGTGAATAAAAGTCTGTTGGGTTCTGGAAGGTCACTGTCTGCTGGACGAACCACCAGACAGTGACCTTCCAGAACCTGCCATGAATCGGACCATACCGTCTGCAGCTGCCGGGCCCAGATTCTGTAGAAACATCCGCTGACAGAAGATTTACATGATTATAAATGTCGACCTTCTTCGCTCCGAGCCTCAGACTCGAGACTGACTTTGTTTCAAGGGTGACCTGGTTCCGTTTCTGCTTTGCATACCTTTTTTACTCGCTGGCTGGGAGAAGAAAAAAAAATGTAGATACGGCCTCAAAACTTCTTCAGTCTGCAGTCAACCATGCATTCATTTCCTATACCGCTTATCTTATTCAATGCATGTGCCGCTGTGTGCACTGGGTGAGACGCAGGATAACCAGGAATCTCGTCTCTAATCCACGTTACTGTACCTGCGCTTTGGGAAACCGGCCAGAGGAAAGATCCGAACCAAATTAAAATGTTGGCGCTTTTAGGTATCTGGAGGAGGAGGTGGAGGAGCCAGAGACCACTTTCACAAGACGGCATTTCAACGTTTGTGAGCGAGAAACGACTGAATATTTTAAAACAAAAGACTCCTGGTTGTTTCCAGCCATGTTAGTGGCGACAAAACCAAGGATTCTAACCCACAACTTGATCTTTTCCTAAACATAACAAGTGTTTTTTGTGCCAGACGCATTAACGCAGCCATGTCACAACATAAAACTGAACTTGTCCTTCTATATCTGTGGTTTGCAGAAATGTACTCCGGCGTTTGTGTTGGAAACCACCCAGCTTTCCTGCTCCAGGACCTTTTCGCACCGCAAGGCACCAGGCGGCTCAGTGCTGCGCACTCACAACAAACACCCGACGCTGATGTGCTCCCTGCAAACCACATTACACCCCGTGATGAATGGGAGCAAGAAGTGGGTAAATATTATAATGAACCATCATGCATTTCTGCAGGCGCCCAGCTGGTGACGACTCTTAACGAGCGCTACGGAAAAGTGGCCACACAGCTTGTTGGAACATCGCTGATGGATGTTTCACATTACGGGAGGGAAAAAAAGGTCCTCATAAGGAAATCCAAACCCGGGAAGTGAACCTGCCGCCCCTCCGGCTCTCTGAGCCGCTCTGTCGGGCAGCGCAGGGCGGCCTGGTTGCTTTTCCAGGACGACACACAAGGGACGGTGCTAATCACAGGTTTATCACTTCAGTCTGACTCCCCAGATTTAAGCCTGCTGATCCTCCCGTCGCAGCATGCTGCTGCTGCTGCACGGATGCTGAATCTTTCACTCCAGCACAGGCGAGGGCTCCCGCACGTCTGGGCTTTTTTTTTTTTAAAGAGGCAGATTTATGAATGAAGCCTGCTGTGCGTAGGAAGCATCACTCGAGCGACTGCAGGTCTGCCCGAAGGGTCAGGGGAACGTGGTGGGCGGCGGCTGGAGGAGCAGCGCTCACAGAAAACATTCACAGGCAACAACTAATGAAGCATTTAGTGTCGTCGACCTGCAGATGAGCCGCAGTTGTAATTTTCGGATGTGTTTTTACATACAATTACAAGCCGCCGCTTGGAATTTGACGCTCGAGCTGCAGAAGCAGCAGCAGCAGCGCTGCGTGGAGAGGAGTGGGAGGTTTGATGTGGAGCAAAATCACATCTCCACCCGACGGGGCTCTGATTTGTTTGTAGGCCGATGTTTCTGTCTCGCTGATGAGCTCATTGTGCCTTTTTAACCAAGTCCTGTGTGTGATGTGTGTGAGTGCAGTCTGACTGTAGACGCGTGATCACGCCAGATTAGATTATTGTCTGTGTGTAAACGCTACAGTCGCTGTAAAAACCATGAACGGATAAAAAAAGGTGCG
>CAEMYA010000137.1:524499-605449 GCA_903131615.1 Diplodus sargus | reverse complement strand
AGCAAAATCACATCTCCACCCGACGGGGCTCTGATTTGTTTGTAGGCCGATGTTTCTGTCTCGCTGATGAGCTCATTGTGCCTTTTTAACCAAGTCCTGTGTGTGATGTGTGTGAGTGCAGTCTGAGTGTAGACGCGTGATCACGCCAGATTAGATTATTGTCTGTGTGTAAACGCTACAGTCGCTGTTAAAACCATGAACGGATAAAAAAAGGTGCGTTTGTAATGGAAGTTGCAGAAATAACGATGATTTCCTTGAAGAAGACTTGAAACTAGAGATTGAGACCATAAACCTAGTTTTTTTTCTCATAAGCTTACATACAATAACCACTAAAGAAGCTGTCAACACTTCATACAGTCGTTGATTGTGTCACTGCCTCTGCTAAAACCCTGCTAAGCTAACATGAAGCTAGCAGCCGTCTTCTGTCTCGATGTGACTGATTTTCCAACGAGTACGTATGTTTTAAAAGAAACTGCTCTGTTTGCTCCTGGTGGGCAGCAACCTTTCCTTTAGTTTAGATTTAGGATGAAAACCTATGAATAAAATTGTAAGTGTGTGTGTGTGTGTGTGTGTGTGTGTGTGTGCCAGTACTCTGCATTTGTTTTCCAAATGAGGACGTTGTCCTTCGGCACACAGTCGTTAACGCTCTGCCTCGTCTCATCACACCAAGGCTTTTCTCCGTCCTTGGTTGTCAGCGGATTTTTCTTTCTTGAATTATTCTGTCTTTTTCTCGCAGCTTCCCGGTTTGAATACAATCCCTCCTCGTTGTGAAGGAGGAACATCTTCCCTGCGATAGAAACAAGGCTGCCTACTGTATCAGAGCTGACTCTTTGCATACCAATGCACGCCGTCCTCTTAAGCGCTGGTATTTGATTGTGGCTGGCGTGCTGACTGAAGCGTTTCCGTGTCCGGCCCCGGCCTGTCCTTGCCCTCCAACCGTAATAGATATTGACAGGTGCAGCGCAGATAGCGCTAATCTGCATCCTAACAGGATTTCCACGTGTCTTTCTCATCGCGGCCGCATTCAATTCACAACTTTGTTATGCCGCTAATAGCATTTCACGGTGGCACAGCTCGCGGCCTTCAGAGGGAACGATGCGAGAGCGGAGCCCGAGTCGCGTGAGCCGAGGAAGAGCAGGTGAACGGACGCTTGTTAGACTCAGCAGACGACTTTGTCCCATTAACACAGATGACAGGAATGTATATCGCTAGAAAATCAACGGTGAAAGATTTAATTAATGAACTTCAGGGCTGAAAATGATATTAAAGATGGGAAATCACAAAGTTGAAGGAAAAGGTCCAACAAACAGCTTGTTTGAAGGCCTTCACATCGACAGCTGCACAATGCATGCTGGTTAAATTTGACTCATGGGTAATTATGACCTCACAAGACTCGAGGAGGCTGCAGCTCGAGTTGTACTCGTTCTTGTGGCGACTAAAACAGGTATTTTAAAGCCAAACCATGATGGCTGCTGTTGTTGCATCATGGGAAATGTAGGATCTAGTGTGTTCAGCCCTTTTCTTATCCGTCACTTGTGAGCACCCCAAATTCGTGGATTTCAAAGTGACAGCTGCGTTCGTTAAAAGCGTTTTCACCCTGTTACGCTCTGCTGCCAGATCCAGATTCTGTTTTGCCACCACTTCCTATCACCTGACCTCCATGTCCCCCTCGCACACCTGCGCTCCCATTTCCCTGGTGTGTACCTGCAGGCCCCTGACAGGTCGTCTGTATCCCAGCTGTCACTTTCTTCCCTCCATTATGACCTTTTTCCTGCCTGTTTTTTTGGTCAGAACCTTTTACTGACTGTTATCAAACTGTGTTTTTAAACAAAGTTGTGTCTGACTTTTACTGAACCTCCCTAACAAAAGAATTGCATCACATATTTTTACAGAGCAAATGTCGTTAATATCTGTGTTTATTTTCCGTTCTCACTTTAGTTGTTCATCTCTGGCGTGCATCGCTTCTCCTCGTCTTCACTTCCTTTTTAAATGCATGTAAAGCGCTCTGAAACACCCTCGCGTGTGAATCGTGCAGTATAAATAAATGGGTTTTGCTTTTTACTGTTATGTTCTCGGTGTTTTTTACACCGTGGGAGAGATGCTGGTTCAGTGAAGGGTAAAATGCAATCTCAACGCAATCTAACGCAACATCGGAAACAAAAAAAAATGACAGCGTCAAAACGCGAAGACGAGGACGGAACGCGGCGCTCGGGACACGAGAATCTCACGGATCAACACCGACGCCGTGCAGATACACAGTTTTAAGAGGAGGTTTTTTATCGGTTCGGTCCAGAGTCGGATCATAAATAAGTAAATGAAAACGACTCGAAGATATTCTGACACGTATATACAGACAGATGTGTGGAAACAGGAAGAAGAGGCCGTATATATATATTTCCAATTTGAGATAAAGAATGTTTAGAGGAGGCGCTTTAACGTGAGATATCGCAGGTTTATGAAGACGCTCTACATGATGCAGGAGGGAAAGCTGCGTATCTGTTCTCCATCCCTGTATTCACTCTCGGGGGAAGACTTGTGAGAGCGTGAGCTTCATCCGACCGGCCTAATCAGCTTCATTAGCCTCCCTATTTAACGGACATGAGAGATGAGGAGGGGAATCAATTCATATTGTGCTTTTGGCGGGCAGCAGATCGGAGCTATGTGAGAGCGACCGACTTCATGCTGCTCTGAATCATGCACACTGAGAGAGGAAGAGGAAATGACCAGTCGGGCGAACGCTGCACGACTTCAAATGACCTGATCAAAGACCCGTCAGAGGCTCGACGCTGCTCAGAGACGGACGGAAAGGTTTTGGAGATTAAATTGGATTTTCACACACGTCAGGATAAAACTCATACTTGTATTTGTTTTGAGTGTCGGGCGTGTTGAACCTCGGAGGGCGTCACATGAGTCAAACACGTCTTTTCCTGCATTCTGGTGAACGTTTCTGCAACAATTTGTGTCTTTTTTTGCAGCATTCATGGTGGAAATGTCAGTGAAGAAGTCAGACTCCTCCGTGGTTAGAAACCCTGCGTAGCTGCAGCTCCTTCTTTCCATTTCACAGCAGATTGCAGCCATTGTTTTTTTTTAAATTGCATGCAGCCCCTTGAGACAAACTCCTGTATTTAAAACATTCAGAGGGACGTGTCTGCCCCTGAAATCTACCTCTGTGGTTTAAAAACATAATCTCCACCGACATGTTCATCAGAAAACAAATATCACTATCGGCTGGAAACAAGAACAGCAGGATGAACTCCTCCTGCTGCCGGAGACTCTCCCTCACAGTTCTGTTGCATCTCTGTCATTCGTAACTGGACTTTGGTACCGTGAGTGCAGAATAATTACACTTAACACGCTGAGCTTCAACTGAAAACATCTGTGCACCTTCCAGAAGTGAAACAACATCTCAACACGGATCTCAATCTCATTTTTTTGCCAAATATCAATCTATTAATCTTAGAAAAACAATCTTATAAATATGATTTTGTTTTAGCTTCTCCTGGCTGTTAAAGATCCTCGACCCAAACCCGACCTCTGATTCATATTCCATGAATCAGAGGTCGCTTAAAATGCAGCAAACTAATGCATTTATTCATCGAGTCGGAGAAGAAAACGTAATTCAGTGTTTAAAGCTGTTTCTGGTAAACATCTTGGGGTTTTAGTGCTGCAGCTAAGTTTTGCTCAAAACAAATGTTATTAATGGGTTTTTCCTCTTAAAGCTGGATTTTTTTTTTTATGAAAATGTAATTCCAACTTTATGCAAATAAACCAATTAGTGTTGCAAAGAGTGTCTCATTTAACCTTGTTGTCACCTGCTGCTTTAATCTCAGCGGCTGCACAAAAAGCCTCCTCGGCTCGACAACCTGATAAATATTTTAGACTCTCCTTGTTTTTGTGGGGTTTTTTTTACCTCTGAAGGGAACAAAAACTTCCTCTGTAGACACATCTGAGAGTTTAGAGTCGTGTCGTTTTGGTCAAAATGCTCAGCTTTACAAGATCGGTGTGTGTCGGGGGCTCGTTTCTGTCCCGGCGTGGAGCCGCGACGACACAAATCACCGGGATGAAAAAGTTTGCAGCTCTGTGACGAGACGCTTCAGCGGAACGAGAGCGAAGCTTCACTCGCGTGTTGTCTTTGAGCCTCAGACCTGTGAATACTTTGATCGTCTCAAGACTTCCCACACCGTGGCTGTTCCATTTGTCTCTGCCGTTTTATGTTGCGCTGTATGGATGTGGCCGAATCTGTGGTGCAGCACGGCTGAATGTGTGGAGGACGAAACCCTGTTAGGAACAAAACAACAGCAGCATCATTGTCCAGAGCACAGCGGGACTAACAAAGGCTCCTCTGCCTCGCCGATAGATTTCCTGCAGCTCGGCTTTTTGTCTCTGAATCTATTCGGGGACTGTTAATGGCCGAGGAAGATGTCAGGGTTTCCTTTCAGTGCAAGACTGAATGGAAAGGAGCAGAAACGTGGCCTTTCTATCTGCATGTGGTCTTAATAACCTTAATGCTTCTGCACACCAGAGAACCAGGAGTTGTGACGCACGACTTGATTGAGATCCGTCTGTATCATTTGTATTCAGAGTCAACGGGAGGAGGACGGGGGAGGATTAAAGGTGGAGGCTGCGTCCACTGACGGAGGTCGCTCTCATTAAAATCACCAGATAAGAACATCGATATTGGGGCGCCGGGAGGTTAAGATGCCGACCATGAACCACAATTCACTCAGTTCTTCGTTCTCCAACACTCTCGCCCTCATTTCTCTACTTTCTGCAGGAAGATTCGTCAGTGTCCCAGATTTAGTTCAGTGTTTTTCTACAATATCTGCACATGGTTCTGGTGTCAGGAAACGGCTGTAGTTGGGGTTGATAAACTCTGGATTAGATACAGTTTGGTTCAGCTTGGGTTACTAAATCACTGGGTTGAGGTCAAGAAAAGGGTGAATTACCTCCTGCATCGACACTGGACACAAATAGAGCTGCAACTACTCAATGTCATAAAATTGTGCAAAAATGGCGTCTTCAGATCGCTTCTTTTGTCCGACCAACAGTCCAAATACTTATTTTATGTCATAAATGACAAAAAAGCAGCACATTCTCACATATAAGATGCTGGAACCAGCAAATTTTTGACATTTTACCTTGAAAAATAACTTTAATAATCGATTATAAAACCAGTAGACGATTAATTTTCTTTCAATCGACAAATTGTTGCAGCTCTGGTCCGAATTTTGATAGTTGGCTGTTAAATAGGAGCACAACCTTGAATTAATGCACAGATGGAATTAAAAGGCATCTCAAGCTGCATTGTGGGTAATGTAGGCTGCAGGATTTGAAGGAAGGAATAAGAACGTTTGGAATAAAAACTAAAGATTTCTCTCCAGTTCTGCTGTATCAACTTTGATCATTATTTTTTAAGGAGTCCAACAGTGTTACAGGAGGTTTGGACCAGTGGGCTGCTTTTCAGAACCCGGCAACAAACCCACTAACAGCTGATCAGAACACTAAAAGCATCATGAATCTGCAACACGAACGAGAATCTAATCCTGAGTGCTCACACGCTGAAACTCTGAAACTTCAGAGTGGATTTGAAGCAGCAGCACTCGGTCCGGAGAGAACTTGACTCACCGCCGCTCGATCATCTTGAATCGATATAAAGCATCATAGCGGGGTCGGTAAACATGAGTGTGCAGCATGCTGATGATGTCACATTACATGATTTATTGATCCGCCACTCTCAAGATCAAAGTTTTCAGTTACGGCCGGCTGGAGTTCAGAGCCGGCCGCCCGCTTTAAAGACCGAGACATATAAGGACTCGGTAATGGAGGCAAACCGGGCAAGTGATACCGTCTTGGCACACGCCGACCGCCATCCATTTGCACTCACGCTCGGCTACACAGCCGTGCACAGACTCACTGTAGGGCCTGGAGGGATTACAGCAGGGGGAGGTGGGAGCACTGCAGCAGCGCGTCCCAATAAGACAAGGTCACCTTAAGTGGATTGGGATGAGGAGGAGGAGGAGGGAGGACGATTCCCTCGGGATGAAAACAGGGAGCAACTCATGAAAAAGTAATTAAGCAGGATGCACATCAGTGGATGCCACAGGCGGAGAAGGCAAGGAGAGCGACGAACGAGCCCCGAGGACGACGGGAATGTTTGTACACACAGATATCTGCGAGCCGATCGCTGAAACGAGGCACAAAACGCACAAATCGTTTAACCTCGGACGTCTGTGGATGCACAGGGTTTGTCTTTAGACGAGGAGAGGAAGCCATCAGTCAGATGTTTTCTGATTTACTCACTCATTTACCCACAATTTCTGGCAATGCTGAACAACCTTTTGGTCTCTGTATTTAAAGCATGAACACACTCCTTCAGAGACAAGCAGGAGCAGCTACGGGTGAACTTGGACGAAGTCAATCAAAGCTAAAGACATTTTCTCTGAATAAAGCGTTTGTTCGTTTAATAAAGGATTGTTCCTTCAAGCTTGTTCCACCTCTTTCTTAAATCTTAAACTTTCTATTTGCGAACTTTTCCTTCATTTTAGCGTCTTTTTAAATGCAATTTTAATCTTTAATGTCAGGTGGAATAAGTTTAAAATAAGGAAAAGAAAACTTTGTACACAAAAACGCTCGTTTTAACTTTTCTTTAAAAAATCCCAAATATATGAAAATACAAATGTTTACAACAAAGTAGAAAACGTGGTTCTGCATCACACTTGTGTACACTGAATATTGGACCAGGATTGGCTTAAAAAACTCTGTGATGTCACAAATCATGCTTGTAAGCCCCGCCCCTTTTAAATCAGGCTTTCCAGCGAGCGCAGAGACGATTCACACTCGTGTTCGTGCAGTTTGACTCCTCATTCAACATTCAACTGCAGGAACAAGAAGACGAACACATGTTCTGACTGCAGGTCCACTTTGAATCAACGCTCAGCTCCCTCAGTCTGAACGTCTCACCGTCGGACCGAACCCGCCGCGGTCCAGAGCTGTTAAATGGCCGCTTCACTGCAAACAATCCATCAGAGGCGATGGAGACGGACGGACGGGGGGAGGGTGCAGTGAACACACCACTCTCCTCCGGCACTCGCTCATATCACACACACACATCCATCTCGCAGCCTTGGCGGCGTCCTCACACACTCTGCTGTACCACATGAGTCAAACCCGTGGAGCAGGTAGGACCGGCGCCGCTCCACACAGAGCTCCGAGTGTCGCGTTACATCACAGACGCATGAATATTAATGAGGGCATTACTCGGAGCTTTGTTTAGCAGCTTGTTAGGCCTGACGCGCACTCAGATCTGCACTGTGTGTGCTGTTCCTGCACTACGACGCGCCCACGCAAACAATCCGATGTTTCACACGCCGTTGAGTTCGCGGTCGGTTCGTCGTTAGAGAGCGAGGAGATTTTCTAGGAATTACTGGAAATGTTTTGTTTGCCTGAGGAAGTTCAACATTTGAAATGCAAAGCGAGGCTGTGATTAAATGTGCCTCAGTGTAAAAATACTCTCACCCACAGATTCAACTCATGAATACAAATATTTAACCAGCTAATAGCAACAGTTGGTAGAAATCATTAGGAGGGTGGTCTGATTCACTGCTGCTAATCCGAGGAGGAAAGAGAGAGAAGGAAAGAGAAAACTAAAGAAGGGAGGGAAGGAAACAAGGGAGAAGTAAAGGTGGAAGAGAAGGGACCAGAGAGTGAGGACGGGGAGGTGAGATGAGGAAGGAAGGAAGGAAGGAAAAGATGAAGGAAGCAACGGGAAGTAGAAGGAAAGGACACGGCAGAGGAAGGAAGGAGGGAAGAGACAAAGAGAAGAGAAGAAGGGATGAAGCCTAAAGGTGAAGATAAGACAGAAGGAACAGATAAAAGCTGTCAGCCGTCAGATAAATGTAGGAGTGTAAATTATAAATATTAAAAAGACAAAGAAGAACAGACGAAGGAAGAAAACAAAAAGCTGGAATATTATCACATTATCTTCACACACAGTTGTGACCTGATGACCTGTGCAGATGTGTCTGACTCCAGATGTTGTCTACAGATTCGAGGTGCGAGCTGTTTGTTCAGCAGTCGTTCAGGAAGCGGCGACACGCCGCACATCTGTCAGTCTGCTTCCTCCTGACAGCAGGTCTGCTGATGATGGCGGGGAGGCTGCGAGCTCGCCGACAGCCAGCTGTTAAACTAAGTCACGCAGGATGGAGGCTGACAGGACCTCCACTTTGAAACGACAGCTGCCGCCATCAGGCCGCTACAGAGCGCCTCCTAATAGGTGCAGCGAGAGGGTGACGGAGGGAGAACGGAGGGGAGGGACGCCGACTCACACACCTTTAAATATTAGTGTTTGACTGAAGCTGATAACTCACATCTAGTTCATGAAGGAGGGGACAAAGTGGAGGGAGGACGGAAGGACGAAGGATTGTTTCATTCACGTTACATTTATGTAAAACACTTCTTGAGTTGTTTATTTAAGTGAAATGTATAAGTGAAGGATCTTCTAACTCAGTCAGTCCGCACTAACGTGTTATCTCTGCGCTGCAAAGTGAAATAAAACAGAAGTGAGTCACAGCTCATGAGCGCTGACATGCTGTTTGCAACCTGCTGCTGACTGTTCGCCTCCAGGTGTTGTGTCTTTTTCTGAACATTTTTTGTGCGTTTAATTCTCAGAGTTGCTCGGCGCATTGGGGAATAAAACACACACATTTCAGTTGTGCCTCCTTCAGTGTGTCATGGTTGTGTCAGTTGAGTCATTTGTCACCAACAATGACTGTCAGTCGGTTCATTTCCAGCAGCAGAACCGGGACTTTTAACAAGAAAGATGTCCTCAGATTTACCCCTCGTGGAAAAGTCTCGTAAGGCCACTTAAAGGCAAATTGTGGAGAAAGATGGCTGATGAGTGAGTCTCTCTCTCAGGTCGTCAAACACTGATGGGAAACTGGGAATGAAACGATCTCTCTCCAGCAGAATCGCATTCCCTGTCTTGAAACATCTGCGGCGCCGGTTGTATGGAAGCAAAAGGTAGATGCACGGAGAGAAACACTAACTCTAACCACTTCAGAGACGAGGTTCGACGTGGATATGTTGGGTTTTAGTGTTTCTCTCCATGCATCTCCTGTAGACTTCAACACAGCTGACGTCACCTCTGCTCGCTTTTAACCAGGAAGTAAACGGTCCACACACTGTCAGAGAGGAGGGTTCGTTTTGGGGGTACATTGGGTCAGAACCTTCTGCGTTACAGCTGAACCCTTCATATTGTGTACTGTACCTTTAAAGAACCCAGTCCTGTATCTCTGGTGTCAATTTCAAGCCTTTAAAAAGGGTAAAATTAGGAAAAAACTGTACATATATGAACTTTTTTTTTTCCACATATGGAGCTTTTCCACTTTTGAGTCAATCTGAGGCACTAATTTGCATTCCCAGACACATTTTTTTGCTGAGCCACACCCAGGAATGTTTGTTTTCGTGTCCACAGCGGCTCGTCTGACCACAACACAAGCTAAAACTGTCATCAGTTAGAGGACACACCTTCGAGCAGGTAGCCCTGTCGTCATGGCAATAGCAAATCCCCGCCGCGCTGCGTCAAACCAAGCGGAAAAAACCGTCAGTGGTTTTCCTGGAGGTCCGATATTTAAGCCCATCACATTAGTGCAGATTGTACCTCAGGGTGCAGAAGTGGACTCTTACTGTACTCCTGCTTCTGACAGCCGAGATGGATAAGACAAAAAAGGAACAAGTTGAAGAGAAGCTCAGAAGTAATTTCCTGTTCAATAGCAAACCCATTTCCACAGCGAGCGTCTCTCTATATCACAGAGACTGTGAAATAAAGCTGTCAGGTCACAATCATCGGTTCAATAAAACACTCGGCCCGCCACAAGATTTTTTTTATTTTTTTTTTAACGGAGAAACATCTTTTTGTCTCGGCGCTCTCTGGATATTTATGTCACTTAGAACAGCAGCAGAACTGTAAAAAGTAACTCGAGAGCAACAAAGCGAACGTTTTCTGAAACAGAAGAGTGGAGAAGCTGAACGAAAGTGACGTGTAGTTCAAAATAAAAGAGACCGGGAGGAAGCCAGAACCAGGAAGTGATGTGTTAAATCTGGATTCAGAAGGATTCGGTGTGTAAAAGCTCCAATATCATCAACAAAAGAGACGCCGACATCAAACTGATGATGTGATGGATGCAAACCCGACATCTGTGAATAAATAACTCAAACAACACTTCAGATTAAGTGTCTGAATCAAACTTTTACTTACCTTGCAGACGCCTAACACGTGTTAACGACACCCTCACCTGTCCATCAACGTCTATACGTATATAAAACACACGCTGACAGTCTGGAAATCACTTTCATTCAAAACCACCAGTGGAAAGTATTTTGGAAACCACTAAACTGAAAAAGAAATAAATAAATGAAATATTACAGCTCTGGCATTCTAACCGATGACGGCGCTGCGATTATCAGCCAAGTGCACTCGACTGGCTTTGTGTGTGTGTGTGTGTGTGTGTGTGTGTGTGTGTGTGTGTTTTCTTATCAGGTGCGAGCAGGAAGCCGGACGCGTGTCGAGGTGCAGAACATTCGCAGAACGTACCGTAGGACATGGGGATGTCCAGATCGCCCTGCCAGGACATCTGCCCCGATTCGTCGATGGAGTGCTGCGCTGTAGAAACACAACAACAGGCCTCTTGTTCACAGCTCGCTCTCACTCCGACACTCATTCATTACAACTCCAAAAGCAAAGACAATGGCGGGGGGGGGAATCTACCGCCGTGCCATGCTGCACTCTTGGCACATTGTGGCTGCCGACCGAGTGCGGAAGTGTTACTTTGTCATTGCAAAGAAATCTGGAATGAATCATAGATAATAAAATGTGTGTGCGTGGACTTTACGGCGCAGAATTGGCTTGAAGTGACATCTTTTTGCACAAGTCCAACTTCCACTGAGCCGGAACAAAAGTCACACTCGCACATTTGGCAAAGAGAGAGAGAGCGAGCGACAGCATGACACGGAGTGGACGGATGATTTATTATTCTGAACTGTGAAGTGGAAAAAAACAATAATGAGGACGGACTTTACCTTTCAAGTGGCCGCGTCCGAGTGTCACAAAGCCGGAGGAGATGAAGTTGTGCATGTCCGGGCCTCCGCTGCGCATGTTTTCCTTCCCGTAGTGACCTGGTGAGATGGGAAAGGAAGTGGAATATTAATCAGCGATATTACGGTGATAGACGCCGCAGATTGTCCAGGATTGTCTCGCTTTCAAGTTTCAAGCTGGGTGTCTTGAGTCTCAACAAATATTTCTGTCCCAGCTTAACAATAATGACAATATTCTACTCGTTTCCTCACTCTATATGCAACCAAACTCGATGATTTTTACTCAAGGAAAGAAATAACTTACTCTAACTGTTCAGTAACTGGACTTAATATATGCCGAATTTACCTGAAGGCCCAATAATTAAGAATTTGTCTTAGACAGTGTTTCACAAAGTTGCAAAGGTTCTACTAACATGACAACTCACTAAATTGAGTAATTTTACAAGGGAGTCTGGGGGATTTCCTTAAGGAACATGCAATACACACAAGAAATAAGTATGTAAGCCATAAAATTCGCCTTGGATGGATTTTTTGTTGACTGTCAGTGAGCAAGTTTGTGACTTTTGTCGCTAACAGGACAAGAAGTACATCGTCTATCCAAAAAAACATATTTGTACCATTGAAACCTGTCTTATAACTACGACTCCCAAGGTGCATTTCAGCAGGAAACATCCAAATACCTTTAGCTTTAAGTCTAAAATCTAAAGGCCTAAGCTCATAAAACGACGGATAAGACCTGATTCCTCATCAACAAAGTTGAGATAATTAAAACCGACCCTCTACTGTACGCTTGTCACATGATCTGGGTTATCAAAATGAAGGATATCGATGTTTCAAATGTTAAAACAGAAGGAGGAAATACACTTCCTGCTCTGCGACGTTATGATCTACGACAGCTCCTGCCATTTTAGAGTCCTCGTCCACGGTGGCCTCTCCGCTTTAAATGAATTCACTGCCAAATCTCAGCACTTTAAATGCTGCTGCGAGCCGGCCGTAACGCAGAGCAGCGTCTGTACTCAATTCCCCCGTCATCGCCTGTCTTTTATAAAGCAGCGGCCGCCGATGACAAGAATACTAAACAGGGCTAAAATGGCATAACTGACAAAACTGAGTGTCAGGTGGGATCAGCTCGTCAATACGTGTTGCTTAAGGATGCCAGAGATGCAATCTGCAGGTTTCAGGGCATCAGCGTAACGTATCGGCCATTTATCAAACACCTCTTCTCTTCTCAGCACAGTCAGTGAAGTATTAAATATAACTGGAAACACTTTGGCTCCCTCGGAGGCGAACGGACTGAGGTTTGATACACTTGATCTCAGATCGAAAGCCTCCTTCCTCAAGGATGCCAGCTCACCTCAGGCAGGTACAGACGCTTTTGGACTTTCTCTCCGTAATGCAGTTTGTGTTAACTCTACTCCGAAACAGTGCTGTAATTGAAGAGTGCACAAAGCACAAAGGAGCGAGTCGAGGTGCCCGCTAGCAGCCCGACAACATTCAATTGTCCTGTCAATCACAAACAGGTCTTACAGCGAAACTGAAGAATGTAGAATCGACAAACTAAAGTAGGAAAACAACGATAAAATCCAAAATCTGGAGAGTTTATCAAACCTCCTCCGTGTTTCTCTGTTTTTTCTCTCCGTGAGTCTCCATTAACTCGTGAACGGCTAAATGCCTCTTTTCTCCGAGGAGCCACTTCAAAGTCAATAACATCACTCAGACCTTTGGGCCTCTGGAAGCCGAGATCAAACAGCATTTCAAATTATCATAATGAGAAGAAACACCTGGGACCGGTTCGGCCCGGTCTTCATCACGCCGAAAGTTTGGCACTTCAGGCAGCACAGCTCGTTTGTTTCTTATTAACAAACCCAGAGGATGACTACACACCGATTACTGACGCGTGCTGACCATCTGTTAATTTGGGAGACCTTTAAAGAAATCAGAATAATTCACACATTTGCAGAATAAGTATCTTATACGCAAGCATGTATGTGGCGTCTCTGAGGGTGATTCATAACCTCCGCATGCTCCAAGGACGGCACCGCGGAGCTGAAACCAGGTAGCCGGGGAAGCTGACCGTGATATAAATTGCTCCCATGTGGCTGCACAAACATACAGCGCCCCGTATTATCTCCGAGGATGGTCTTTAAAATTGCCTCATCTGCGCCGCATAATGAAACAAGGTCTAACCTTTCTGTTAAAAAGGGTTTCAGCATGAATGAAGGACGAAAAGGGGGATTTATGTTGGAGATAAAAAGTCAAACCTGGTGATGGAGAGAGAAAAAAAGCAAAATCTGAACATCTGAATTGGCCTTTTGGGGGGAAAGTGAACAGTCATCAAATTAGTGACTCAGTGTGCACAGTTCTGCATTCCAGTCATGCAGCTGATGTCAGAGAGGGTCACGTATTAACACACAACGTTTGTCTTAACTGACTGAGTGACGTTAACCAGGAGGTAGAATAATCGGAAGGTCGCTGGTTTGAGTCCCCAAGGTTTTGTATAAACTTTGGTTTGGAGCTGGTGCTATAGCGCCGGTCTCCTCCATTCTTAGGTACGAATAGTTTGACATTTTGGGAAACAAAATGCTTCACGTTCTTTCCCTAAACAAGCTGATTGATACTGTTTGTTCTGCAAAGAGTTAGCATCCTGTTAGCTTGGCTATAAAGACTGAAAACAGGGGAAAATAACCATCCTAGCTCTGTTTAATGGTAACAAAAAGTCTGCCTCTCTGCATCTGACTGCTGATTGATTTGCTTTAAACAGCCAACGTATTGAACCAAGTATACAAATATTGTGAGCTAGCTAGCAACAGATGCACTGACTGTTTTTGTAGGAATGTGTCTGTGAGTTTGCGTTCAGCTCGGCCTCTGACTCAACACAGAACTGACCGTAAACTCTGGTTCTTTTCCTGCTTTTACCCCTCGTCTTTGTATTTTCTTGAAGCATCCATAAAGCCCAGAGATTCATACAAACGGCTCCTAAATCGTACATTTGCGCCACGACGGGCCAAACTGACGTTGTCTTGTTTATATCAAATTGTGCCTCCTGTAATATGTGCTTCATATTCCAACTGAAGCTCACCTACATACAGGTTGTACATTAAAACATGAAACTGACAAATGTGCGCCAGTTTGTGGGATGCAAGCAGTGACTTTCCTTCGTCTCTGCTGGTTGCCTGGCAACCTCAGTGTAATGACAAAAGTCTTAGACGTGAGTCAGTTAAACAGATGATAGAAAAGAAGACGTTGTGTTCATTAGGGAGTGAGAGTTCGATGTTTCGAGCAGATTTTTAGACACAACCTGGTCGACTGCAACCGCGTTGATTTTAGTCGCAAGGCTAAGCTAAGCTAACAGGCTTCTGCTAAGGTCCTGGTAAATTACTGGGATGACCTTTAACTATTCGCACATGCTGGAATAGACGGGACAATGACAGTCCAGCCGAATGTGGTACTTTAACATCATAAAAACCAAAAAATAGAAGAAGAAGATGGGGGACGTATCTGTATCATCTTATTTTCAGGAACACTGATCTTCTTATCTCACCCTGACTTGCCTGAAAGTATTCTGCGGATGCTACACAATAATATTCAAAAGTTGCAGTAAAAGTTCTTCCAATTTTGTGGCAACAGTTTGTGTTGATCCTTCTACTTTTCCGCTGGCCTGCACAGTGACCTCAACCGAATCCATCACCTCTGGGATGAACTGGAAGGCCGGCTGCGAGCCGGAGCTTACCTCCCCCCCCCGAGCCAGCTCTTATCTCCCGACATCACCGCTGGACCTCGCTAATGCTGTTGTGGTTGAGAAAGAGAGCAAATCCCTGCAGTCAGGTCCAAAACATTATGGTGGAGGGTTTAAATTCTATTGTGTAAAAATGTTGTGTTAACGTCAAAGACGTGATGGGGGGAATTTAACGGCTTTCAGCTGAACGGACGCTCACAAACAGTCTCTAATTGTTCCTCTGCAGGCAGACTGAGACATCCGGACTCATTACCATCAGCAGCACGACGTCATCCTCTGAAAATATGAACTTCTGCATGCTTTTTAAAAAAGTCCAAATGAACCCTGGCTGCTGTGAGCGTCCTACGGAGATGATTCCTGCATATTTTTTTCTGCAAAAGCGCGGAAGACATTTGTCGCCTGTTTATCGCAGCGACGTGGAAACTTTTTCGAGCACAAAATGAGAGAGGAGAAGAGAACTCTGGGAAATTGAAGTGATAATGCCTCACTGCAGGACAATTCTGGAGAGTGCAGCATCACATGTGGGTATAATATCTCCTCCGGGTGATCGAGTGGGACGACTTCGCATCATATACTGCTGATGTTTTCAGTCCAAATCCAGGAATCCACCACTGCATCCGTAACATCAGCCTCTTTTTATTGGACGTTCTGGCAAAAAATACCATAAAATTGCTCTCTTTTGACTGAACTGTAATAATGATTTTACGGTCAGCTTTTATCACTCAGTGTATAAGAAGGAGCGATAAAAAGGATTTAAAAAAGAGGAAATGAGCTCCACTAGTCTATTTGATTCTCTTTTATGACTCTACATCAGCGTCCCAAAAATATCTATTAAGATCTATCTTTATTCTCAGATCCGACCCAGGAGATGGTTTTCAGACCGGAGCTGCTGGCTGCCCTCATAAGAGCCATCTCATGAACCTGAAGAGGATCATTTTCTCCTCCAGATACTTATCCTTGACCACAACGAGAAACATCACCAGGTCACAGAATGCTGTGAAGGAGAATTTATAAGAAAAACAGCCTTTTTTTAACCACACAGACAGACTGCAGCTCTCAAAAATGGACTTATTACAATGATGCGTCACATCGTGTTCATATTATGCATTATGAGCTGTTTAACGTGAAACTACTGGACATTTCTGCCATCTTGGTTCTTGCTATCTTTATTGTCGTCCCTCTGGATTGATTGCAGTTGATTCAGATCACCTGGATCTGGAGACCGGCCCCTAATTAATGAGTGACAGCAGCTTGGGGCATTTCCCTCACAGCCAATCAGAGTGTGACGACGGCCTTTTGTGAAGGCTTAAGAGAGGTGGGGAGAAATCGGGTCGTTTTCAATTTGAATCTGACCTAGAAACACTGCAGACCTCCAGAAACTCCACTCTCTTTGGATTTGTTGCCATCCTTGTTCTTTCTTAGTTGAAGGGAATTCTGAGTGTTCAACAACCGAGTTAGGTGACCATCAAAAGTCACCATCAACTCTGACACCTGCAGCTGAGCCGTGCTTGTTTATGAGAGTGTTAGCTTGGTGCCGGCAGGTTTCTTTAGCTGTTTAAACAATCTGCACTCCTTGATGCCCAATTAACTCTATACACCTTAAATTTGTTCCGTTTTCATTCCATTGGGGACTTTAGATGTGGTTGAAAAAAGCATATTTTAGTTTCATTACCCTTTTTAAAGGAGGATTTGATGAAGTATTTGTGATCTTTTCCAAGTTGGTTAAAGACCTTCCATACCCCAACATACATTGCCAACATTTATTCTGGTGACTGGGTTTGTTATCTAATAATTTAGAAGACGTTTCAACTGAACTTCCGTCTAAACCGAGACATCATCTGCATATAACTTTATCTACGATAAATATTTAAACAGAGGGTGATTTAATTGATCAGTTTGAGTTTAAAGGAGTTCATAAAATGAGAAATCCCGTATTGTAAACTGTTCTATTCATTCATGAGTCAGTAGAATAAAATGTTTTTCACTTCATGTTTTCTGTGAACCAACAATGTTAAATTTGTACATTTTTAAAGATACGTTTCATATCATCCTCAATTATGACCTCACGTTAACGTCCAGATGAGGAGTGGATGTTGGTGGTTTGCATCAACATAACCAGAGCATGTTTACAGCGTTGTGACGACACAAAATTGTATAAAAATGTAACATCGATTCTTGTGATTGGGTTGTTAATAACCTCAACCTGTTACTAATTATAAACTTTACTCACCAAACACGTTTTAATCCCTAAAATGCAACCCGGGAAACTTCAATCACGTTATAAATATGAATATAATGAGCTTTGAGCATTTCTACACTGACAGAAGAACAGATTCTTTCCCCTTTTTTGTTAAATTCACATCACTGTTGTCATAAACTCTGAGTCACGTCTCCCCTGGAGTGCCTCCATCCCTGCTTGGACTCCCTCCACCCTCGTCTCTGAAGGCTTCTCCGCTCTGAAGCGCTCGCCCCGGCCGCGTGACGTCCCGCTACTGTTCACCCAGCAAACAATAGGAGGCTGATATGACACAGGTTGGACAATTAGGACATCTTTTCCGTGGGCGTTTGTCATATAATGAACAAAATGACAATGCGTGGCTTTGTGAATCACACAGACGGGTAATCTTTTGCTCTGTGTTTGCACTTGGAAACGGAGGCACTGAAGCCGCCGGCGTGCAGTCAAGATGAAATATGAGTGCACAATTAGCACGAGGGCAAACCTTTATTAGCTCTGACTGCTACATTCTTCAAACTGTCTTCCTTTTAAAGGTGGTATTTACACATCTTAAAGGTCGTGTTCGAATAAGAAATACCTGTAACTGTTGTCACACCAGGTATTTTTCTGCTGCTGATACAAAAACAGCAAAAAGATGAGCTCAATATAGATTTAGTCTGATTATAATGTACTTCTTTCAAAGAGACTGGTTGTTAATTGAGTTGTCCAATGTGGTGATATTGTCTTCCTTGTGTTTTTTTATATTCGGATGAAGTTGGAGCTGCATTAGTCGGGGGGCTCGGTGCCAGCGTAACTCTCTGGACAGCCTTGGGCCACAAATGATCTGTGGCCTCCCACCGCCGCTCTAATTTCTTCCACTGGTAATCACAATAAATTCTGGCCAAACAGTGTTTCAGCGGTGCATGCAAACAAGTCTGCAATAAATTAAATTACCCCACAGTGAACCTGGAGCGTTTGGGTCTCATGATGGTTTAATGATTTGGGACAGTTGCCCACTTCGCCCGGTGGATAATCAAGTTTTAGTGGCACCACTTCTGTCTGTTCGGCCCGGCTGGCTCCAACTTCTCCAGATTAGCTTCTTCTACTAGTCCATCTTTTACTTATTCCAGACAAACTTTGTTTTGAAAGGGGTTTAATCACTTTTTAATTGGTCACATGTGAGCAGATTATAACGTGTGAACAATAAGACCTTCCCTTCTCTCTCGGTTGCAAATACAAGCCTGTGGATGACGTGTTTAAGTTAAGTCGAGTACAACACGTAGCTAACGTAGGCTAACGTAACGTAACGACCGGCTTCCAATCTGACACAGAAGTTCAACAGAGCCAATCTGATGAACTTTGTAGATTCCTGGACTTTCTGAACTCTCTTAAATCCCATAAAAACTGTAAGTTTGGACTGTAGGTTCAGAATTTAAGTTAAGTACAATGTTGATGTACTTTCACAACACTGTGGGTCAAATCACAACGTTATTAGGTGATGGGAAAATTACTTAATCTTAACTTTTGACGAACAAAGTGGATTGCAACTTAAAAAATACAC
The DNA here is from genome assembly GCA_903131615.1 of Diplodus sargus. Classification (NCBI taxonomy): domain Eukaryota; kingdom Metazoa; phylum Chordata; class Actinopteri; order Spariformes; family Sparidae; genus Diplodus; species Diplodus sargus. The sequence continues at coordinate 586,846 of CAEMYA010000137.1, read as the reverse complement.
TTGCTGATTTGGTTATAACGTCTAACTGCAGCCAGAAATCTCAAATATTCATTCCAGCGGTCACTGCTGATGTTTTCTAAGACTCAACTGTGACACTTTGTTGATGAATAGAAAGAGACAGAAATAATTTATGTAAAAGTGCAGCCAAGTTTTTTTCTTTAAGGAGCTGTGGACACATTTCCATCCTTGTATATTTTAGGGGAAGTCATATCATCTCCATTCGACTGAAACAAGATGCTTTTCTGACCCTAACGTGTCATTCGTGCACAAGCATTGTGACAAAAGAGGAAAAAAATTCAACCCAGAAAGTGGAATGCTGCATCTTAAAGACGACGATGATGCTTTGAATGCAGCAGCAGATGTACGACAAAGTCAAAATAATTCAGGACCATCTGTCGGCAACCAGACGTGGTTTAATCTACTTTTCTTTAGTAGAACGAGAACTTATTTTCTCCTCCTAAAGACGGAACCCCTCAACAATCATTCTGCTGCAGAGAATCAGAATCAGAACGGTCTGTATCAGCTCTGCTCTGACACATTCCCTCCATGTTGGGTGGTGGCAGCGGTGACGGAGGGAAAGAGAGAGGGGTGGAGGCAGGGTGACACCAGAGTGAAACATAACGCTGTTGAATCTGGGACACCATACTAGGGCACTTAGCAAACGAGCTGATCCCTGGAGCAGGGATCTGGAGACCGAGCGGATAAAAGTAGGAGGGAACAGCGTTGCACGACAGAATTATCTCTGGACAAAAAAAAAAAAAGCAGGCGTCTCCCGCAGAAGATGATAATTTGCATCTCAATTTTGAGCCCAGTGCTGAGTAGGCTTATGGGACTGCAGCATTGCATTTAATTCTCTATATATGTCCTTATATGTTCTCTGGGAGAGGAGAAGCTTAAGATTCGCAGCCCGTCCATCTATTCCAGTGGATGTCAATCAAAGGAAGTGGCAGATTTAGGGAAAAGCAAATGGAGTTTTTCTATACAACACTTAAGCTTAACGCCGTCGTAGTGATGTAAAGTTGGATTTCTTTAAAAAATGGACGTGCAGAGAAAGCTAAACATAAGACACTTATTTGGCCTTCAAACACTCTTTCTCCAGAGCAATCGTCAGAATAAAACCTTGGCAGTTAACATGAATGACTATCAGGAGGTGGAGAGGATTGTGGTGGTACTGGCCAACCGGTGACCCCTGTTCAAGACTATGTTCCAATATGGAAATTTGAGGATTCCTCAAGACAATGTTCAGCTGTGTTTGTGGAGACAAAACCAAGTGTTTTAATGCGACGTCAGGACAACGGCAGCCATGTTTGAGGAGATAAATCCAGGTATTTAAACTGAGTCCTGTCAGTTGTGTTACTGGAGAGAGTTGTCGCGGCAATATGGGTCAATTAATTGGACTTTCAAGACAACTGAGTTCACATCCTTGTAGATTTTTGTGTAGATTTTTCTGTGACATTACTGAAAAGTGGTGCATTCCAATGATGCTCCAGACGTAACACCAACATGGCAAAACTAGATCAAGAGTGGTGGGTCACACGCAGGACCTTCACAGGGTTGTCAACTGTCTTTTCAGAACCTGAACCAAGTTTTTTTTTTGGGCCTAAACCCAACCAGACTATAATCTCGGTGTTGTCACTGCATAAAATTGAGACTAATTGTACAGTTGCAGAGTCAGCATGGGCAACAAAACATGTCAGAGCTGTTAATCTGAATAAAAGCTGCGTCTCCTACCGTGGTTTGATGTCTTGCCGTGAACAGGTGTGTAATGATTCTTGGAGGTTCTGACCGGCGTCTCGTCTTTGGGCGACCCATCAATCGCTGCGATGTTTTCATGTTCGTACTGAGATATTGGAACCGGTCCTTGTTGCCTCAGAATGTCTGCCAACGCTCTGAAAAGAAATCACATAAGTGAACAAAAAAGAAAAACGCTGAAACTGAAATGTTTTCCAATTACCCACATTTTCTTTTTCTTCCCTCTCCTCGCGATTCACCCTCCAAGGTCTCCCTAATTCATTTAGCTCCAATTTGAATCATAGAGGTTTGAAGCGAGGCAGAAAGGAAATCCTAATTACACCCACAGTCACGAGGGAGTGAGGGAGTTTCAATAGCCTGGTACACAAGGTACAGACAAGTCCTATTATGTGTGCCGGACGCAAGCTGAAAGCCCATTTATTGAGAGTTAAGTCGGAGTCTCCTCTTCAGCCACAAAATAAAAGCACTATTTTCACCAATTCCAACTTCTGGAGGCACAGCGACGCACCACCAGCGCTGCGTTCTTCTTAAAGGAAATGATTTAACTGTGTCAATGTCAACCTAAAGGAACCGCACAGTCCACTTTTCCAGAACTCTGTGACTTTGGGAGATACAGTATATATTAATAGCATTTCCCTTCCAGGATGAGCACACTTTAGCCGTTTTCTTTTTCGCAGACGGAGGCGACCTGATTTTTTTTGCATTGTCCCAGTTGGCGGATACGTCGTGTGCAGCAGGGAGCTACAGCAGATTTGCAGGGACCGGCCCGACTTTTAACATATGTTTTATAAGATGGAACAACATCTGGTCCACGAGATGAAACCACAGAAGCAAACAGAACTTCTAATTGACGTCTAGTCGCATGAGGATTAGTCAGAAAGGCTGTTACTGTTTATACTCTGAAAAGAGTCTGGTTCAAAATGAATTCTGGGGATGATACTAATACTATTGAGAGTTTAAAGGTCCAATTTATAAGAATTCACAACCCATCGAACACTGACACTTTGTACAAGTTGAAAATGAGACTTTAAAATCAACTTTCTAATAAATGTTAAAACACCTGTTAACATATCACAACTTTTGAACAACGAGATGAAAACTTGAATCAAACATATGAAATATTGACAAAATGTTTAAAAGTCGTAAATTTGTGTGTTGACTGATGGTTTGGTCACCATTTATCTTGAGCTGAGACCTACAAATAAGCAGCAGAGCTCCCGTCAAACATCTAAGGGGACACACTGGTAAGTAAGGAGTCAACAGGAATCAGTGTATTTCCTGATAGTATCTGATGTAAAGATTTTTAAAATTCATGCAGAACCAAAGAGATACAGGAAAGTGTCAAGAAGTGAAAAAACAGTGGGCTGAGAACAGATCCTTGGGGAACACCACAACTAAACTTATGTACAGTAGCAGTTCCTTTTTACCAGTAAGGTGGTGATATTCCATATTTTTAATTGTGACAACAAATCCCATGAAAAGGCCAAAGCCAGCCAAAACTTGGCTAGGAAGTAACTAAACATTTCCAAAAAAATAAACCATATTTTCAGATAAGCAACCAAAGAGCATTCACGTGCTCCTCGGATGGTCCCATCTTTACGTGAGTCATGTCGGAATGTGGGACCAACATGGACGGTGTTATTTAACTTTGTGTGTTTAAACAAAACTTTGAAAGCTGCTTCCAGTATTCAAGTGACATGGAAGCGCTAGAAAAACAAACTGGCTTTCAATTTGGTACGCTTTCATCCGCCATGATTCAGGGTCATGTGACGTCAGCTCATGTTCTTCGGCTTTGCTATCTGTTGTTCCGACTTGATAGCGTTCATGTGAATTTCTTTTACAATAAATCCGACAGCTCACAAATACACTGTAGACACTCAAATCAGTCCAGTGAGAACTGCTCGTATGGCGCATACGTTAAGAAAGTTCACTTCCTGGTTCAGTGACCCATAGACTTTACATTTTGATGACATCATAGGTGTTTAAATCACCAAATCAAGGTAAGTTTTATAAATATATAAAAATGTGATGTCTTTTATACTGGTGCTCGACGGGGGAAATGCTTTTTGGTCCACCGTGTTTTATTTAACTGGAACTGGGCAAAATTGGAAGGAAACCTGAGAGGCAACATGAAGCGTCCAGGTCTTAATAGTCAATCAATTTCTTTGGCCTGAGGGCAGCAGACGAGATAGATAAAGTATTGTGAGATGCACATTATTGGGTTTGTTGTTTTCATCAGACATTATTGAAAGAAAACATCAGCCTTAACCTTTTAAAGATAAAGTCAACTTTCAAGAATCGAGATGTCGAAAGAACAACAATCAAACTTGTGGTTGTTTTCAAGTGGACGAACGATGTAATGACCTGACTCTGCTGTTTTGAAATCTGATGTTGTTTATAGTCCAACACCTATAGAATCAGATCTAAATCCTCACCGCAGACTTCTTGTACAAACGTTGCCCTTTTCTGTCCATTCTACTTTGAACTTTGTGTCTGTCTGCTTCTATTTCTGCCCATCCACAGTTTGCCTTTCGGGTCCTGCAATCGGAGAACCGAGCGTTATTCTCACCACCTTGCCGGCATAAATTGCATCTTGGGTTTGCTCTGTGAGACGGTGATCAATACATCCTGTTCAAATCACTGGCTTCAGCTCTCACTCGGCATTTTCTTGTGTTTCGGTGAAGGTCACGGACTCAAACAGCAAAGGTCTGCCAGCAGCTCAGTATTCTGCTCACAGTCCTCCCCTCGGTCGCAGAGGTAGGAGTCCAAATGACATTCGAGAAAGCACCGGAAATTAACAGAGAAGCTCCCACTTTTTTTTTAGGAGCCGGGGCCCTTTGCCAAATATAAAGCTAATCCCATGTTCCACTACTTCTTCTTGGTCACGGCTGTCAGCGTGAATGTCTTGCCGCCAGCCTCCGAGGTCTATTCCAGCAGACATCATTACGACAGCTCTGTGCGCCAAACGGTCGGAGAAAAAATAAACAAATCATAAAAAGGAAAAGAGACTCTATTGAGCACCCAGGAAGCCATGTCGGCTCTCTACAGCTCTCGCAGCCACCCGCTCGTACTGAAGTGGCGGCATTTGCGCTGATCCACTTGAAAGGACGCCCAGTGGCTGCAACAGAAGTGCAATATGAAGACATAAACTTCACCGTCTCTCCATTTCTCAGTGCAGACATGGAGACAAAAAGTGCTGCATCAGGAGCTTTTGTTGTTCCTTTTGTGTTTGAAATAAAACCTCTCATGAGTCCATATGGATATTAAAAGTCGACTGTGCCAACTTTCTGAGAAGACACTTACGGCGATCGCTGGAGCTTAAATTTAATCTATAACTGATCTACTGAAAGAGCTCCTTTGTGTCGTCGTCGGGGCTCGAGTTTTTTGATTGTTTTTATTTTTCTTTTATCAGGAACGTGTCGCCGTGTTTGCCTACGCGAGGGGAAGCTGAGTAATCTCCCTTGACATTTTTCAAAGCAGCAGGCATCAAAGTTTAATAGCCGAGGCAACAATGCTCTATTATATTCATGTCTTTTTTTATGAATCAGTCCTCCTTCTGACTGCGTCCAAAGTGAACTCCTAATGGCAGGTGACTCAGGTGACTCTTGTGTAAGAGCGGTGACTAAGAGGCGAGGATTGCGGGCGGAAAACATGCAATTTTATTTAGTCGTCACCCCAATTAAAAGTCAATTTATCCGTCTTTTTTGCAGCTTCATTGCCTGCGTCAGTTTGGATGAAGAGTGCCGATAGTCGAGATATTTATTCCTCTATGAGACGACCGCATTCAGAATCAGGTTTCCTCTTCACCTGACCCCAAAAAACAGTTTAAATCTTTCCTAAATGTGAATCAATCCAGAATAATTTCTTGCTTTAGGCTTTTCCACACGATACACTGGAGTGTTGCGGGCGGGGCAGCAGCTAATGATCGATTAATCATCTGCTCTACAGACTCTTAAAATCAGATTCCCGTAGATCGTCTGACTCCTTTTTAAATTTCTTGCCTTGGGCCCAAAAACTGAAGAGGAAAGAAATTCAGTTTAGCGCCATGAAAGACAAGAAAAAGCATCACATATCTGACATTTCGGTTAAAAAATACAACTAATCACTGATCAAAGTGGATCAATAAGTTAAATTATCTGTCACTCAGCTCTAGTTACAGGATCAGTCCTCCTTATAAAGAGACCGAGGAATTTATCATCTCAATATTCAAGCTGTTACATGTCACATGATGGACTTACTGTAATTCTCGGGCGAAGTGGGCGGGGCCTAACTGGGGGGAAAAAAGGTGATGTCATATCTTGCCTCAGGCTTTTCCTCACAACACACTAACCTTCACTTTATGCATGGAGCGTTCCAAGGGATCGTTTTTATTAGCTTTTAATCATCTAAAGCTCTAAAAACTCGTAAAATAGTGAAAATGCCAAAAGCTGACTTCTATAAATCGCTCGTAAAACTCAAAGGAGTTCAGTTCAGTTTCATGGAAGACGATGAAAAGCATCAAATCCTCATGATTTAGACGAAGAACCAATAAATGTTTGACATTTTGGTTGAAAATTACAACTAATCAATCATCCAAATCATGTAAAGACACAGAATAACTGACTTTCTCAATCAGCTGATCTGCCAAACATCGAACAGTTTTGTCACATGACACATTCTTGCTGGTTTGAAGTGGGCGGGGCTCCGTCAGAAAAAGGTGATGTCACATACTCCTGTGCACCAATAGGAATCCGGCATCATCACATTTCTGCCACTAGAGGTCTCTCAATTCAAGTCAGGACAATTTTTATTAATCTCATGACTCAGTTGGTCAAAACCAGGGAACTTATCAATGATGGACGGGTCGTTACATCACAGAATCTCACTGCCGGGCTCGACTGCGGTGCTGGTTGTGCGGAAGTCAATGCATGGAGAAACACTTCAACCCAACATATCGATGTCATCTGACACACTTCAGAGACGAGCTTAACTACTGATTTCTCCCTCCAAATGATAAAATTCTGATTAAAGGAGGTCCAACTGATTTCCAGCAACGAGACTGTAATTACATCATGAACACGAGCCTTTCATACACGAATCTGAGGAAAGGAACAATGTGTGGATAAAAAATAAGTTGTTAGCTTCCTCTCTGAAGTGTGTTCTTCCATTTTCTGGAGGCGCTTCTTCATGAGAAGTCAGACGATGCAGATATGTTGGATTTAAGTGTTTCCCTCCATGCATCTCTCATAGACTTCAATACAGCTGCCGCCACAGTCTGGCACCGAGGAGAGATTCAGTGACGCAATGATCCTGCTTTCTTTAAGAGTTCCTCCGTCGAAACAAGGGAAACTAAATAGTCATGGACCTCTGATGTCATGAAGCAGCGTGGGATCATGGGAGCAATGGCTGACGTCACTCAGACCAACTGAACCACCTTCACCGACTTCCTTCTTCGTTCTATGACGTATCATCTAAGGTTTTGGCAACAGGCAACTGACTGAAATTATGGATTTCTCTGGATTTGGCACATAAGGCAGGAAAATATATGAAAAGGTCTTTAATACAGAGATGAACTGATTGTATCTTTAACGTTTGACTGTCATGAACGAGGTGAATTTAAGATCTGAAACTGCGTTTTTCCGAAACTCTCTGGATGCATTTAAACACGCTAGTGCTAAAAAACGCCAAGTTATGGCCATAATTTGTCAATATTGAGCTGTTTTGACTCTATTAATCTCTCTGTGAGGTTTGTTTCAGGACACGAGTGCAGATAACAGCAGCTCCCTGGAAGAAACAATCTCAAAAATAAAAAATCATTTGCCAACGTTAAGAAATCATTTGGTGTGAAGGTGATGCGGAGCGGTTTGTTGTTTGGCTGAAATAACCACAGGATGTCTTTTTTATTATATATGTTTGCTTTCACGCTCATCAAGCAATTCTCTGACCGCTATGGGTGCCTGGGGGGTTCAAACATATTGCCACTGTGGCAGAGACCACTCCCATCACAGTGAACGTGATCACAGATAATGGCTTTCTGTGGCATTTGCTTCATCCCCCTCCCCTGAGGCTGCACCGACACAAAATACCACGGCCTGCCCCTCCTGGGACGGACTGGGATGGGATGTGTACCACAGAAAGGTATACAGTGGTGACATTTTTTGACAGGGGGGCTCTGGGGAGGAGAGCAATGGCACGTGTTAAAGGGCACGAGCTTGACTGAACCTGTGATACTGACGCTGTGAGTTATGTAGGCTGCAGATTTCCACTTAAAGCAAAATGTCAGTCATGTTTTTTACAGTTTTACGCACGATGAGACATGTTGGGCACCAAACACTGGATACATGTGACAGTGTGAAGTCATTTTTAATGCGTTTTTTTGAGCAGAGGAAGATGAATTTAACGTGTTTTCTCACTAAATCGATCAGACAGTAACGCAGTGAGCGCACCAGAAACGCATCTCCAGGAATATTTTTGGTGCGTTAAACTCCAAATCCTGCGCAAAAAACATTTTCTGTGCGCAACATTTATGAAATAAAAAGGTCTCACCTGTGTACATTCATTTCCTGAGGCGGCTTGGTGGCTTTATCATAGGCAACTTTAGCAGAAATCCCAATGGCGATGATGAGCGCAACGACCCCGCAGCTGATGTACACCGTGGTGTTGGTCTGGTCCAGCTCCGGGTCGTACGTGTCACCTGTCGGCGCCGGTGACGGGGGCTGGGTGTTGAACCAGTCCGGAGTGTTGTAGTTGGTGCAGCTCTTCTGCTCCAGCCGCTTCCCCCGGTCCGCGCAGCAGAAGCGCAGGAAGCAGCTGCCGCAGCAGAAGCGGTGGTCGGTGTTGTTGCAGGAGAACTCTTTGTCGTACTGGCCGCTCACGTCGTAGTAGCCCAGGCAGGTGTCGTGCTGCACCGAGGGCGCCTGGACCTGCGTGATCCTCCCCGGGACGACCGCGGCCAGCGGGACCGCAGTGGTGCTGCCGTTGACCTCCTTCACCTTTGAGGTCCTCCTCGGCGCGTTTTTGCTCTTTTTATTGGCGGTGGCGGCGCACAGGACATTCAGCGGGTCTAAGTAAATCAAAAGAAGCAGAAGGTGCTGTATCCCCATCATTTGAGGACGCGCTGGTGTTTGTTCTTCGGCCTCCACTCTCTTCTGACGGATCTGCCTCTCGGAGCGTCACTCTTCTTTTTACCGACTGGCGCCTTTCTCCATCGCAGCTACTCCTCCGTGTGCCAAGCGTTCACTGACGGACTTTGACTGCTCAACACGCACACAAGGAGGCATCTTCTGACTTTGTCACCCAGAGCAGAGCCGGTGTTCTTCGGGGGAAAAGTTTCGCTTTGGGCAAATGTCCCTTCTCTCTTTTTTATTTTTTTTATTTTTTATTTTCTGGTGCAGAGACGCGTAAAGAGCCGATGTCCTCCTGGGAAATCTGTCTTCTCTTTGCCGCGAGCTGTTGATCTTGAAGCTCGTAGTTGGACTGTGGAGAATGTAAAGAGGGATTTAATCGATGAATTAAATATCAGTAAGTAAACTTGACTTGATTAGAGGAAGAAGAGTTCGGATCGTAGCTGCAGTTTGAGCGCGTTCAGCACCGCGGACAGCGCCCGAGTTCCCATCTTGGGTGTTTTACGCGTTTCAGCAACAAAAAACAAAGAAATCGACATTTTTCTGATTTAATTTCACCTAAATCATAAAAGTGAGGCGTTAAACTATAAAATACAAACAATCTGTGCTCACGAGCTGCACAGAAATGCAAAATAAAACGAAAAATCGCTTTTACGCACGAACTTTTCTTCCGCCCGGAGCTTTAACTTTGCCTGTTAAAGATAAAAACTGAAGACTTGGTTTGATTTAGAGAAGATGTGGAGGACTTACCGGGGGAGCGGTGGCCGGTAACGGGCTCGTCTCAGCCTCTGCCACTGAATCAAAGAGCCTCAGCAAGACAAGAGCCAAGACCTCTCTCTCCTCTCCGGCCCGCCTCCCTCCCTCTCTCCCTCTCTCTCTCCTCTCTCTCTGCTCTCACCCCTCCACCCACGTCACCGATTCAGGTACCTCAGTTAATTATCAATCGGCATCTCTTCTTCTTCTTCTTCTCCCCCACCCCTCCACTCTGCTTCTCCCTGCTTCGGTCATATACCTCCAGGCTTCACTCGATAACTCGCGGAGGTGGAGAGAGGAAAGAAGAAGAAGAAAAAAAAAGATAAGTGTGTTAGAGATTGTGTGTAAGAGGCGCGAGGCTGCTGCTGTTGGTGCTGCATCCACTCACAAGTCACCAATCAGCGTGCGTGTGTGTGTGTGTGTGTGTGTGTAATGTGAAAACATGCCTGAGCTGGTTGAGGACGAGGAGGAGGAGGAGGAAGGGTTCTGTTGCTGTTTGACACAAAGTGGGAAATTTCACTTCTGATTTTCAAAGTAAAACCCACTTATTATGGGATGGATGTGTGTAAAAGGATATGATTTTAATGCATCACACTGAATTCTGACTTCTACTTCCTCCCAGTCCCCCAAATCGGAACCCTGAATGCTGAGTTTTGTGGGCTTTTATTTTGAAAATCTCCTTATGAATCTATAGATACTGATTCAATTCAAACTTTATTACACACTCAGTGTTCCTGATAGAAGACAAGACACTCTGTGGAATGAATTACATATAAAAGCACATGAAACAATCTTGGTTTAAGATGTTTTTCAGAATTTATCTCAGATTTGTGACTTTGAGCGATAAAGCGTCACAATATTTGATCATATTTTCAGAAAACTCTCTAATCTCATCAGTTTGTGACCTCAGGAACTTCTACAAATATCAACTTCACCCCCAGAATTGTGACTTTATTCTGAAGATTATGACTTAAATGCCACTTTATTCAGATTTCAGTTTTCATATTTTCCGACTTTGATCTGAGATTCATAACTTTTAAGCCTTAAAATGTGACTTTGAACTCACTATTTCTTTAACGTATCATCATGGAGTAAATGTTGAACACACAATGTCACAGTTGTAGAATAAACTTTGTGCTATTCTGTCAGTTTCCAGAGGAAATGAAGTCAAATCTATCTGCTTCTACATCTCGGTTTATGAATAAACTCAGGTTTGTGCTTCATGTAACTGTCAGAAGTATGAATATTATCAAATTCCAGAAACTTTCTTATTTGACTTTAGTATAAACACAAGAACTCAGACAGTCCAGCTTCTTATTCTTTACTTCAAGCTAAAGCTAATATCTGAAACTTTTCACCTGAACCTCAAACTTTGTGATTTCATCTCCTTCCACAGGTGCTGATTCTTTGAGAAGGACACGAAACGCGTCATCTCATTTCATCCAACATCAACATCACCTTGTGAGTCTGTGTGCGTTTCATCAAGGCAAAAATGTCGTCCTGGAGAAAAGTGTTGTCGCAGGAACGGACACAGAAACAGCTCAGAGCATTTTGTTTATTTGTGACACGCAGATTTGAAGCTTGAAGATGTTGAAGGTGAAGGCGATTGGTGCGCTCCATCCACAGGACGGTCTCCGGTTTTATTTGTACCTACATTAAGTTAATTTCAACAGTCCGTCTCCACAAAGGCACTGCAAGGAGAGGAAAAAAATTAGCTGGTTTTGAAAAATGTTGTTAATGTTATTCACCGGTCTGGTGAAGTCTGGTTGAGCCAGATGGTGAAAACGAGCCCATTAAAACATCGCGGACAGGTGAAAAGGAAATCAAATCAAAATTGACTTTCAAATACTTTGCTGTCATTGGCTGAACTCGGCTGTCCTCATTCACTCAGTTATTACCTGGCGTGTCAGAGCTCATCCATCTGGTGTGCAGACGAGAAAAAAAGAAAAAACACTGCCTGGATTTATTTGTGGTCGCTGGCCTGAGTGCTGTTTGATCAAGGTGAGCGCTGTTTGACGAAGGTCTGCTGTTATTACCTTTACAGCACAGAGGGGTCCGTGTGGCCCCCAGTGGACCCGGGTGATTATATCCATCAGAGCCCTCTGCAACATTTAACTACACTGGAGTTACAACAAACCTTTAACAAAGTCGTCTTTATCACTCGGCACGACTTGTTGGATTCTTACAACGTGAGACAAACGACGACGACGTTCATCCATCTTTGTTTTATGTTTGTGACTTCCTGTTTCTCAGTGTTAGATTGTGAGCTTCAACAAAGCGTCAGAGGTGGAGAAAAGTCCACACGGTGTCTGTTCAGAAAGACAGAAGTACTGATTCAGCTTCTTTACTCCAGTAAATGTAACAGAGTACAGGCTCCGAAATGTACTCAGTGTAGAAAGCATCAAAGCGAACAAGATATTTCCCTTTTTCTGTCTTTCATCGCCACAGATTTCTAATTATTGTCGCAATAAGACAAAGTAAAACATTTATTTTCTTGCTCCAGCTCATGAAGACATGTTACTGTATTCTGGCTCGTAATTTTGTACAAAGAGTCGCTGTTTTCTAAAAGAAGACTGTCCTCACATCTCTTTATCAGCAGCTGATGTTTCAGTAGTTATAAACTGTAGAAAGATTATAGATCATTAAAGGTGATTAAAACACAGGATAACACCTGTATTTCACCTTACTGCTTCCTTTTAAAGTCGATTACTGATTGTGGTTATACTATTAAATGGTGCATTTATAGTTAAAGGTCCAATATGTAAGAAAGGAGCACCTTGTTAGCTAAGTTAGCCGTGTAGTTAGCACGCCCATTAGCTTGGCACACGTCATGGAGTAAAAAGTGGCTAGCTGGTTAGCATGCTAACATCAGGAGATATCTCAGGACCACAATACATAGATGTCTGATATTTTTGTAAAAGTTTAAACTAAAAATCTCACATATTGCAGCATTTAATTAAACGTTAATTAATGTTAAACAATTAAATGCTTTATGAGCCAATTATCCTGCAGTTCCTTGTTAAAGTCACAACAAAGGTTTAAGAACAGCTAACTAAATGCTTTATAAGGTATTTTATTGTTTAATAGTGAAATAACTACTAACAACAGTTTAATTAATGACATATTAGTTAATGATGGTTAATTTAAAGACCCTGACTCCTGCTTCCCTTCTGGACCTCGGCTGTACTTTTCTCTCAGGCCGCTAACTTCACAGAAGAGGAAGTGGACCTTTTTTTTTTTTAATTGTCCAGCCACATTTTACACCAGTCGTTTGATCTACTCGTTCAGGCCGTAGAAATAAAGTGAGATCAGCTCGGCGGCGCTCCCCTGACAGCGCCGTACAGATAATATGACAAGGAGACAAGAGGGAAAAAAAAGAAAAAAGGGCACGGAGCTTTTGATGAATGTCTTTCCACACTGGATGCTCCGGAAGTCAGCATTTGCAAATTGGCCCCTCCGTTCGTCTGTCAGTCAAAATGGCACATCAGATGGCATGTTGAGCACAAAAGGGGAAGAGGAATTGTCCATTAGTGTTAAACAGCTCCGAGTGCACATAAGCTGGCCTCAGCAGAAAAGCGCTGACAGGTAACGGCGGGGTCGACATTGGCTGAAGAATAATGAGGCCATATTTCCAACAGAAGAATGAAATAATGAATGACACCAAAGAAGATCCGGCGCTCGGCTTTCCGACGCCCAACAGCACAAAAACAATCACGCGGGAGAAAGTGACACGGCTCTGCGGCGCTGCGGGGAGGCTCCTCTAAGCTCTCGCCTTGTAATTGTCACGTTGATTAGTCTCACGAATATTTGCCCCACATTCTCTCTCTAGTATCTAGTTGGTCTATATTTTGTCTTTCAATCAGGGAGTCTATGTGGGTCTTGATTTGGTTTAGCTCAGAGCAACCAACCAAAATGTCTGCCCCAGTTCTGGTGCAGAGGGGAATTGCTCTCCTCTGACACCGGCCCTGTTCAAGGGTCCGCTCCGTTGCCTTTGTTAATGAGCCAGGCAGCCTCAACATGTTTCAAAAAGGCTCAACACTCGATGCAAAGTGAATCTTAACACCATTCCGGTATGACGGAGCATCACTAAAGGGGCCACGCGGCTCATTTTCCCGTCGACCTTGTAGGCGTCTGATCCTCCGTGCTGTGCCTCTCGACCTGAAGTGGTCCCATAATAATCCTTTGCGTCGAGCACGTGAACCTGCAGAGACACGACCGCTATCAAGTTATAAGCATATATATTCTATGACGCCTTCAGAACTCAGCAATTACAAAGAGGATGATGAGATCAGAAAGGTATGGAGGCCAAGAGTGTTAGTAAATGAATATAATGTGGCCCTGAGAGTTCAAAACACAACGACATTTTGGAAAACAAAGCTGTCGAAAACAAAACAAAAGTCACAAACATCTTCAACATTTGGGGGATAAAAATGTGGAAAACTGTTGAGGAAACAAAACAAAACATCTTTTATTTGACAAAACACAACATTTGTGGGGGTGAAAATTGGGAAACAGAACATTTTCCAAAAACAGTATTTTAAAAACATTACGGATTGCAGATTTGGTCCGACAACATTTCTTGATTGCGATCGGACAGAACCAGAGCTGTGTTTTCCAAAAAATGTCCTTGTGTTTTGACCTTCAGGGCCACCATACAGGTAATTATTACACAATAAACCCAAGTGAATAGTGTTAAATATTCAAATGAGAAAGATTTGTCAATTTCAATTGGAATCATGTTTCATTTCCACCCAAATGAGTAACTTATTAAAAAATGGGGGTCAGATTGTGATAATTGATTTTTAATTTGGTTTCCACTTCTGGAAAATTTGTCAAATTAGCTCCTCCTGTAAAAACTGAGCAACCTTTTTTGTGATAACTGGATCTAATTGTGCTTCTTTTTGTCAGTCAAATCTGGCAACACTGTCCGGATTAACCAGCGAGCTCCTGTAACTGATGTAACTTCAGCTGAACCGAACACATTTAAAACCAGAATGAAAGATGCACAAATATTCCAGACTTACAGCATCTTTTTATTCAGTGGTGAGAAAGAAAAAAGAGGAAGCTCTGATTGACAATTTCACTTGCAGAATGTTATTTACTAATTACGGGACTCTCTCGAGGCAGAACAAAACATTTCAGCGAACGGATAATATTTTAAGTGATGCCGCTGCACTCTGACTGAGCGTCGTTCCTCGCTGCCAACCCACCTGTCACCAACACTTCTTATTCCCATGTGCAAGAGATCCTGATGATCTGATGAATTATTTACCAAATATTATGGAAATGCTGAAACTCTTTGTTGCCTTCTTTTTTTTCTCCTCACACCCTGTTGGGAATATTTGAGTTATACAAAGTTTTCTTGATGAAGCCTGTGAAATACGCAGATACATTAACCAATATATTTGTTACCAATGATTTTAAGAAACGATGGGAATAAGATGGTGAGACAGCCAAGTTTTTAAAATGGCCTGTCCTTCATTAAACTGTCGGAGGGTCGAACACATTTCACTTTACACTACAACACCAGACATTTCTGTTTTATTTATTTTAAAGGACACCTGGAGACCATCTCCTTACGTGAATATGGCGAGCAAGACAGGAAAACATCATGGTTCGGCTTGAAAGCAAAGAGCACAGAGAAATTCAAACTTCAATGTAAACAATGTCCTGTCCTTCATCATTAAAGTGTTTCTTCCGTGGCTTGCTGACAGTATCTTCTGTCAGAACTGCTTTTCGAAGGATCGAAACACTTTTCACTTTACACTACAACACTCGCCATTTTCAGCCAACTAGGCGGCCAAACATTTCGACCTCAGTTAAAGTCATACCAGCTGATATTTTTAAGGATACCTAGAGAAATCTGGAGCCATTTTTATGGCAACCAAACCGGCGATTTTTCACAGGGAAGTTTGGGGACCATCTCCGTCCGTGAATATGGCGAGCAAGACAGGAAAACATCATGGTTCGGCTTGAAAGCAACAAGCACAGCGTTATCATAAGAGAGAAATTCAAACTTCAACATAAACAATGTCCCGTCCTTCATTAAAGTGTTTCTTCCGCGGCTTGCTGCCAGTATCTTCTGTCAGAACTGCTTGTTGGAGAGCTGAACACTTTTGACATTACACCACATCAGACATTTTTCGGCCAACGAGGCTGCCAAACATTTCGACCTCAGTTCAAGTCACACCTGCGGATATTTTTAAGGACACCTGCAGATATTTGGAGACATTTTTATGGCAATTAAACCAGCGTTTTTTCATGGGGAAGTTCTGGACCATCTCCATCCGTGATCATGGCGAGCAAGACAGGAAAACATGATGGTTCGGCTTGAAAGCAAAGAGCACAGCGTTGTCATAAGAGAGAAATTCAAACTTTGACGTAAACAAACGTAAAGTTACAACACAGATTTTTACTTGACTAAAAAGTCTTCAGTTGTGTTATTTAACAGAATTCATGCAGATTGAAGTCGCTGGGCTGGCAGATAGTCCTACAGCAGTAAACAGCGATATTCTCTTGTGGTTGGTTTGTGTAAACTTCTCCGAAGATGTTCGGCATGAGAATGACAGAGGATCAAGGAAAGTTTCAGAAGCTCGTCTTTGTCTTCCACTCAAACTTGGTAATCCTGAGCTGCCACAGAGACCTGTTGGTGTGTTTTGTTTCTAATTGACACACCTCACTGCTCTTTCATGCATAGAAGAGGATTACAAGCTGCACCTAAACTTCTAATTTGGACCTAAGTGACTGGGATGAGTTGCACCTTAAAGAATACCTAATGAATTTCCTAAAGAGTGCAAAGAAAAGGTCGAGGGAAATTAAAACTTCGAGCATCTTTTGTTTGTTTTAAATGTGTTTTTTTCAGGGTGTGAAGCCAACGTACAGAACCGCCGAGCAGGAGGGAAGGAAAACTGCAGAGGTTGTTCTCAAAGGAGACGAGTGATTGCACAGTAAATATCCAAACAGAGTCGAGGAGCAGACTGCGTGAGAGCATCGCGCCATCGCAGGTGTTTTGTGACTAGCAAACATTCACTGACGAGCAGACATCTGGCCGTCAGAGCTGGAGGGGAAATAAAGCGCAGATTTAAGAGAGAATGCTTCGGTCTTTAAGAGGGACATTTCACTTTACACTCCCGTCTATCCAGATTTCTATATCGTACAGACTTGATGAAAGTTACTTTTTGACAAAATGGAAGATATCTCACATCGAGGCTTGCTGCAGTAGTCGGTGTTACACGGTATACACCGATTACATTACTTGCCAATCGTTGTTTTTCCTTTGTAAAATCAATACTTCGTTGCACGATTGATTCTTCAATTATAAACTGAGGGCATCTGCAGCCGCAGCAGACTTTTGTAGACACTATTTGGATGAACGATGGCGGCAACTCACTGAACACGCTGCATTTCCTGTCACGAGCCCCCTTCATAATAAAATTCAACCTGCGTTTTGCGCGTTAAAGGCTTTTAATGTGAAGCTTCGGTTGGCGTTAGCAACCTATTCATTTGTGTAAAGATGAGTCCCTTGTGGAAAAACTGAAGTTAGCATTTGAAACTTTAAGCCAGAGATGTTCGTCCCAAGACCTAAAAACTCTATGAAAATATTTCAAAAATGGTATAATTGTAGTAGAGGAGCGGAGTCTTGATTAAAGCTGTCAGTCATGCCTCCTTCTCACGCTGGTTTGCAGGACTCTGAGATAGTGGAGCTTAATGAAAGACGCCAGAGGAAACCTCGCAGAGCTGATTATTTCCTCTTTTCTGTTCATCACTCGTGCGACACTAACTACCGGGGGGGGGCGACGACGACTAGATTAGAGAGTGTAAACCGTCGAACACTCGCATTCGTCTTATTTAGCAAAGATTGTGGCGCTGAACTCATTCCACCTCTGCTCCGGCCCGATTGTTTGCTCGAGAGGAGCCCGGGATCGCTGTAATGAACGGAGGAATCTTTGGGGCGCAGGGGTTTTTTCTGGTGTGTCTCTCGTGATAAGTGATCGCCTTCATCCGTGTGAGCAGCTGTTGAAAGATAAACACACACTCAGGACACACACTGTTGCAGAGGTCACATTACACGACCAATCACGGCTTCATTTGTTCCCCTTAAGTGTGTCATAATTGTAACGGTTCCACGGCTGGCGCTCACGAGCGGTAATCATGAGTGACAACTCTGGCAGTGTTGTTGCGAGGTCTGCATGCAGTCAGCGTGCTGGATGGGATGCCATTATTTCTGTGCAGCAGGCCTGACAGTATCTGGGGAGGATTACTGCAGCCTCTCAGTCCCTCATGTTGTTGTTGTTTTGTCGTCGTCGTCGTCTGTGCTGGTGTTTGTGCCTCGACTTCGAAGGTGAGACGCACCAGTAAACACAGCCTGCAGCCTGAGCGGAGAGTACTGCCTGTGGCAAAGTCCATTCTGTCAGTGGCATCCAATCAATAACAGCCTCAGCAGCATCCCACTGCACTGTGTGTGTGTGTGTGTGTGTGTGTGTGTGTGTGTGTATGTGTGTGTGTGTGTGTGTGCCGGGAAGCAAAACGTTGAAAACAAGCCACCTCTCTTTTTTTTCCTCAATCTTTCCCCTCCTATCTCGAGGGGAGGTGGCCGCCTTAAACACTGAAAACAACAGCTACATAAAAAAAAAAATCAAATAAGAAAAAAAAAAATCTTGTATCTCCTTCGCAGAGCTTGATCCCTCCTCCTCCTCCACCTCCTCCTCCTCTTCCTCCCCCCCGAGAGGAGAGTTGTTAAATTGTAGCTGCATACTAACAGCCTCCCCTGAATCAATTACCATTTGGATATAAATGTCATAGCTTTGGAAACTGTCACTGGGCAGAGACTGAGAGGAGCCGCTGCTTTATTAAGGATGGAAGAGATGCTGAGGGTTTCATAAACACACATTCCTGCTGCTGAAAAAAAAAATAGAAGAAGACATATTTCCAATTAAAACTCATCTTTTACTCGCAGAGGCAGAAAACAGGAAATGGAAAACTCGGTGCTCACAGGAGCTGCAGTGGTATGATCGCTACGTCTTCAGTCTGATCAGAGACGAAAACTTTTACAAGGACGTTAAACTAACTGATGTGATTAGATGTTCCTTTACATGCACAAAGATTTTAATGAGGGTTTTTATTTATTTTTTGACAAAGTGGTTCTGCCTGCTCGAACGCACTCACATCATGTCTTGAGAACAATATTTACGTTTCAATAACAACAACTTGCTGCTTTGAGCCTTTTGACCATCGAGGCGTCCAACAATCCTTAAATCTTTTAAGATGTCCAACAAAAATGTTGTATCTTGCAGAAATGTTGTCACCCAACGATACGATAACATACAACTTTATTGCCAGGTTACACAAATGAATTCTACACATGGTCCATCTGAACAAAGCTATTATGTTAAAGGTTGAAGTTGTAAAATAGTGACAGAATTCGAAGGACGCTGCTGTTTGCTAGCTATTCTTGGCTATAGCTAGCTACCGCTAGCTCATATTTCTGTTATCTGTGGAGACAGTTGCACTAGAGTTTTCCCGGATCTAGACCTCATCACGGGCAACAGTTGCCCCCCCAAACCAGGTTTAGCAGCCTGAGAGTGAACATGGCTGGTCCGTCTGGAGACCTGGGTACAGAGGCGATTTACAGCAGGTCCGGACACGTTATGTGGAGCTTTAATATTCTCACGTCTTACTCTGTGAGTTAATAATGTATTCAAACCAAACAAGAGGACTAAACCAAGATTGTTCTGGTGAGTTTAATTAAGTGTATGTCAAGTTTGAATGAATTGTGTTTTTAGGATGATTAACGAGGCGATTAAGTTCGTCTTTGTTCAGTAAAAGAGAGAAACATGAATCATTTTATGTGAGTTCAAGAGCACTTCCTGTGTTGACATATTGTTTGTGATTCTTTTCTTCATTAACACATAAGAGAGCTTGTGGAACACATGCAAATTATGGTGTTACGACCCAGGAACAGGGCTAGCTGGTTAGCATGCTAACTTCAGTAGAAATCTCTGCAAAACGCCACATTTTTTTGAATGTTTTAAGCTAATACCCGTGTTCCTTTTAATCATTTCCACTCTGGATATAATACTTGTAGGAGTTATCACGAGAGCCTCATTACGTAGCGTAAAAGCAGCTCCGGAGACGCTCACAGACTCGGTCGATGACCTTTGCTCTGGCAACAGAAGCTCTGCATGTAACCGAAAACAGTCCAAAGAAAATCACCGCGGATACCAGCGGTCACCGTCAGCGACTTGAAGAAAGCAATAAGGCTGAGTGATTGAAATGTCAATATAACATTTACTTTTAATAACCTCGAGGCAATAAGGACTTGACGTGTATTATGAGTAGAGGAATCTCTTAAGCCTTCTCCTCCACCTCTTCTCTCCTAACAAACACCGTCCTCCGAGCTCGAGAGGAGGAAGAGGAGAGGAGATTGCAGTCATTCCTCCGACTTCATTCAGAGATATTGTATTCAGGCTCCTGCTGCAGAACAGCGGAGCGCCGTTAACTCGGTTTTTGTGATATTGTCTCACTTTAATGCGAGTGAAGATGCAGCCGTGTGCAGCAGGAGACTGCGGACGCGTCCGTATAGCCAACGTCGTATATACAGATTGTTTGAGATTACAAATGGTTTTGTGATTTAGAGTTTCTAAAATAACAAGATACAAATCTGGCGAAGGAATAAAAGATGTTCTACTTGATGTAATAATAATTGCCCGGGGGATGAATATAATTACTGATAACAAATATTGGCCAAAATACTTAATTAATCATTCCTTCATGTTTAAATGTAGATTTAACCAAAGACTGCATTCATATTAATAACTCGGCTTCTCCTGGAAAATCTATTCTGCTTGTTTACGATCGTATTCTGGTTTTGTTTTACATTTATACTCTATAACACAAAGTGTGTTCAAGACTAAATAAAAACCTTTAATGTTTTATTCAGATGCCAATAAATGTATTTCGTGTTTGCTCGCTGCGATATGAAATTCCAGAACGATAACAGAAAATGTTGTATTAGCTTGTAACACACGAGTCGTACTTGTATGTAAAGTACTTGACAAAATAGCAGAAGCTGAAGCGCTCGACTAGCTGTTACATGCAGTGGATCCAATGCAGTGTTTGCAGTAAGGTTGTCTGAAGTTTATTTGGATTTAAGGCAAAGAAGCTACTTTGTTCGGGTGAGAAGATATCAGGTTATCATAAAAGATACCAGGCTTTGTGCTGCAAAAGACGACTGGAAAAATATCCAGTTGGGATCCTGCTTAGAAATGTTGAAACGCCGTCTCAGCAGGACGTCTCTGCCTGCCGACCGGGCTGATGAGGGAGCTCGACTACCAGCAGCTTACTGAAGTCTGTTTAGGACAACTTTGTAAAGGAATTCCAGGTTTTCATGCACATTTTAGATCAAAAAACACAAATGATCTGAACATAAGAAATATTGCAAGGAAGTTCTTTTGGATTAAGTCGAAAGGTCGGTGGCTAAAACACAAAAAATAAAACAAAATGCAACAAAGTGCAATGGAAACCTTCTTCACATTCACACATGAAGCCAACAGAAATGTCATTTCCATCGTGGTTTTCCAACATTTGAGTTTTGACTTCATCTCCTCTATGATTTTAAACTTACGCCTGACTCACGATGAACCAACTTCAAACTCTACTGGATGGGAACGAGCATACATTCACATTTTCTCCAGCTGATTTTTAGAAACCGTTGCTCAGATTTCCTCTCAGATTTGGAGGGAAACTTGATTATTGTGACGGGACGAGCAGCTTGATCCCAGACGTTTTACTCCACGCTGAGAAACTGAGAGGTCGACTTCACCACGTTAATGTAAATAATGCTCCGTGTGCTCACGTACGTTCTGTGAGATGATTCGTCATTGTCAGCTCCCGCCGCCGCTGCTGCTTTTATAAAACCCTGATTCCACTCCGGCATCTCTGCAGCCTGTGAGTCAGTCTGCTGTCTTCGCTCCCGTCTTTTCCCTCCTTGTCCGTGGGGAAGTGACGGGATCAGAGCTCAGACTGCAAACATCACATCGTATTTGATATGTTTCAGATGTGTTTGCAGACTCCGTTCCAACAAATACACAACTTGTGCGTCTACATGTCGGTCAACGCTCTGCAGTAACACGACCGCAAACACTCGCTGCTGCTGCTCCATGTAGCACTTTTAACCCCACCTTCATCATCCACCTGTTTCCAGCGAGGCGTTCAGTGCCATCGGAGCTCCATGTGTGCTGCGTGGGTGGAGCAGGATCAGAGTCTGGTCGTCTCCAGCGCTGAGGTCGTTCCTCCCAAAGAAACCAATGAAATGTGAAAGATTTCTGCATTGAGGTAGATTTTTGTTGCGTATTTTGTTCGAGGTGTGCGCTCACATTATCCCAAATGTTTTCAGACCCTGTGGCGGACCCTGCCACCCTTCTAGCTTCAGTGTTCTGGGACCTTTAATTTAATTTCCTCTTAGAACAGAACTTGTTTATTAACTTATGGATTAAAAAAAACAACATATTTCTAAGCTTAAAATTGTAAACAGGCCAACAACCTCAGAATAAAACTGGGAATTCAAGATTTAAAAAAAAATTAAAGAGGTTTGACTTCCTAAGACTGCAGAGTAGAGATATTAAAATAATGACACAAGCTTTCCTGTCACACATGACGACCTCACGAGTTCGCTGACTAACATCCGATACTGCAGAAAAAGGAGGCAGTTTGACGAGATCGTCACTCTTTGTGGCGACGGTTCGCGGTGTTCACAGTTGAATCAGCTGCTGAGTGTCACTTCCACTTGTCCACAGCAGTAAATCCAGTCTCGTATATAGCTGAGGACTGAGGATAAGCTTTAAGTTTTTCTCCGTGGTTATAATATTCTCTTTACCAGGCGCACGATTTTCCTCCTCCTCACCCGGCGCACACGACCTAATTCCTTATCAAGACTCGTGTCCTGAAATTACACCGTGAGGCTGACAGTCGGAAGGCTTTTAAAAAGAATATGCCCCTTGTGCTTTTATTTCTCATAGTAAGTGTTGTGTATTCAGCAGAAACTGTGTTTTTTTTAAAGCTAAAGAACATTAAAAACCTGCCATACGTCACCAGATTTGGAAGAAAAAGCTTGTTTTTGTCTGTGGTGTGTAAACTCAGTTACAGCTCGCGCCCTGCAGAGCTACATGGGCATCGTGGCTTTCTCCTCTCCCCATTTATTGTTTTTAAACTGAATTTTAACTTGTTGGTGTGTCTCCAAAAAGGGAAATCTAATCAGCTTTATTATATATATAAGTACAGCTATTGAATTGTGCATATTGCAGGAGGTGCAGGGGGGGAAAAAAACAGGGTTTAGGGGTCCGGCAGCATAAACACAGAGGAATGAAAAAGAATGAGGCGATTAAACGTCGACCGGACGAGGAAAATGTGAAACTCCCGGAGCAGAAATGTTCGTGCCGCTGCCCTTGCTCCTTGTTCACACTCGCAGCGTGTGTCAGTCCATGAATGGCTGCCGCAGCGAGACGCGTGGCGCCGGCGTGAGATGATGACTGATACGGTCACATCTCGCCGCTCACAGAGGACGGGATCCCCGTCCGTCCAGCCAGGAGAGAACTTCTGCTTCACTCTGCTCGCTTAATGGTCCAGCGCCACCTGCCAGTCGGCCTTTATCACCTCCATCACTCCACTTAATCAGAAGTGCTGGCTTAGGAGTCCCTCTAATCAGACCAATTAGAATTTAAAGCCGTGTCTTTCTGGCGGTTGTCCTCTTAGTTCAGGAAGCTCTTTGGCTTCCTGCTGCCTCCGCTGGCCGAGGTCCAGTCAGGCTTTCAGAGGACAACCTTGAGCTGTTTTTGTTAATATATCTTTTCACTTTTATATTCTACATCACCTTTATTTAACAACGGAGGTCAATTAGGAACAAATGGTTGTTCGGGATGACAGTCAAGATGAATGCCTGTTGGAGAAAAAAAACAAAAGCAACAAGACACAACAGACGGTTAAAGGAACAATCCACACAAAAGGAAAAGTTCAGTCATCATCTGTTTCCCCCTCATGCCGATGGGAAGTTAGATGAGCAATGCAGCATTCTGCTAAACTACCAAAGCAGCCAAAGAAATGTAAAATGGCTCCTACAGTTTCTTCTTCGCTCTGGTAAATTCTGCTGCTCTGCTCTTTTTTTCTAATCAGGCTTCAAACACGCAGCGCTGAACTTTTAATGACCTCTTCAGTTTATAAGCTTTTTGTGCTCCTTGATACGCAGGACGTTGCGTCTTCTGCAACAAAGAAGTCGAACGGACGGTAGAAACGAGTGTGACTGTTGTTTTGTCAGCTTTTATTGCTGAAACACAAATTGCCTGTGACAGAAATACTTTCGCCAGCAGTGGAGAAGACTTTGAGATCATCGATGTCCATGGCATCGTTTTTTAGCGATCCACCTTGACTGTTTGGAGAGAAAGAGAGTCGTGCTAATCCGGCTCGGTTAGTCGCAGGAAAAGTTGTTGCACTCTTGCACTTCTGTGTTTTGTGTATAATGACCACAAAATGACCTCGTACCTTTGAAGACGTGAATAGTAACGACGCCTCCACCGTCCGCCTGACGCGGCCATGATGTGTGGAGGTGTGTAAGGGAAAAAGGTCACGGTACGGGGGAGGAAATCATTCCTCTACTGTACTTTTTTTTGGATAAACTGCTCCTTTAAATAACTGCAGTACCATTTTCTCCATTTTGTTTCCTGCACAGACGCTGACGGATGACTCCACATCACTCGCTCTGTCATCACGTCTTCCAAAAAGCATCCGTCACAGTCCTGGCAGGCTTCAGTCAGTCAGATAAGCCGGCGAAACCTGTCTGACTAAACATCAGACGAGTGTATTTTCACAGTCTGCGGTGTGACAGCCACGCTGAAGAGATTTAATCACGGTAAACAAGGCACACACGGTATATAGAGTACACGCCGTCTGATTTCACGGCACTCGCAAACATCACGTGATCTTAAATTCAAACTCCCGGTGAGCTCGGCGGTGACATCATTTCAAATAAATCATAATGTGCAGCAGCGGAGCAGCAGCTCTTCATGTGACCTTGTAACAGTTTTTGACATTTGGGATTTCTGAAACATGTTTAATCTCAGGATAATCATGGTGAACCGGACAGCACGATCCATCATGGCCAATTGTAATTACCTGCGTATAGATCACTGTCACATGAAGAGGGGCCATTAAGGGGAGTTCTGCGTGTGAATAGAAAACATTCAATCAAAATGCCAACGGGCAACACGACCGGCGGCCGGGAGAGCGCTGATTGAACAAGAACCCCGAACCAGGACATCCCGACGCTGATGGCGGCGCTCCCAGGTGGGCTGGCTGCGTGTGACAGCCTCATAAACAGGTCTATCAGTGTGGAGAGCCGGGTTTGTTTCCTCTGTTTGACCAGCTTGGTTCAGTTGAGCTGGTGGAGAAACACCAGGCCAAAAAATAAAAAAAACCTCAGAGAGAAAAGCTTCATTCAGATTGTTCTCCGATGTTTCTAAAAGCAGCAAAACCATATGTGATGTATTTATTTGAGTTGAATCGTCCCGAACTCGTCTGTGGACATCTTTGTCTGAGTCACAGCCGATTGGTTTTTTCGCAACTTCCCATGATCCCACGCTCCTTCACGACATCGTCAAACTACGTCTTTGTTTTCCGTTGTTGTATTGAGACGGCGAGCGACATAAATAACATACTGTGCGTTTCACAAGACCGCTTGTAACATGAACAACCTTATTTTCATCCCGAGGTCGTCAAAAACCAAATCATGAGATCATGTTGTAGCCGATGTTGACTTTTGGTTTGACGCGTGCAGGACACGAACAGCAGGTCCGCTTGGTGAAAGTCACTTTATCTGTTCGCCTCATTCATCATCACACATCGTTATCTCTTCATACTCCCCTGATTTGCTCTGATCTAATAAAAACTGCAGGTCCTCCTTAAAAAAAACAAACACTCTCACCAAATTGCCTATTTTTTTAGTCCAGCTCTTCTGATGCAGAGACGCACCGAACCCGCCTGATGAATTAGTTACCCTTCAGTGTTTCTGTGGTCTGGACTGAGCGCGCCAAACTATTCTGAAGGTGTCAAAACAAACCGGAGAGGTCGCGGGAAGATTAATGGGAAGAAGAAGAAGAAGAAAGTCGCGAAAAAAAGGAGCCACTCGGATTTCGATCGTTTTAATCTCGCTAAAGACAACGAGACGCCTCCTCACACCTCAGACAATCTCAACTTCTCAAAACTCATATTCATACACGTGGTGATGGGCTGAACGACACCGGAAACCACGGCTTTATATCGCACTTTGATAAAAACCACCTGTGTTGCTTCCTGGATCTGTGCTGGTTATTGTGCAGGTTCAAAAAAGACGGAGCTGTGAATAAAATCAGCTAATAAAAAGCCATTTCACAGCTATATCAGAGACTCCGATACGCAGACTGTAAATCAGTGACGGAGGAGAAAAAAAAAAACATCTGTATGCACGAAAGAGAAGAAGGAAACAGAGTGAAACATCCAGGAGATTAACACAAAACTCGGCGCTTTGTGGAGGAATCGAGGGCGGTTTTTCCGTTTCCGAGCTAATTGATTTCGTGATAGTAGAAAGATTAAGATGGCTATCAGCTGCGCTCGTAAGGAACCGTTTGGTAAAGTTATAAAAGGGTTCGGAAGAGAAGGATTTTCTGAAGAAGCTAGTGTGTAAAGATTCATGTGAATGTCACGTTTCACCTGTCGCTCTGCTGGCGACGACGCTGCCGCTCCTGTGGATTCCACATCGTTGAAGTTATACGTGACGGACGGAGACGACACGTGTGAGAGTATGCTGAGTACACAGACGCATAACGTAAATATTCACCGTATCTAAAAGCAGATGCAAAGACTGTTTTGCTTCTATTAGCATCCTGACAGGCAAACTGCGGTGTAAACTCCAAACTGTATCGATAATGAGGTTGTTATTGCCCTTTAGCAAAAACACCCAGGAGGATGTTCTTCCCTGGGATTATGGCTATGATGTCGGTGCAGCACCAAAGCACCCATAATCAGCGAGAACATCCTGAAGGTTATTGCGGCTTTAATACAATGGCTGCAGAAGTCAAGTGTGTGTGTGTGTGTGCTCTAAAAAGTTTGCTCCCAAGTGATAAAAATAATAAAAAATAAAGTTTTTCAAGTAGGAAGTAGCTGCCGCAGAAGACACGAGATAGATAGATGAGATACTTTATTTGTGCAGGTCGTTCATCATTCTTAAATCGAACATAAGAACATCATTTGAAATATTTTGAAGGTGTTCTTTAGTAGAAATGTCAGAGGATTGTTTTTAGGAATCCAGCACAGAGAAGTTCTCGTCTAATCTCTCCTCGTCGAACGTTTTCCGGGGTCACGGTTTGGGGTAAATTTGGGATTTAAATGTTTTTGTTGCTGCAGGCGAACGTTTTTATCGTCGGTTCAGACCTCGAGAAGGCTGTTTTGAAGATGCTCCCTGCAGCAGGATAACAGGTGAGAGTGTTTCCGTCGATTCCTTCTCCTGAAGGAGAAGGAAACATGGCGTCTCTGAGTCGCGGAGCAGCGTACAGTACGCAGCGCTGAGGTCACAAACGGGGCACGCGACCTCACGTGACCCTTTTTTTTAATGCACTGTTCACGTTATTGTGTCTGCGTGAGTTGTCAGCATGTGAGTCCTTCACGAAGAGGAGCAGGTCTGAGGGTCTGGAGCAGAGACGCTGCTGCCCGGCAGGTTTCGGGCTCCTCGCTGGATTTCTCGGCTCCCTCCGAGGCCGATCTGGTGAAAAAGTCTCTGAACTGGGTCACAGCTGTGCTGCACACTGTGGCACCATGGCACATTTCTGTGCGAGAGAGGACTATCTGAAGGCCGGGGGGAGAAAACGAGCGTGCTTGTTAAACTGCCCCCCCTCCAAGTAAGATGAGAAGAGCGAGAAGTCAGAGCAATAAATCATTAATCCACCATAAAGGGGCTGCGAGAGGAGAGGCAACGGCTCGCTGTCTTTTAATGTGAGGCGAGTGAGCGGCTGTACCGCCGCCACCTCCCAGCGGCCCTCAGGAGACGAGAGAGAAGCTGGAAAACACTAGAAAACAGAGAGGAGTTACAACAAAACAACAAGAGTCTTTGAAACGTCCTCGATGGCTCTCCAGGAGAGGGCAAAGGCGCAACTCAGCAGGGTGCCGGCGGGTCCCGACCCGGCGCTGTCTCCTCATTCATCACTGGAAGCAGCAATCAGAACTCCTCCAGCTCCGGCTCGGTCTGAGTCACCACTGATCCGTTCACATCTGTACATGTCACCGGCTGTAAACCATACACATGTCATATCACGCTCACATTACATGTTTATGAACTGACTTTTCTGAAGCGTCTGTTTTTAACGAGACCTCGGGACGATTTCCAGCTGCGTCGGTGTAGAGAAGAAGACGGAGATCTCTGACAGGAAGCTGCAACTCTCAAGCTGTGTTTGTCGGAACAAATCTGGGTGATTTCAATGAGACTTCGGGACAATTTCCAGCGGTGACAAAAAACAGATATTTGACAGGAAGACGGCACATGAGCAGCCGTGTTTGTCGCAGCAAAACTGGGTGATTTTAATGAGATCTCCCGATGAATTCCAGCTGTGTTTATGGGAACAAATAACAGATTTTTGACAGGAAGTCAGTACGTCTCCAGCTGTGTTTGTCACCACGAACACAGGTGCCTTAAATTAAATCTAGGGACAATTTCCAGCTGTGTTTGTCATAGAAAAACTGGGTGTTTTTACTGAGACCTTGGGACGATTTCAGGCCTTGTAAGTTATTTTATCTTTGATGGGAAGTCAGGACATCATGTGGCGTGACCTCCAGTCAATTTCCAGCTGTGTTTTTAGGAACAAATAACAGATTTTTGACAGGAAGTCGGAACTTCTCCAGTCGAGTTTGTCGCCACAAAAGAAGGTGTTTTGAAAGAGAGCTCGGGACGATTTCCAGCTGTGTGTCGAAAAAATACAGATGTTTTTGATGAGCTGTGTCCGTTGTTTTTACTGAGACCTCGGGACAATTTCCATGCGTGTTTGTGGCAACAAAAAAGATCATTTTGAAGTGTTTTTTGTGCCTAAACTTAACTGTAGTATGAGCACAGCGCTGTCACAATAAAACCAAAAGTTAACCTGAAGAAGAGTCTGAGCTGTATTTTTCTTTAAAAAGACGGAAAAAAAAACATTTTAAACATACATAATGCAAATTAAAAACATAACAAAGTGAACTTAACCATTTTAATAATTTATGTATGCAAAGCTAATAGATTTAATTCCCTTCCAGCCTCGACTCTTGTGAGTTGGAGCTCCGGCGTTAAATGACTTTGTCTTGCCCTCAATTACCGCCGAGAATAAAGATCACCGAATCAGAGCCGAAGTGACGCAGACGCAGGGTAATAAATTTGTATAATCTATAACTCTGTTGGCCCAGATTGTCATTAAGACACGCTCTTATGCACTCATTGTATTAATTGCTAAATCGAAAGCGTGACCACATACCTGAGAAGGTTTTTTTAAGCAATCTTCATGATCAGCATTAATGAGCGAGGTCAGGTCCGAAAGGTCGTAAAGTCAAGCTGAAGGTTTGAGAAGAAGGGAATCGGTTTCCCTCCTGCTGACGGGAGGAAGCCGCCTGCTGAGAAATCCTTCTGCCCTCCAGCTTTGATCCGCCAAAACATCCTTATTACTTTTCCTCGCTCATGTTTACTCTTTTCACCTGCTCTGTTCTCTACCGCTCTGATTTTCCTCAGGTACTTTTTTTTTTTTCTGTGTTTCGAAGTGTTTAGGTGTAACAGACTGATTACTGATTGGTGCCGGTGGTTCTTAATCAACTAATAAGCAAACACGAGAGACGTGTCGGTACAAACTTCCTCCATTGTTTACTCTGAGAAAGACTGAACATTAATCTCTTTTACAGCGATGCTCTGACTTCACATACAGACATAAATACAGGCGAGACAAAACAAATACAGTAGCAACCATCAACCGTCAAAATGAGAGCAGACAGATGAAACACTTTTAACAATGATTTAAACAAAATGATGGGAAAAGACAGTAAATCAACAACCAAAATTACAAGAATACAAAAGTCCCATCAGCACTTTAACTACTTGGTGGTGACGTGCTTGGCTGCTAGCATCAGCATGCTAACATGCTAGTAATAACAACAGTGTTCAGCCGTGTCACTATGTTCACGTACGCTAACAATGTAGCATAAACATTCTGCCGTTGAG
This sequence comes from Diplodus sargus, assembly GCA_903131615.1. Classification (NCBI taxonomy): domain Eukaryota; kingdom Metazoa; phylum Chordata; class Actinopteri; order Spariformes; family Sparidae; genus Diplodus; species Diplodus sargus. The sequence goes on along the minus strand of CAEMYA010000137.1, from coordinate 556,987 downwards.
GTTTCTGCAGGTCGTGAATCAAAGTCAAAGTCTCGGACCTGGTGACGTTATTGGACGTCTTCCTGAAGGTAACATGTTTATCTATAATGGCGTGACAATCCTTCTGATAGCTGCCGAGACATTTTCCAGGAAGGAGGCAGAAGACTGACGGGTTTTGCTACCGAGCTGCAACGTCGGCTTCAAGATAACACATCTAATGACGTTTTTCCCGTTTTGGAGAAAATAAAAGTTGATTCGGGGGATAAAGGACAATTATCGGTCCAGTGTGTGTCGACAGAAGAGCATCTTCCAAGGAAGATCTTGGATGCTACCTTTAAAACATTTTATCAAACCAGTCTTGGGAAATTTGCAGATGACTGATGTTTGAACAATGACAGGAAAGAGGGGGGGTGACATGCATTGAACCCCGCTTTACCAAACAAGACACACAATAACAAGACATGTTTAACAAAAGGTAAAGACCACAAACCGTTAGACAGACTTGTGCAAACTGTAGGAGATCTGAAGCAAGTGAACGTGGATCAGTTCATTTTTCGGGGGTTTGTGAACTCATTCAAAGTCGTGAACTACTTTGTTGTAACCTGTGTAAACTAAACTGTGAGCTTCCTCTCGTAAAATCGGTCTATTCGGTCGGAGTAACGTCTCTTCGTCGCTGATCATTTCCTTCTTCTTCCTCCGTCGCTCACTAACTCAAGTAAGTGCAGAAATGTTGGAGAATCGCAGCAATGTGGGATGAGTTAGGAGGACCTCAGAAACCAGGAGGCTGCTATTTTTACACCCTCTGTTCTATTGCAAGGGCTTACATGATGTCCTTTTGAATAGAGGTCAGGTCCTCTGCTCACAGTCAGGTTCTTTGTTTAACTGCTGTATTAAAGAAAAGAGGGCTGGAGTTATGTGACAGCTCTGGAAATGAGCAGCCGAGTATTTACTGCAACAAACACACAATGCAAACTTGACGTCGGAGCGTGTTTTGTGCTCAGTGTTTGTTCACGAGAGGAAATCCAGATATCGGAGATCACAGATGGAGTATTTGAGCTGCATTTTGCACACAAACTGGAGAAGAGAGGAGGATTTTTAACCGCGGCAATCTCATAAAACAAAAGTCTGTTCCTCCTCCGACAGAAACGCAACGTCTCAGCTGTTGCCTGCAATCACCGGCTAATTGTAACACAACCTCGCTGCTATTAGCCCTCCTTGGCCACGCTTGCCATTAGCTGATTACTGCACACCCACTATCTTATTAATGTAAATCCCTGAAAGAAAATATGGCTCAGGCACAATATTTGTTTTGCAGGCTATTCAACACGGCACACAGTCTCAGTTGGCTCCAGTGCTTTATAGAGATTTTTAATGAGTCTTAAGCAACCACCAAAGAGGACGATTTATTATTCCATCCTGCCGCCCGCTTAAATGGAAAAATAAATAAATAAATAAGCAAATAAATTAAAAGGGGGGGAAAAGAAGTTTTTGCAGCAGCAGGAGGAGGAGGAGGCGCCTGCTGAGGTGAATATGCTGCATTTTAATTTACTGTGTGGGAGCAGAGGTAATCCATCTACGTTTGTATCTCAACAAATATAATTTAGCCCCTGTACTTATCTTGTCTGCACCAGGTGATATACAATGCCGTTTCCTTTGTTGACTCTTTTGTTATAAATTAATCAGCGAGCTTGTCTCGTCTCTCATTATGTGGCCCGGGCGGCTCGTTGTTTTTCAACTGCGGCTTTACTGCAACCCTTAGCAAAAAGAAGTATAATTGATAACAGGCCAACTTTATTGATTTATACAGAAAAAAAAAGTGTCTTGTTATCATATTTGAACAGACAGCCTATGAAATATTTCTGAGACAGTCCTTGTTTATCATTTGTATTTTCTACACAGTTTGTTTTTCAGGGTCTTGTTTTTGTCTGCTATTAAAATGCATCCAGCGTGCAGCACTGTGACGATGCAGGGAATGCAAATATAAACACACTCTTGTTTATTTATTATTATTTAATACAGGCAAAATGCACATAAAACATGACTATATGAGGACATTAATGATATATGTGCACAGGAGGACAGACGTGGACACAAAGAACAGCTTAAAAATATAATATTTGGTCCCATGTAATAGTCGGTTGTGTTACCTTGTAATGATTAGAAACGTTTGACGGCCCGTTTTTTGTTCTGTGCTCCAATAACAGCAAGCTTTCCTGTTTCCTGTTAAACTTGTATGCGCTAGATTCTTGCATGCTGGAGAGAATAATAAGTTAGTTAAGTTGTTAGAGCACAACTGCGTAAAAGCGACGTACAATATCCTGACCGGGCGTAGCGTGTCTTTAAGGATACATTACATTGCATACGGTGACTTAGCTTACTTTAGCAAAACGCTAGCATACTGGCTAGCTAAGGTATAACAGTTCGGTAACGAGTTAGCCTAAATTTGATTACCAACACACGTCAGGTTTGTTTTTATCGAGACCAGAACGACTCGACCTCAATTCCTGTTTTGTTGTGTTCATCAAATTGATCGATTATTTATCTTTTACAAGACAAATTGGCTTTGCGATGTATTTTAGATTCAGATCAGTACCTGATTGAGCTTTAAGATCATATTTTCCCTAACAGAGGAATGATATTTAATATCTTGGGATCGTTAGTTAATGTCAGCAGACTCAATTTTCTACACTAATGTTAGCTACAGCTCTGTTAGTGGAGCAGAGAGAGGCACAGAGACAAGGCGCTCGAGACCATAAAAATCCAACCTTCAGAGTCCTTCAGAAAGAAATCTACAGTCCAGCAGCATTCAAACTTAAATAAATCGTCCACAGGCTTGTATAGGAAACCAAGAAGGACGAGACCACTCACATATTTCTAATAATAGATTGCTACAAATTGTTACACAGAGCTCCTTTCAAATAAACGTCCAGTGGCCTCGGCCGGTCTTTGGTTTTGGTCCACAGACTTGTAACATATGGACGATAGAAGAAAAACGTCCCTGACCCTCTTCTTCCCCATTAAAACCAGGGAGGATGTCCGCTGTCGCTCAGCACTCTTGGCTGCAGCCGGCGTGAAGCCCTCATCCCGTCTCACGCTGCTTGGGCACCTGCCAATATGTCCTCATTTAAGAAATCGCCCGGGCTGATAAATGGCCGCACTCTCTGTCACCATAACTAACAGAGTGCCGGCCGCACATCGGGTCGACGGAGAGGTGCTCAATCTGGTGTGACAAAAATTACATCTCGTATCGGCCAGCGGGACGAGAGCAGAGGGCTGCAGACAAAAAAGAAAAACCCGTCCTATTGCATCCTAACCGGGTAATCCTTCTGTTCTGTCTCACTGTCTAACAATGTTATCTGATTTGCTGCGATGCCCCCCCCTAAAAAAATCAGTGTGAAGCTAAGAGCAGGGATCTTTGTGTTTCCTGAAGCAATACCAAATCAATATATCGAGCTCCATTGTGTGAAAAGAGGCTATTTTCTGCATGCAGACGTGCAGACTGGCTTCTTTTTTTCCTGCCTGCAGCAATCAGCCAGTCAAACTAGGAGCTGTAATAGATTCATGTCTGTTTAATTAGCCTTTCATAATAAATTAATATGACCTTCCTAATTTAGTACCTGCTCAGCATTATATTTTATGTTTTACTTAACCCAAACAATTTCAGCGGCAGAGTCAATTTAATATTACCTTAACCTTTAACATTATAAGGAAGGTTTTTCGTCTCTTCTTGGCAGAGAATATTTGGGACAGGGTATTCCTGCAGAGGGGAAAAGTGGGCTAAATTTGGTGACATGTTAATTTTGGACTCTCCCCTCGTTTGTTGGACGGGTTTGATTAATGTAGCTCCTCGTCACACAGAGCTGGCAGAAGCAGGGCAGGAGCAGAGCTCCTCCTTCCTCCAAGTTCATGGATCTGCAGTGACCACGACACAAACGGGAGCATGAAGGATAACGTCCGACGGGATCAGCTGCAGAGAAGCGTCACACGGTCAGTCAAGAACATTAGCTGCACTCATGTTGCTTTTTTTATCCAATATCTATGAAATGATCCTCAGCGTGAGAGCTCAGGTAGCTCAGAACGTCCTGATGCTTCACCTGGTCGAGAAGCAGGAGATGTTTTCTCAATGTTTGTATTTTAAAGTTATGTCTGAATCTTTAAGGTCGATTACTCACCGTCTGTGCTCGTGAGAGTTCAGAGATATTTTATTTCAGTGAAATCAAACCAAAAAAAAGCTTCTCTGTGTTTTTGTCCAGCAGGGATTTTTTTCACTCAGCATTTCATATTCTCTTTGGGTTCACAATGGTCTTGTCTTCTCAAATTGCATTGCTGACACATAATCAATCACATCTGTGGTTCCAGCGCACTCAACTGAATGTTTTATAAAATGATTTGCTGTGTGAGATCTGAGGTAGCTCAGCCAGGTTTTGGTTGAACTCTGTAGTCATTAAATATATTGTTATATCTCTCAAGTGCTGCCCAAAGTTCAAACACAAGCTTTTAAACTCAATTCTGTGTTTTGTGCAGAGTCGACCTGCTCCCTGTTTTTATGTTCACGTTGGACTCCAGAGAATCAGACGGAACGTTGATTTCATGGTTAATTCTGACCCGGCGAACTTTTCTGAATTAATCAAGTCATAAAACTAATGGAGTGCCGAGGAGGCGTGAAGCAGCGAACACAAGCTGTGATCTTGATTATAAGTATATCCTTTGACTTTGTGATATCATTATATACTGTATAGTATAAACACTGTATACACAAACACACACACAGGCATCATTGCTCAGTTTCTTCCTGTAATCTTTAAGTATTTAAAGATTTACGGCATCAAAACAAGTCAAATAAAAACGTTCAGTCTTGTTCATCTACTTCAAAGATTCAGTATCGATGGTTTTAGTTATCATTGGCAAAAAAAATCATCCATACATACATTAAAGGATGAAATAACACAGATGAACCTCTTCAGTTATTCTGAGTTATCACAGATAAAATAAAATCTGAATAAAATCCTACTGAAGTTCTGTGTTTACTCCAGGCAACATTCTTGTGAACACCTTGAGGGAATTTCTTCAAACGTGCTACAAATATCCACTATAACTTAAAGATGTATTGATTTGATTTTGGTGGACGAAGGTCAAAGGTCGAGGTCACTGTGTCCTCACAAAACACATTATTGGACACACAAATGTCTAATAGGATAAAGTTATGACATTTGATATCAGCACGGATCTTAAATGCACCGTGACATCATGATATTCTGCAAAAAAATTGATATTCTGGCCATTATTCTGTGTATTCAAATGTACTTTATTTGTTCCGGAGGTTCCCGTGATTCTACCGTATGCATGACTGCACAGGAGACTGAAAAGAAGCAGCATCTCGCCGTTACTGTTTCTTGTCTCTCTCAAGTATTGGTCTGTAATTGTGCTCGCGACAATGAGTGCCACAGTGCTGGATACTCAGAGCATTATGTGAGGAGAATGAACCGCGCTCCCCCAAGACAGCAGTTAGATGACTAGCACAATGCTAACAGACCGAAGGTAAACACGGTCCTGCCTGTGTGAGCACCTGCTCGCAGAGATTAACGCGGCGCCGGGGCCAGTAAAAACATCATTATCATTCAGTCTGATTTAGTCGGCTCTGCAGTACGAGGTCGGGCCAGATGTTCAGTGGACAGAAAGCAGCTTATCAATAGTGCTGCATTCTCATTATTAGGCAGGAATGTGTTGTTCACACACAGATGTACACATACGCAAAGCCGCGCCAGCCAACCCAAAGTGTTGTTCCGGCCTGTGTTTCCTACAAAACAATTCAATAATCTCCAATCGTTTCTACAATATTTACTAAAAAAAAAAACAGCTTTGATAAATCATCCAAATCCAATTAGCAAACTTTACTCCAGCTGCTCGGGTCATTGTGGATGATTGCTTTTGTCACAACAGCGCGAGGAGAATAATTGGTTACACTTTCTAATAAGTGCCGCAGGATCTCGGAGACAGAATGACGGTTTTTAAAAACGTCTCAATTCCTGGAGGTAACACGTGTCAACAGGAACAGACTCTGTTGTCGTCGGTTGCCAGTAATTAACCTCACCTGTGTGTATTGATTGTGAAATTGCCAGAATACACATTGGCAAGCGGTTCCGACTTCATGTTCGGGGCCAAGCAGCAAAGCAGCGACACGAGGTTAATCTCAGAAAATTAATTTTCAAGATTAGGCCGAATTTGGGAAAACAGAACTGGAAAATGTTTGACAAACACTCATCAGCAAAGAAAAAGTACCAACACAGTTGTTCTCTGCTCCTGAACTTTATTGGTGTAGACAAAACAAAACAAACAGAAGAACTAAACAAACCTCACTTCTTTAATTATACACGGACCAGCCGACACGAAGAGAAACACCAAAAGAAGAAACGTCCAAATGCTGCCGTTCCTCGAGTCTATTTGTCAGACAAACTGATGTTTGATTCTCTGACTGTCGCTTTGGAATGGCGGCCGACCCGTCCTACGCTCCAAAAACGACCTTTAGCGAGTTGACTCCTTCCACTTCCGGCTTTTCAGTATAAAAGTCTGTCTCAAGCTCCAGCCTCAGTTTGGCGGGCAAACGGTACGAGCGTCGGTAACGCCATCGCAGTCGAGTTGCGCAAGCTCATTGTCAGACAACTAAAGCTGAAAGAAAGCAAATGTCTTTCTCTAACGTTGGCTAACATGTCAATTAGCACCAGCAACGACGGACGGAAGATTTTGCAGCAGCTGTTTCCGGTTTCTCATCAGTAAAACTTGATATTAATTCTTCAGTCTTGGCAGCTTCCAAATATAAACATCACTCCTCGTATTGTGGATTGTTCTGGACACATAAAGCGATTAATCTTTATGATTTTTATGGCTCTCTGTTGTATTTTTTCCCCCCTCCGTTCAAAAGTTTAGAGGCCGTAAAAAATCTGTTTCTGAACTTGTTGTTTTAACGGCCTCGATCAGATTCATATTCCAACTCCCTCAGTGGCCACTTACAGTTCTTCTGGACCCGGTCGGTGCTTTGGGTTCACACCAGTTTGTTGTATAATTCAGCCCCATGCTATCTTTTTTATTCAAAAGACGAACAGCGTGAAAATAAATACAAGCAGGTTTTTTTTGTTTTTTAGAAGACTTCATGTTACATTGAGTTTCTGCCTGTTGTGTGTCTCAATTAACTGAGAACTTCCTGGTAGAACTGAACCGCCTTTATTACGAGCAGCCAATTAGCGAGGCTCGTTCCAGCTGAACCAGGCGAGATGATGTGACTTTACACCCACATTAGAGCTTCAGCAGACGTTCATCTCATTTCTTGCATTCGTATTGTGCAGATTCACCTTATTAGCATCGGAAATCTTTAAAGAGACGCCTCTAAATGACATCATACATCCTCTGTGGTTTGAGCAGAGTCTATATAACCAGCCCGTGAAACATTTAGACCTTTTGCGTCAAAGAGCAGCTGGAGATTTAGTGCTGATGTCAGTCTGCTGAAGGCTCCATATGGAGAACAGGGAGGGAGTAAACACACCTGTACGAGACAGACAGACAGCACTCCTATCTCCGTCTCAACGAGCTCTCCATCAGCGTCACTCCGACTTGTGATTCGGCTGGCTGGGATCTCCGCGTGGCAACCTCATCCATCTTTATCGCTGCCGCGGGAAGCGCGCGGTGATGGGCGTCTGATGACAGGCGCAATAGAGCCGCCGACTTTATCCGTCGGCGCGTCTTCTCAGCTTCGCCCTCCGAGAGCTTTGAAGGGCAGCGTTTCTCCGGGGCTGATAGCAGGGAGATGAATGCAGGGCGATGAGGCCCGGAGGCTGTTCTATTACCTCCAGTCCCAACTTTCATTCATAGTATTCATGCACAGGGTTTTTTCGATCTGCTAGGCTGAGAAAGAGCTGCTTTAGTTTGACTTTGCAGGTAAGATGCACAAACCCGAGCAGAGGGGAAATAAAGAGGGAGGTCTGAAGCATCTTACATTAACAATGGAGGTTTTGTTTCAGGGAGCAGCGAGCAGGAACATCAGTTTGATTTATTGAACAGCCGACAGAAGATTTTACGACACGTCTCGTGATTCATTCGTCTTTCCTCTTTTTCTTTATCGGCCTTTTTTGACATTTCGTTGTTTTCACTCACATTCAAGTCGTCAAATGTTACAAATGTTTATGAAATATGAAAAAAAAAGGACGAGCCACTCAACCTCCACCTCCCTCCCATTAAATATCCACACAGCAAAGTGAAACAATTCAACTGGAGCTATTAAGATATGCAGCTTAATTATGAATGAGCTATGTGTGGGCGTAATAAGCGCGGCTAATACAATGGCTCTTCGCACAATGTGTGCCTCGGTGTATAAATTAGTGCCAGTTTAAAAATAAAAGGGTGAAAACACACCACATCACACTTTAATTATGGAGCAGTAATTACATTATGCCGCTGCAGGTCACAGGTTGATCTTTTCTTTGGTTCGAGCTACGAAAAGCAGACGTGGAATCTGGTTTTTGAAAAGTACGAGCAGATGGACGGAGTCAAATCTGAATTGCATCGAATCCCTTCAATAAAACAACTACGTAATACGTCTCCCCAGAAAAAAAACAGGCAATGTATGTCTCTGCAAACCAGGGATACGTATATGTTGAGCATTTAATTGATATGCATGACATCATCACTACATACGTGTGTCTTTTAACGGGCATATGACAGAAACATACATGCAAATGGGTCGTATAAATAATGACTTTAATAAACTGAAAATACAGGAGTTTCTCTCTTTTTTCGACATTTCTAAAACAATCCTTCAGCTTCAGAATCTGAAATTAGACGCACTATAAGAACTTTTCTTTAAAGAGCATCAAAGCTGCGATCGTGAAGAGAAATAAACAAATGGTTTAAGGAAGAGAGACTCTTTAAAACAAAGAGGGAATAAGCAACTAAATATTAATGAGTTTGAGGAAAACTAAACATGATGTCGACTCCAGGAGGAAGAATTCATGATGGTCCATGTTGAAGATGGTTGGATTGATCAGAAGGAGAATATGCACAGAATGTACAAAGACATTATTCCATTTCTCTCAACAATTAGAGAAATTAAAAACCACATCCGACATGCAGGAATCACGATGACCTCCGAAAGACCCCATTATGATATTAGTTTATGTTTGTGCTTTATGTGTCGCAATAAAACCTGATTCATACGAGGAAATACATCAGTTTTATCTTTTAGTTGCGATAAAGATGAGGACATGTTTCGTCTCGCTAAACACGACACTAACAGAAGAGTAACCTGCAGTTATTAAAGCTAAACTTTTCCGACTTTGCAAGGTCGTGCAAGCTCGCAAATCCATGCCTTGAGGAGCTGGTGGCAGCTACAGGTGTGGTTAAGGTGTGGCAGCTCCTCTAGAGGTTAGCATAGCTGCTATAGCATCAGCAAGATCAGGACTACAGAGTTCATTAAAAGAAGAGCAAAATGGCAGATGGAAAGTTCCTCCAACCACCTGCAAAGTATTTTTCCAAAGCTTCTAACCTTCTACTAACAGCTTCTTGCGATGCTTTTCCAGACAAACCATCTGGCACGTCGGGTTGGTTAGTCATCCTCAGCCACGACCGCCTCTTCAAGGAGGCTCTGCGTCACAACAATCCAACGATTGAACTGTGAAACTCGTCTCATTGAGCCTTCTGTTGTTACTAAACCGTCTGTGAATCAGCCGAGTTTCGCTCATGAGAGGGTGCTCAAACCTGGCAACCTGAGTTAGAAATAGGGGAAAAATCTATATTTTATAAACGTATCTAACAATTTAAATAAGAGAGAAACACACACAGGTGGAACCCAACATGATGAATCACCAGAATTTCCTCTCCGTGTCCTAATATTTGCGTTAAAGTGTTTGGGATGCCTGAGAGCGACTGGAAGGTAATTCCATTAACGTCTAATATTTTCTTACATGCTGGCGGCCTATTAAGAAAAAATCCAGCAGGTTCATTTTCTCAGCCATTTCATGCCGGCTATCTGTACCCCTTGTCAGCAAGAATTAATGTGCAAATTAAGCTGTAAGAAGTTGCTGTAGGCTGCTCTCTCAGGTCTGATGTATAATGGTGTGGAGCGCTCCGTAACAAAGACTCTGCGTCCACGAGGAGCTCTGCAGCATCGCGCCTGCAGCCTGGACCGCGCCGTTATCACCGCCCGGCCTGTGGAAGATTAAGGCCGTGTCAACACTACCGCTGTGTTTTTTTCACTTTAGTAAACAAAGTTAAACACGGAGGTTGTTGCGCTTCTGTGTTCAGCAACTGGACGCTACGATAAGGCTGCACTTTAAAAACTAAAGTATGAAGAACTGAGCTGTTTTACTTTGAAAGAACAGAAGAGTTGTTACTTTGACGTCCTCACAGAGGAAACGTACAATAAGAAGATGCTTTAACAGCAACAATGCAAAGTAATTAGGTATATTTACTCATGTATTGTACTTAAATACAATTATAGATGTACGTATGGAGGTATAGAGGCAAAGGTTTCCATTTTCAAGGGAAATATATTTATTTTAAGCTTAAATAAATAAAGTTTAGCTCTAAACGTCTCACATGTTTACAGAAAATTAAAAGGATGGACATTAAACTCAAAATATGTATCTCAAAATTGTCTTTATCTTATGTGGCAGAATGTTGTTTCCCATTAATCATCTCAAGACCGTTCACATGGATCTCGTGACCCTTCTGAAGGGCCCGACCCCTCATCTGAAGACCGGTATCCGCCTGAAACAACAACCTGGTCCTGAAAAACCAACAGAACAAACCAAAACATCTTTGGGGAATGCCAATGTTCACTAATGTACACTTGGATAATAATCATGTAATGCCTCTTCAGGGGATCATGAAGCTGAAATAAACTTCTAACCACATCTAGAGTCCCAGCTAAATGAAATCGGAAGAAGTGAAGGTGTGTAGAGAAGAAGAAACCTGCAGACAGCAGGATATTGAGCAACTGAGTTGACTGCTGACGTCTGATGGTCACTCAACTGGGCGGCTGGATGCTCACAGTCTCCCTCAAACAGAAATAAAAATGACAGCAGAGAAATCAACACGGCCCAAACAGAGCAGCGGTTCTGGTTCCGCTGTGTGTTCGCAGGACGTCTGCAGGGTGTCAGGGACAGAATCAGAATAATGAAATGAAATAAATCAGAGAAAAGCACCAAAACCTTCAAATTTCAGACGCTGGAATCAGCAGCAGTTTGGTTATTTGCTTGATAAATGACGTTACGTCTGTACGTTCACATTTTTCCCAAAGTAAAGGTTGTGAATTATTCCACCATCGTTCTCTATCTTTTATTAAAAGCCGAAGATAAAAAAGTGGTAAATAAAATACAAAGAAGACCAGACAGATCGGAGGATATTCGGCGTTCTGGATTTGTCATCGTTTGTCTCCCGCGCCTTACTGAGACATCCATCCCTGTCAAGACCGCGAACGACGAGGAAAAACAAAACTCGCGGGCCGTGATAAGCTGTCAGCCGCGGTCATCGAGAGGCAGCGCAGGCAGAGGAGAGAGAGTTTATCTGCCCCGCTACAAATCGAAACAAGCGTCTCGGCAGAACATTCGGGGAAGCAATTAGTCACGTAACGTCAGGGAGAATCACGTCGAGGCGGCTTCACGTGTGAGTATCTCCAGGTAGCCGGAAACCTGCTGCCTCGGCGGTGACGGCGTCCAAACGATGACGGCTCCGGTTTCTGAACGGTGACCTCAGATTGTCTCCGAGTCGCCAGAGAGAAGTCAAACTTTCCCCCCCGCAAAAGTTTTCTCATTTCCACGACATCCAGGATTTATCCGGGCAGGGAGTCGTCTCTGTCGTTGCCCTTTATGAAATTAAGAGAGGGGGGAAAACAATTCCATCAGTAATTCCATTTTCCTCTTCGCAAACTGCATATTGCTCATTAAATATTAACTGACAGGCCGGAGCGTCCTTGCATTTTGATTTGATTGTTTTTTTATATAATTATATACTGCCGACAGGTTAAGACTTACTGCAGAATGTCAATGAGAAGCGTTTCAATTTATGGGAATTAAAGAGCAGGAAAATAACCAATTAGAGGTTTTATTGAAGAGTAATAACTTTATTATTCACCTGAATATGAGCGATTTCTGGGGCTAAAGCTGCGAGTGACGGCCGGGATGACGGGTCGCTGCAGGTCGTACGGAGTCCCAGAGGTGACATGACGGGCAATCTGATTAGTCAAACGTATAATTGAATACATTAATAAGTAAATACGTAATCAGAGTGGAATCAATGATTAATGTGGATGTTAGATTATAACATTTATGTTCTTTTACAGTTTTCCTGCAATATTTCTAATTTTCTTACTGATAATAAAGAGCGTTTTCTAAGAGTGCTTAAATTGGTTTTATTTGTCGTTGCACCACCTCATGTGAATCATCTTTGATATTTATTTTTGTATTTATTGATTTATTGTCCCCATGAGTCTGCCAGCAGCTTAAGAGGTTCAGGACTGGATCTGTAAATCCTAAACGTCACCAGATCATCTGAATCGCAGTTCGGTACCAACCAAGATCGTAGACCAGATTTCTGGTTTCGGGAGGAAATACCGCAAAATTTCCGTACCAACTTCTCTAGGAAGGAAGATTCGTGTCCTGCTACAATGGACGGCATCGGTTCTGGTGAAGTGACAAGACACGGCAGAAGTTAAGCCCCATAACTCACAGAAGGCATCATGGGGTTTTGGACTAAGGTGGACACAGTACGGGTCAACAGATAATCGTTCTGACTGAATATTAATCCGATTTTAAGCTTTTTACAACACAGCAGCAACAGGACAGGAAGAGGTGATGATAACGTGGTAGGTAAACACTGTCCATCAACTCTGGGTGTGTGTGTGTGTGTGTGTGTGAACACCGAGCATCGATGTTATAAACGCAGAGTCCACCTCTCCTCGATCGAGTGCAACAGCCTGATCCGAGATGTTGTGGTGGAGAACGGTCTCTGGTTTCATGTGGTTCGTCCAGCCTGAGTCCCATTTTTTCATTTCCTTGAACCAAGCTGGACAAGCAAGAATCTTATTCCGCCTCTTGGATTGTCGAAAGACGCAGAGGTGTCAAAGTCCACTGCTCTTAATCCAATCCGACCTTTGAAGTGTCCGGATATTGATTTAATGCACAACGACTACCACTGAAGCACCTGCAAAAAATGGACAACGTTGGCAAGAAATTGAATATTTTTCTATAATGATCTGAAAATACTGAATTCCAAATTGATTATTAACGACGTGTGTCGCAGAGACGCAACATCACGGCAGTTGAGGCTCGTGCAGCGCTCGCTCAGTCCGTCGCTGTCGGCACAGCTCAGCAGTCCCCGGACACAAACGTTCGCTCCGATCATTATGTACCCCGAGACACGCTCGCCGCAGAGATTTGATTATCAATAAGCCGGCTGAATCGAGAATGTACTTGCCACAGCTTGGTTGACAAGCTCTGACTAGCACCCGTCCACCAGGCGGGTGAATTATAAAAACCATTGATGGATGAAATATGAACATCAATCTCTCTCTCTGCTCCTGTCTGATGAATAAATTACTTTTTAAAGTTCACTGCCATGTTTGCAGACATGCGCCTCAGAGAGCGCTCACGCTCACCAGGAAGAATAACCTCCGATAAAAGCAGAGTGAAAATGAGAACATGAGGATTTTTATTCTGACGAGCGTCTGGATTGATGAGCGGTTTGTCCTGCCGAGCTCACGGGGGGGCACGAAGGCAGCAGGTTGATTGTCTAATGATTTGCCTGATTGTAAATCAATAAAAGACGATACAGCGCTGTGAAATGTGAGAAGGAGTGCGCTCTTCATAGTCCGTTGGGTGTCTCGTAAGTACTTCTGCAGCCTGGCAGGGTCATTTCTCAGGCTTTACAGGTCATAAATAGAGTTGTACGTCTTCTCTCTTGCCCCCCCGAGTGTCCATAAATAACACACCTCTGCACAATAGAGAGGAAAAGGTGGCGCATGAAAATGTCTTTACCTCGATAATGTGCTCCCACCTCTGAATCTACCGCCTCCAATTTGGACCTCATCCCTTATTAAATAGAAGAAGAGTGTGTACAAAATATCTCTAATATTGTGAGTCTGAGCCGAAGTCCTGCTGAACTCTTCGTGAATCGTCAGTCTGGACGATCTTAGAACGTCTTAAAATGCGAACACATGTTCCGTCCACAGAAACCGAGAGACGGGACGCAGTTTGGCGCTGAAACAGCAAGCGAGAGTGTCGAGACCTCGAGTCGTACGGCATGTTTAATCTCTGCGCGTGTTAAAGCCCGACAGGTCAATACAACGTGCAACGGAACAAACGATGAAACAGGAAACAACAATAAAAGGTTATAAACTAAAGATTGATTAAAATGTGAGGAACAATTATCGACACAGCAATAAACAAACCGATCAATAAATGGCGTGTGAGTGAGGAGATCGTTTACAGATTCAGACGGCGTTTTACCCACAACCCTCTCTGTTACCAGTCCTGCCTCTTCACCAGCGGTGGTGTCAGGGGATCCTCAGCTACATCAGCTCTCGCAAATAATAAACAGATATCGACTCGAGATAAGAACGACGGCTGAATCACAACTTGTTTATGAAAATGTTTCTTGAGGGGTGAATTTTCTGCAGATTCCTCCTCAGTCTGATATTTTCCTGGTTTGATAAAGATCCTTTGGATTACTGTAATCATATAATTACTGTTTATTATATGTATTGTTACCTTTGACTCGGTATTAAACTGATCTGGCATCACAGCCCAGTTGCAATAATGAACATTTAAATAAAAGTATGTTATGTTGCTTTAAACCAAGGATGCATCATGTGTATTAATTCAACATTTCTACAATTTCATGTTTACGTGTTAATATTTAGTTGGTGTTGTGACAGCAGGGTTAGATTTTAATGAGACTTCCTCATACGTACGTACGTCGAGAACTTATTACAGGAAACTAAATCATGTGTGGAAGAACCAGGATGGATCAAACCTGAAAATGCTGAAATGTGAAGACGATGTTGACTTGAGTCTCAGTGTCAAATCAACTTGTTTTGTTATTCTCAAGTTCTGATTGGTATCGTCTCCTGTAACACACTCGTCTCTAAACAGAGTCCATTGGAGTCAACGTGGTGAATCTTTGTGTTATTAATGCATATCTGGTCCGTTGCAAGTGTTTTTCAAGGTTTCAGTATACATGATATACATTCTTGAACATTTCGCAGCGCCGTTGCAGTCGTCATCAGACGGTAACCAAACTGGGATCTAATGTTAATTGATCCCAATAAGTGTGTTTAATCCTCTGACATCCCTCCATATCTGGATTCTGTTCGTGACGCCATATTGTTGAAAGAAATATGTGCTGTGTCTCAATTCAGGGTCTGCATCCTTCGAAGGACCTGGCCCTCTTGTTAACCTCGTCAGCCGTTGTTAAATGTGACGGTCTCGCCTTCGGAGCATTTCCTGGTTTCGTTGGCAGATGTTTTACCCTTACGTCACGATTTCTGCTGCCCAGGCCAGAAAAGTGACGATCTACGCCACGCGATGTCGCCATTTTCTGTCTCTCTTTCTTCTTTTTCAGGCGTTTAAAGAATCTTGGGATATGTGAGGCCACGAAGGATCGTAGCGGTGCGTCCTCAGAAAACAGGGAAAAGAAGGAGCATCTGGAGGAGCCTTCAGTTTGGGACAGCCTTCATGCGTTGTTGTGACGTAATTGGCCTTCAAGTGCTCTTCCGAAGGATGCAGAGCCTGAATTGAGACTCAGCCATGGACATAAATGATCAGTCGCCTTAAACATCGCTACTCTTGCTAACGGCCACCAGAAATACTAGTTGGATACACATTATTTGTATATATCACCTACATTTTCAGTGTTTTCTGATGCACTTAAAATACAATTTGGTGATTGATGATTATGGTTTCAAATGGTTCTTAAACTATCATAGTTTTTTGGACATTTGTTGACCTTTTATTTTAAGAATCATGCTCAAATCTTTCATAGAGTTTTCTTGCTTACAGGGTTTAAACTTCCATTTCAGCATCAGTGACTTTAATCTATCGTCCATCATCATTCCCTTAAAACCAAATATGAAATCAATATGAAACCAAAACCACAGAATATTTTAAGCTCAAAGCTGCGGTTGGAATATGTGCAGCGTGTTCAGAGGTGATTAAAATCGATATGATCATGAAGCAGCAGACGAGTATATCAGTGTCGTGGTTGCTGTGCTGCCTTCTATTAACAACCTCATTACGACGTGAAGGCCATTATAATACCTTGTCAGCCACCAGTATGGCTAATCATCCGCAGATTTACATTTTCATTAGTCTGTGAAGTGTCGGAGGGCCTCTTCTGACAATCTCCACTCATAAACAAATGACACTGGGTGCCATTAATCCGGCAACCATGGAAGCATCAGTCAGCGTCATTATAAAGACCGAAGACCGTCCGCATAAACTTTGGTCAGACAAAAAACAAACACCGTCTTCTGTTTTGCACTTGTACATAAAAAGTTCCTGTGATATATTGCAGGTTTCTCCCGACCGCTGCTTCATAAAACTGCCATGAAATACCACTTACAGTAATTGATTTTTTCCAGATAAATCCAGTTAAAGGTAGCAATTTATCCCCGGAGTATTACTGTCATTGAAGATGTGGGGGTCACCGTGTCTTAAAGAGCCGCTCAGACGGAAAGAGATTCATTAGTCTGGGTTACAGCGGAGGTGGAGAAGAGGAGGAAATCACACCAAGCGCTCACAGCGGAAAAGGTTTCATCCTCAGCCGTTTAAAGTCCAATTATTTGGATATTTATGGTAAACAAGTGGAAGATTGTGGCCACAGAGAAAAACCCAATAATCAGACCGACTGTTGGCAATGTATGTTTCGTCCAAACTACTAATATTGTTCATGCTGCAACTTTATATTTCTTTATAAATGTTGTGTCGACCCCTCGCTGTGCGTTAGTAAGACATCATGTTTTAGCTCAACACACCTGGTTTTGTCGCCAAAAAATGGAAACGTTCAATGCCAACATTTTATCCTGGAGACTGGGCTGTAGAGAAAATGTCAGCAGGTCAACAAAGACGTAGTAAATTATCCTCTGGGGACCACGAATAGGTACAGGAAATCTTGTAGATGGACATTTGTTTGAAAGATAGGAGTCGGTTTTAAATGCACCTGTACGTAAAATTCTAACATTTTTTCCCGTCACTGTCCTCTGAGATGGACTGACTAACAAAGAGAGCCGTCAGCAGCACATAAATGAGATTATAAATCATATTAGGAGTAACTTTTTGACACCGTATGCTTTGTGATTCCTCAGGATTTAATTAAAAGTCAACTCAGACATTTTGGCTCTCTCACATCTAATGTGCCGGCTGCAATTTCACGCTGATAATTAACTCAGTTTGGGCTATTTCAGAGCCAAATAAACACATTTAGAAGCAATTATATCATAAATTGATCCCATTACTGCTCACAGATTTTGGGTTGCTTTCTGATTCCCTTTTATGCACCCTGATTTAAAGACAGAATTATCTAAAATACCCAAAAAACAACCCTCCCATGCATTATCCAACCATTGTCTCCGCACTGAAAGCCTGGCTTTTGGCTCCATAATACCGTCTCTCCCTCAGTGCAGAAGCAGTAAATATGGAGGCCCAGGCTCTCAGGCTGATCAATAATTCCTTCAGCCCCAGATTCCACCCTGATAAGGCACTTTGATGTGGACCGAAGTGCAGGAGAGGGCGGCCATCCTGCGGGAGAAAATGTGAGGAAAAGAGGCTTCATTATTTCAGACAGCTGTCAGCGGGTCATTTTCAATTAGCTGTAATACGTTTGTCCGTCTGGGAAACAAAGCAACAGCATGGAAGAACAGGAAGAAGGGCTGGATAAATAAAAAAATAAACACAAAACCCCCTTTTTGTAATTTTTGGGATTGTCTCTCAGCGATGCCAAACCGTAGCAGGACGCACAGCGGGCGGCCCGAGAAACATCAGAACCCAGAGCGCGTTGTGAAGCCCGAAAACAGAGACGCAATCAGCTGAAGGGCGGCGAAAACCCAAACATCTCTGACGCCAGCGGACCATTTCAGCTGCACTGGAACATGTTGGGTTATTATTTTTTTAAACACAAAAATCATGTCAACAGAAAAGTTTAAAGAACGATGTGAAACATTTTCTGTCTCGTTTGAGTGGAAATGTTTCTCCAGCGAGCTCCTCTTTCTCCGTCTCTGTATAATTTCACTGGATTGAATCATTTGGTAATAAATAGTTCACCAGCAGCTCCGTGCGAAGCGAAAGCGGATGTAATGTTTGCTAATTAACTCGGTGATGAATGCCCGTTCCAAGAAGCTCATTTACTTTGACTATTAGAGCTTTGTTTTTTTCATTATAAATGGGGGTTGATGTTTATTTCAACAGGGTCGAGAATTTATCTGAAAGCGACTAAAACCCGGAGTAGTTCAGTTATTGAAATAACATCAGCTTCATTTGTTTCCTCTCTTATCTGAATTAGGTCATCACTATTTCCTGACTTTACTCAATAAACAGCTGTTTCAATCTCGGCATGTGTAAACAAACATTTTTGTCTTCTCTCTAAACGGCTCCTCTGAGGTTTCTGATGAATTAAATATGCGGCTGCTATCTTGAGGAGGGAAATGCTGATATAACACAAGATTTCTGCATTAAAAACAAACAGACTTGATGTATATGTGGTTGAGTTGTGTGCTCACGTTTCCACAAATGTTCAAACCCACAAATTTGTTAAGAGTTAATGATGCTTTGACTCTCCCGGAGAGAGTCAGAGAGTCAAGGAGGGGAGGGGAGTCGGAGAGCGAGAGGAAACAGAACCAACAAACAGTGAAGTCAAAAAAAAGAAGAAAACTATTACAGAACGCAGAGACGGAGGAAACAAAAGCAGGCGCACAAGGTGGAAAGAAATACCGGATCGGGGAACAACAACACACGAGGACAGGAAGCATAAAACAGAACAAGACACACGAGGATGAAACCTACAAAATAAGAGAGGAAATAACAGAACGTCAGCGTTACAGAACGTGGAGGTCATCGCTGCTGCAGTCAGGCTGATAAACAGGAGTGAAGATAAATCCAGCCCTCCGATCTCTGAGCTCTCCTCTCGTCGGTAAACGTCTCCGGGTGTTTATTCCTCCAGAAGGTCTGGATCTTTGCACACAACACTTGCAAAACATGTTTGTTTTGTTTTTTATATTGCGACCAGTGCTGCCACAGTTACCTTGAAAAAGTAATCCGATTAGTGATTACTGATTACTTGTTTTTAAAAGTAACTAAGTTAGATTACAAGTTGCTTTTGGTTACATTAATAACCCTCCAACATAAACATTCAGCGTGGCCTTCAGATTTCTGTCCTCCAGGTAGGATAAAAAAGATGTTCTGTGAGGCAGCAGGCAGTGATAGTAGCAGGAATCGTGTTTATTATGGCACCTAACGAGCGCGAATCAGCCGTGATTAAGTGCAGCATTTCCTCTACAACATACCGCCCGACCAACTTCTTCAACTCTCCCCTACTTACTGGTTTTGCACCGAAGTCCAGCGTTTGTTGTTTGTGTGGTGGAAGAACCTCCTGCAGAAGCCGAGGCCGTGGCTTTGCTAGCAGTTCTCTGCTTAACACCACCAGGTGGGACTTTCTCCGTAAACTTTGACGTCGTGTTTCTGAAGCTTGATAGCACTTTGTCGCCAGCACAGAGTGTACAACGAACCTTAATATTCTCATATTTAGCTGACACGAACTCAAAATAATGACTGTATTTCTCTCTCCTCCCTCCATTGTTGTTTTTGTGTCGCTGCGTGGCGTTACAGGTGAGTTGTCCTCATTCTGAAAACGTGACTTCTCGCGTACGTGACGTCACTCCTGGAGACGAAAGAAGAAAGCAAAAATATATATTTTTATTAAGGAACATGACAAAAATAATAGTAAAGCACAGTAACTTGTATCAGTAACTTTAATCTGATTACTGGTTTGGAAATATTAACGCGTTAGATTACTCGTTACTGAAAAAGTGGTCAGATTCGTTACTGGCATCACTGATTGCGACTCCTAACAGTAGAAGTTACATGTTGTGTGTTTAAATTGAGGAGTGAGGACTGAAGTTATTAGTACTTGCAGCAGCTCTTCTGTAAGTAACTCCTGTTTGTTTCTCTGAAGTCTGTCAGGTGAGGCAGCGAGAGTGTCGGAGCAGTCATTATGTCTCGATCCTCGCGGAGCAATTAGCCCTTCAGAATTTAGTTACTTACTCTTCAGTGTACTTGTGGAATAAAAAACGGAGGATCAGTGCACTTCATCCTCTCTGCTGCTGCTGCTGTAGAAGTCAATGATGACACAGAGAAGATAAAAGCAGTCTGAGAAGAGCACTTTAACTTTATGGATGCAAGAAAAGTGTTTTCATTTGAGAACGCAGCACTTTTTGAACCGTAAGTGTCCTGATTAATAGTCTTTTATTAAAAGTAGTTACATCAACCACTGGACCTCCTAACATGTTTTGTTTTTTGGTTCTTGTAGCATCTTCATATATTGTTTCACTCGTTTTCCACGGAGGCAGTTTATGTGGTCAGGATTTAAAGGTGCAATATGTAAGATTTTAGCTACAACGTTTACGAAATGAACAAAAATGATCAACAGAATTGGAAGAATTAACAGTTGTGACATCATGATGTCAACGTATTATGTCACAGAGAGACGTATATACTGAAGTTAGCATGCTAACTCCAGCCTGCCTTGGTTTAATGCTACTGTGCTAACGGTTCGAACATACGCCCACCCACGCTCCACTAGCTTCATGGCTAACTGAGCTAACTAGCTGATAGCAGCTACAATTAGCAACAATTATAGCTCACATATTGCACTTTTTAAATCAGATTTATTGGACTGGATGTGTTCCTTTATAGTAATTCAGTATAGTAAACGTTTTATAGTGTTACACATGTTTATCATTGTTACCATGACAATAAAGGTCATCTGACTATTATCATGCATGTACAAAATACATTTAAATGCAGACGGGATTAAATGACACGTGAAAGGATTAAAGTGCAGTATATGACACACTAAATGTTCTTAAAAATGACGTTTATATCCCAACTGTGCAGATATTTTCTGACATTCAACATGCTTCCCCACACTCCACTAGCTTCATGGCTAACTGAGCTAACTAGCTGACAGTAGCTACCGTTAACCTACCGTTGCTTTTTTTTAATCAGATCATTTAAATTCTTATGTTTCTATATAATCATTTGGTAATTTTAATGTTTTGACGCTTTAATGACGTTACACATGTTTATCACTGTTACCATGACAAAATTAAGGACCTGACATTCTTTCATGCATGTACAGAATATATAAATGCATATAATGACACCTGAAAACATTGAAATGCTGGAGATGACGCACGATATGTTCTTGAAAACGACATTTATATCCCAACTTTAATGAAATATCAAATTTGCAGATATTTTCCGGCATTCAAAATGTTTGTTCGTCAATTTAATGCAACATTACTGTCGTAAATACAAATCCAAGGTGTGTAGCAGTTTGTCAGACGTCACGATCCTGCTCTCTCGCTGATATAATGCAGGAACACGTAACAGAGACATCAAAAAAGTCACATAGCGCTGCTTTAACTGCACAGGACACCTCGCCACATAAATATTTCACTCCTAAAAGTTGTCACGCCTAAAAGAATCACCTTACTTTGTAGCGTGACAGTTTCTGCAGAGAATAAAGAAGTTGAAAGAGGATGAATTCTGGATGTGTTGGATTCTTTCCAATCCTGAATAAGTTACCTCCCCGCGTGTCTCTCATCTCTTTTAACCAATCGCTCCGACGGCCTTCTCTGCCTGATTGGTATTCACCGCCGCGCGCGCTCGCTAGCTTTCATTTCATGTAAGTTCTGCTCTGCACCCCTGATTCAAATGACTTTCAATCTCTTTGTTCTGGGCAGCGGTCCAGGCCAGAGGGCCGGAGAATGATGCATCGAGGTGGTTTATTAATGTGATATGCTGCACAACCACCGACGACGACGTTCATATTTCTGCCCCTGCCACCTCTGAGCCGATCTGCCAGAAGTACAAGATCACCCCAAGGTACCACTCCTGTCAAACCCGGGCCGGTTCCTCCATAAAGGCTGTGCTCACTGCCACCAAATCATCTGCTGGGATGCCATAGATCACATCCAGTCCTGGGCTGCTGCCATATGTCTCACTAACTGTGATAGAAAGTCACCAACTGAATGGCAACTTTTTTTTTTGGGTTCGTCACACAAATGATGACAACAGGAAGCTCATGTGTCCGAACTTTTACATGTCGGCAGGAGCGAGAACATGTTCGGAAACTCAACCCATGTTTTAATAAAGCGGATGAAAGTGACGCCTGATGCAGCGGAATAACAAGTCAGTCCACTGCTTATCAACAGAGATAACAAGCGGCACACAGTGGTCGCGGTCATGAGTTAGACGTGGACCTTCTCCTGGAGGATCAGACTCAACTCTGATACTTAAATAGACCTTTAAACTACCAGTAGTAGCTCAGAAATGGGTCTTTGCACCTTCTTCTGTGGATCTAGACAATCTGTACCAATCAGCTGCTGGTTACAAGACCCCCAAACCCTGCAGCTTATCTGCAAAGACTTTAAAGACTGCTTACAGTGAACTTTAGCTAAACAGGTTTCAATAAATTAAAAAAGGTTTCATGCCGACTTCAACTTCAAACATTTAAGTAGTTTCAGTCGCGTCCCAAACTGAATTTCCTGCAGCATAATTCTGATAATAAACACGCAGAGAAGAAACATTAAAAGTCATGATGGAGGTTTGTTGCACCAAACAAAAACAAATCGCTCTTTGTGGATTTATTCCGATGTAGTTCGAGGATTGTGTAAATAAATACGATTTCAGAGGATTACGTCCGAGTCTCAACAGTTTGACGAGACGTCTTTAGTTTCACGCTCAGAGTTATTTCACTATAAAAGCCGAAAATGTCCCCAAAACATGAACTGCAATTGCTTGTAAACTGCTCAAACTATCAAAATGTGCATTTAGGCCAGTAAAGTCCAAAGTCTTATGATCCATTTAAACTTTAAATCAATTTTCTGTATTAAGGTACATGAAGCTACAAAGAGAGGAGAGTTTGAACTCATTTGACAATGATTTTCCATTACTCCTTATGGGTTTTTTGAAATTGCAATTTTATAGCGTGTTTTGCAAATTGCTTCCAAATAACGTAGCACTCGTCTCCCGATCATTCCGCACGTTTGGATGTATTTTTTGTGCATGCGTGATTAAAACAAACTGCTCAAGTATTGCAAGTATGCAGTTGCGTGACCAGGTGCGCTACATTAGCAGCGAGATCCACACAGGTGATGCTGATCACGATGTCCGAGGTGGAACGAGGCTCGGGGCATCTGTTCCACTCCGGCAGCTTCTGCCAGACACGCTGCGTGTCGACATCTGTTCATCACGCAGCTCCAAATGAACAATATCTCCTCCCTGCTTAAAACGCTCGCGACGCCGCCTCTGATCACTCCGACTGAATATTTTATCATCTGCCATGTTTCTCTTTCTCGAGCGCCACATCTGCAGCACACACACACACACACACACACACTCTGATAATCAACAGACTGAAGGCACCAGTGCAACCCCCAGATAGAACTGGGCTACAGTACAGTATGTGGCTGCGAGTGTGATCCTCAGCGGAGGAAACCTAGATACACCAGTGATAACCTGTATATCAAGCTCTCAATCTGCCAGGCGCTGAAGGGGGAAAATAAATAGCCTTCATCTCGGTGAAAGTGTGCTCTCCTCGTCTGCAAAGTGGTAAATCTTGCCCATTGTGAAAGTGGGACATGCTGAGGCACGGAGGGAGAAGAGACGGCGACAAGGGCACTGGAGCAGGACCGCGAAGAGGGGAGGAGAGGGGGAGGAATGAAACACCTCCCCTCCCCTCTGTTACGTTTCACTTACATTATCTACATTATTCAGATTCTCCCCCTGGGCCGTCCCCGCTTGGACGACCTTTCCCTGGCGGTGCCACGCTGAGATTACATGTTGACAAAGCAATCAATGAGAACCGGCCCAAAGTCTGCAAATGTCATTTTTGTCCTCATCACGGCGAGTCGGTGGGTTTTTCTCTCTCCCGCGCCCTCATCCTGAAAGGAGTCGGTCATCCAAACCAATTCAGAAGTGTCCCATAATTATAGACTTGTCAGTACTGATTTTCATCAACAACTGTGCATGTGATGATCCGGCAGGAATGTTAATGAGTCCTCGATTGGAGTTAATCAGCTGCGGGCGCCGCAGTGGCCGCCTCAGCATTCCCCCATGGTCCTCTGCGGCGGCTGTCAAGCAGACATTACCGGCTCTGTGCAGTTTGTGATGAGGCCGGTGGACAATAAGAGCGTACGCGACATGACTCTCCTCTTCTGTTCCCCCCCTGGGTTTCATAAAAAAGAAAGTGCTTCCCCAGCAAAATCTTTTATTTTTTAGTCAAAGTTTATGTCCACTCGCTTCGGCACTCTTGCGTACAATCCCCTCACTTAATTAGGAGAGCTATTTCTTCTGCAGACAGGCCTCCCCGAGGGTCACGGACTCAAAGAAATTCAACAGCTAATGGGAGATGGTGAGCACTTTGTTCATTTTAATGTGCCACGGCTGGGAAGTCTTTTGACACTTTGCGAAGGCGCTCCTCCGACAGAAAGGTCTGAGAATGTGAAAAGTCCACGGCACAGCGTGGCAACGTAACCGAAACAGTCAACCTTAAAAGTCACTCCTTTCTACTGGACAGGATGTTACTGTAATTAATTATGTGTCTCACTGTGCGGTGTGTGTGTGTGTGTGTGTGTGTGTGGTGTTATTCATGCCGGTGGAAGAAGCTCGGTTGTAAATGTCATGTGATTACGGCGCAGGAGATGTCGACCTGAGGAGATGGTGCAGAGGTGACCAGGAGTGTCGATCAGGACTTGAGTCGAGGTCACTGAAGGTGGATTTGTCTCTCTGTGAATCCTCTGTTCCTTTGTTTCACTGGTCGGTTGGCAGGAAACAGTGTTGGAAAACAGATGAATAAATTCTCTTGAGTACCAAAGTCAAGTCCATATAATCTACGTGAGCCGAAATCACTTTGAAATAAGGAAAAACACAAAAAAAAATGGATATACATACATGCAATATGTGTGTTTTGCTACTTAATACTTATTGAAATATTGCATTCTTTTAATCTGTTATGTTTTTATAACAGCTATGGTTATTGGTTACTTGGTTCCTATATCAAACATACAAAGTATGTTGCATTTTTAGACAGTAACTTTAACTTCTCAGCATTGTAAAGACGAGCTAACATCACGTTATCACAAGACAACATGGCTGCGAAACGACCGGCTGCAGTCGACACCTGAGGATATTTTAAGTGTTTCTGTGGCATCATACGTATTTTAAACCAACACATGATGTTTTTTTAAACTCATACCAAGTGGTTTTTGTGCCTGAACAACATAAACTGTGTAAACACAGCGTTGTGACGAGAGTAAATTAGAAAATTCACCCGAAACAAACGTAAAAAACACAGGTTGAGGTTATCTGTAGGTTTGCAGAAAAGTACATTCATCATGATAACAATATAATAATAAGGATATGAGACTATAAATCATCTGAGTTTATCTACTTGCTCTAATGCTTTCATTTAACCCCATAGTCACATTATTATTGATCAGAAACCAACAGTATTGATGCTGCAGTGCTGATAGAGGTGTTCCATCAAACTGTTGTGACATTTGATACTTGTTTCCCACTTCTAGCGTTTATGAAGCACTTTTGAAGCGATGTAGCCGATAAAGATTGTATAATATATTAAGAACATATTGTTCCTGAGAGATTTCTTTGACTGCACAATGTTTACCAGCTCTTAATTAACTGTGACTGTCGGCTGTTAGCTGCCGAGCAGAGAGTGTACAGTGTCATTTTAGGAGTGTTTTCATCGAGATTGAACTACACAGTGACGTTCTGGACAGGAAAACCCAAAACAATGAGCTGAAAGACACTCAGATGCCGCTGATATTGCTGAGTTTATCACTCTGAACAGCTCCTTTCACTTCACACACCGTCATTGAACCCACTGAACCCGTTTCAGGCTCGGATCAGAGCGCCTGCCTCATGAAAGCGATGCCTCTCTTTAACCCGGCCGACCTGCGTCTTCTCACCTCATTGTTGGCGTTGCGCCGCCTCATCTCATCACAGCGTGTCAGAGACAAATACGTTTGTGGCATTTAAAAAACACATCACAAATCACCTTCCCTGTGTTTGACATTAATCAGTGAAGCGGTGTAATTACCTTTTGGAAGCACACAGACTCAAACAGAGCCGGCTCCCTCGTCTAATCATAAAGCGCCCCCAAAAAAACTGCTTCTCTGCTCTCTTGGTTGTTGAAATTCCTTTGAAAATCTTAACTCGGCTTAATCATCAGGCTCAGCCGTTGTTCCACTAATGACTAGCACAGTGTGTGTTTGACGCGCCGGCACCGGATCGGCAGCAGCTGACTGCACACGGAGCCCCGATGCCAGCAGTACTGACAGCGAATTCTAAGTAGGACACCCGGGCTGTAAGAAGGAGCTCCTGAACGCCTTTTTTTTTTTATTTATTTAACTTCTTCTGCTGGCTCAGAGCGGGGATGAAGAGAGGGCGAGCAATGAATCACAATCCACGGTTTGTCCTTCACCTAATTTCTCTCCGCCGCTAAAGCTCAGGTGAGTCTAACCTGTTGCACACACACACACACACATCCTCATTCTTAAGATAAAGAAATGTGAGTTTTCTGGAGGTTTCTTAAGGAAGTGCACATTTCGTAACAGACGGGTAATGAAAAAGGATTTTGAAGGATGGGTTTACCTCGGCAGCGGTGGAAGAAAAGCCTTTACACAAGTAAATGTAATTAGATTCAAAACCTCACTTGATTTAAAGTGTATTATTAATCTATATGTTGCATTATGCTGCAGTGGATGTTCGTGGTTGAGCTCATTTTGTGACAACAGTGTAAAAAAGTTGGTGTCAGGAGAACAGCCTGCTTTCAGCTTTGTGACGCAGCATTTTCCAGCTAATCCAACAGGCTTCTTAACGAGTTTATTTCAGTCAGGGAGACTCTCGTCAAAAAGGTTTAACCATTTACTGCAACAGATGGAAGTACAGTTACAAGGATCCGCTTTTAAGATGCTGCCTGAGTCGACCACGCAGCATGCTAAGCCAAAACAGGAAGCGCAATAAAGAAAAAACCCCAAAACAAAGATGGGTTCACTTCAACACCTCAAAAAAGATGGAGGCTGTGGTGGGTGGCGACAAGCTTTCCTGAAGTTGAAGTTGAGCCTTTAATTCCGTAACGTATTTGCGTCACTAGTAACAGACGTTATATATATATGTGTGTGTGTGTGTGTTAGGGTTGTCACGATACTAACATTTTCAACTCGATACCGATACTCAGGAAAATATTCGATACTCAATACCATTTTCGATACCACAAGGATTAAAAAAAGACCCCAAAATTTAAAAGAAATATTTTTGTTAACAAGAAAAATGCAAAAATAACCTCTTTTACAACATGTAACAATTAACAGAACCACACGTTAAATATTTATAATAAAAAACAGTTGTGCAAAAAGAAACTGCAACTATGATAACAAGTTTCAGGTCTTAGGTAGTGCAAAAAATAATCAGTATCGATACTTTTGAAAATGAGTATCGTATTCGATACAACATTTTAGTATCGATACTTTTTTGAGTTTCGATACTTTTGACAACCCTAGTGTGTGTGTTTATTTATACATTTAATAAATACACAAATACAGTTAGCAGACCTAAAGTTGTTACAGCTGTAGCGGCGTTATTTTAGATCACACTACCTTGCTCGGTATTCCCTACTCTGCCTCTGATTGGCTACATCCTGAACGGAACAGAAGTGAGATGTCTCACTCTGTAGCTAAAACGAAGCGTTCAAGACACAGTGTGGAAAGCCTTGCTGCAGCAATATGAGAAACATAATGTTTTTGTTTTTTTAAATGAAAGTGTGTAAACCTATTCTGCAAGGACCCTAACATAAAAGTATGAACCTGGAAGTGTGCACACTATGTTCCCTTTAAATGGACTGTTCTGTGGTGAGAAGATCTTTGACTTCAGTGTCGCTAAGCTTCATTTAGCTTAAGAAGACAGAGATTTCCTCAACACATTAACAGTTTTTAACAAACATTCAACATCGACATATCTGGAGATAATGTGGTTTTCCCCTGAAGGGCATGAAAAAATTGTAATCTGAAACGTTACTAGTAGCTAAAGCTGTCAGATAAACGTGTCAAAAGCGTGAGGGGTAAAAAGTCAATGTCAACTTTTTATCAAAGAACATGATATTTTCTAACACTTAACACTCAAAGTATATAAAAATGTGCACTGAGGACTCGACCGGGAGAGTTTCCTGCTGTAGAAGTGCTCCGACTGTGAATCACAACACGTTCGGGGCCTTTTTTTTACTTTCAAGTCTGAAAAGCTGCTTTTACTCACTGTAACTCTACCCGGTGTCATTTCAAGCTGTGCTCTGATTGGTCGGTTTTGTAGATGTGGGTCATACAGCAGTCACATTGTGAGGATTTGTGACTCTGTCAAAGTTTCAAGCTCCGAATCAGATGATGCTGTCACACAATAACAGCCACAGACACAAATCATATCTTCGATCGAGAAGCAACTTTTGTCAGAAGTAGTTCAGAGAACAATGATGATGAAAATAAACTAAATCCACAAGTATATTAATCAACTGGAAACCCAAACACATGGTGGAGAGAGCTGTCGTCATATTGCAACCCAGAAGAATTAATGTACAACATCAAAGGGCAAAAACACCAACGTCTGATAGGAAATAGGACAAAGTTGTGAACGATATACATATAATACAGAAATACAGGAACGCACATTGTAGTTGGTATCAATGACATTTATTGAGGATACTTAATATGTCTGTGTGTACTGTGGTGAAGAAATGTAGCTGTGGAAAGAGTAAATGTAGAAAAAATAGAATTACATGTTGAACGAAAAAAGAAAAACGAACGAGACCTTCAGGTAGTTATTTTTACACGATATTACACTTTTAGAATATAAATCAAAAGTCATATTCTAAAAGAAGTCACAGTTAATAAATAGATGAATAAATATATATATATATTTTTCCATCTGTGACTATACAAGCTGTTCTCAGAGTAACATAAGGTAGAAGGGTGGCAGGGTCCGCCACATACACAAACAAAATAAAACAGTATTAAGTTGTGTCAGTTTGTTTATTCAGTCATAAATACAAAGAGAGTTTGTTTATTTAGTCAATGAAGATCTTTCTCTTCTCATTAACATCTAGTCCCCCCCCAAAAAAAAATGCATACTGCACCTTTAAATACATATTATGTAACATTTCCTATCAAAACTAAGTAACTTTGAGATATATTTTGTTGAGTTGTGTACTTTCATTCACAAAAATCTGTCCAAAAACTTAACACAAGGTGAAGGTGTGTTACATCTGGTCGCCTGTGGCTATGACTTCTGGGTAAATAGGAACATCAGATAGATTTTAATTATCAATAGCTGTTTTACAACATCGTCAAGCTACATCTTGTTTTTTGACTGTTTTGATTGAGAGACACGTCGCTGCAGAAACGACACTCTGCGTGTTTAAGATGTTATTCATTTGTGGAGCAGGATTTTTATCCAATGAGGTGAAAAAAACACCGTTCCTCCTGAGTGATAAGTCTTTTGTCAGCCGCCTGTGAGAGCAGTTAAAGGTTACAGGATGCACAGGAAGGTCTGAGCCCAACATGTACACGCAGAAAGAGAAATAAAAAAGAGAGTGGCTTTATCATTACTTTCCACATTTCGCTCTTTCTCTGGCTGAAAGCTCCGTCGGTTGGCAGCTGTCCCTTTCTGCCTCAGACATAATCATCCCCGGCAGAATTCGCGGCCTCAATCACAGAGCGGCATGCAAGACTGTGCACCGTCAGAGGAGCACTACAGCAGACAGATCTACATGAAACACCTGGGGACAGTCATTACAGCCCCGCAGCCCATCAGACGCCCCAATCCAAGAAATGCCCCCAGAGGAGGCGACGCGCCGTCTCCCGGCTGCGCTGAGGCTGCAGATTGCAGGAGCAGGAAGTGACTGATGATTTCTTGATGGGTCATATTGTCAGATGTTGAATTCTGAGAAGAGACGGGGCGTCCGCTGCGAGATGTTTCCACATTAATCTGTCATTTCTGTTCAGTCTTAAACTCTTTGAGAAGGAGTTTTAAGAGCCTTTCAACACGGCAGGAATCAGACGGATAATTATTTACAGCCGTCGACAGAAATCTGAGAAGGAGAAACGCGGACGTGAGTCACTTCTGAGGCGTCTTCCACCTCTGCGTGCATTAAAAAGATAAAAGCTGAGGTTGTAGTTGTCGAACATGCTCTGATAACAGCAGACGGAGATGTTGTGTTACATTATTCAACAGGAGTGCATGAAAATCAAAAAGCAGAATGCTGCTACAACAATTACCGAGAATATAAAATAAGAGAGCTGCTTCATATTGTTGATCGTTTCGACCTCCTGGGATATTATTCCTGTCTGGATGTTTACACAAATACCGTCTTTTTCAAACACATACCACCTCCTGGCAGCTCGGGAGGGGAGTGAACAGGTCGTCTAGTAATCGGAAGGTCAACGGTTTGAATCCCGGCTCGCCCAGCTGCATGTCGAAGTGTCCTAGAGCAAAGATACTGAATCCCAAATTGATGAGAAGTCATCTGACGACTGCTTCTTCAGGAAGAGTTCACAAGAAGTGTTGAGCATAATCTCTGAGTTGCATTGTGGGTAATGTTGGCGGCAGGTTTTGAAGACAGATGGCATCTCTGGTTCTGCTGTATTGATCGCATTGTATGTCTCGTTTGTGATATTTTTACTCATGTAGTGAATTATTCTTGAGCGACTGTACTTCCATTTCTGATGACTTTATACTTCGATTTTAATCCACGACAATAATTCAGAGACATATATGGAACTTTTTACCCCTTTCTACTAAGACTATTTATTCTTCTGTACAGCACTTTGGTCAACTTTGGTTGTTTTAAAGTGCTTAACAAATAAAGTTGGATTGAATTTGGATTTTATTTTACTCCACAACAACGATTCAGAGACATATATGGAACTTTTTACCCCTCTCTCTATAAATTTGACAACTTTGTAGATTTAGTTTAATACAAAATATGATCAAACATACACATTATATTATAGATTAACGTAAAACTGTATTGATCCCTGAGGGGAAATGCCAGCAGTTGTGCAGAAGATAAACTATATAAAGTAGTAAAACTGCTTTTATGCTGTTATTTAAGTAAACATTTTAAAGGATTACTTTACTCGTAACAGTTTACTCAGACTGGTTACTAGAGGTTTGTTTGCTTAACTAGTCAAAGTTTGCAGTCTTGACAGAGTTACCAGCACGTTACTGACAGATTCATTTCACTTAATTGAGAAAATACTCTAATTAGAGCCTTAAACAACTTGATTAATAAAGTTTTACAGCCTCTCTAAAGGTTAACGCAGCCACCGTGAATTTTTTATGTGGGTCAACATTTAAATCATAGGTCATATTTTGAATTCATCTCAGTCTCGCTGGCAATTTAGGAGAAGATACGCTTTAAAACATCGATAACTTCGACGGACTGTAACTCTGTGTGTCCGACACATTCTCCGTTTCCTCCGTTCACCTGCGAGGCCTGAAAGTGCTGATAAAGTTGTTAGCGGCGTCCCTGCAGCAGGAGGAAGTTGTTTTTCTCTCCACCTGGCCGTCACCTGAAGGAGTGCGCGCTCCTGATAAAAGACGGAGGTGAGGCGGGCGGGGTTAAGCAGAAATGAGACGGTTCCTCTTATAGTCTGGAATCGGAGCCCCGGAAACACAGTCTGACTTTCAATTAACATCCTCGCGCCCTCGCCATCGCTCCACATTTGCATCACGCCACTCACCTCGCCTCACACATATACTTGTTTACGAGGGAGGAAATTGGAAACTGAAGTGTGTGACTTGACTTTGTGGAGGACATCCTGTCGGGGGAGGAGGGGGGCGATCGACCTACCGTATTCAGCCGTCAGTCCACAGAACACCTCCTTCCTCCCTCGGAGGCCCGGGGGCCGTGGCAGATGTCACAGCCCACAGAGGGAGAGTTCACTCGTGGGTTAAAATCAGGAGGAGGACTCTGGGAACAGGACGCATATGTTCCTGAAGTGCACTCTGAGATTCCACGACAGTTTGAGTTTTAGTGTCGGGTCATTGTGTCCAACACGAGGGGAGCGAGCGAACGTCATCGTGAGGACGCCTCCGAGGTTTTTATTATATGCAGTGATCTAGATTTGTGTTGTTTGTAAAGATCAAGTTTTCTTGATTTATGTCTCTCTGTATCTTTATTGATT
>CAEMYA010000137.1:489753-524427 GCA_903131615.1 Diplodus sargus | reverse complement strand
TCATTTTGCAGGAGAATTGAGGGGTTTTGCCCGTTGTGTGTGTGTTTTTTTATTTGTGTGTAGAGTTCTGAGAGTAAGAGGTATGCTTTCAGAAAATGTGTGTAAACAATCGGGAAAAACTGTAATCGCTCGGTCGTCAAAATTGTGTGGAGAAGATTTTAAGATGTGAAACAAACAGTTTTTTGTTACGTGCTTAGATTGTATTTATATTCCAGTGGAGATTTTAGCAGTAAGGAGGCACAAAAGGAAAGATTTAACAAATCAAGCACTGTCCATTTATTACAGAATCAGTAATTACACTCAGGAGGAAGAAAGAGGAAGAGAAAGAGGAGGAAGAGAGAGGAGGAGGAGAAAGGGAGAGAAAGAGAAACAGGAGGAGGAAGAAGAAAGAGGAACAAAGAGGAAGAAAAGGGGGAGAGAGAAAAAGGAGGGGGAGGAGGAAAAGAGAGAGAATGAAAACAGGAGGAGGAAGAAGAAAGATGAAGAAAAGGAGGAGAGAGCGAAACAGGAGAAGGAACAGAGAGGAAGAGGAGGAGTAAGAGAGAGAGGGAGAGAGTGAGAGAGAGAGAGACAGAGGGGAAGGAAGAGGAGGAAGATAAAGATGAGGAAGAGGTGGAAGAGAAAGAGAAGAGAGAGACAAAAAAGCAGGAGAAAGAGGAGGAGGAAGAAGGAGAAAAAGTGGGAAGAAATAGAGAGAAAGAGGAGGAAGAGATTGGATGGATTAACAAAACATCAGATTTTAAAACAGGAGAACATCTCAGGTATTTATGATCTTATTGATGCAGGTGTTTGTCTGTTTCCTCTCAGGACTGACTGAATTTAATGAAATGATCGAGGCGGTTGAGATATTTTGTCGATCAGACTGATCTGTAAACCAACATCAGTCACTGAATCACTGATTTCCAAACTAACTTCAATCATTAATTAGACTTAAGTGTGTTCTCTTACTCGTCTACGCTCAACCAGCAGCTTAAGATTCACAAAAAGCATTTAAAATTATCAAACCATCCCAGTAAGAGCTTCATACTGCAGATTACACGCTGTGGTTTTGTTGACGCAAACACAAATCCCCAGATTTTCCTCCAAACTCGCTGCCGATGATTTCAAACCCATCACAGTTTGAATATCGGGGCATTAATAGGAAATCTGCCGCCGGCAAAAACCCTTCAGGGGAATAAAATATGGTAACTAATGAATATCATCGCCAAACTTCCCCCCGGATGATTTCTCACATTATGAAAATTAGTCTTTGTTTATGTATTTTTATGTTTGTCTAATTAAATGTATCCAATTAAAAATGCAACAATTTGCATACATGTTTCATTTTGTTTTTACACCTCAGCAGCCAAATAAAAATACATTTCAGACCACTACTACTACATCGAGAGGAGCAAAACTTGTCTAAAAGAAGCATAGACGGTCCTGACAGCTTCTTTACTCCTGCATCAGAGTCGGATTTTGTCCCAGCTGTCCCTGAACGCACCACAGAGATAGTTGGTAGGGGAAAAGGAGGCGATTGGGTGGATTAACAAAACATCAGACTAATAAAAGGAGAACATCCCAAATACTTTATGATCGTATTGATCCAAGTGTCGGTCTGTTTCCTGCTGATTCGACCTTTAAGTACAGTTACAAAATATTTGTACTTCTTCACTTCCCACCTTTAGAGAGACGACACGTTACAGAAGCAACATCACCTGTTTACACCTGGAGTCTCCGTGCTGCCGTCCTGCAAAGACATACGAGGGGAATTTGCCTCCAATCTTCTCATCAGTTTTAGTTAAGACTCAAACAAAAAGTCTGTGTCGCTGAAACAAAAGTAACATCGGCGTTGTTTATTTCTCGACTGCAGAGACGTTGGGAGCATTACAAACGCTCCCATGTCGGAGCCCTGCGAGGCTTTAAAGGCAGTAATTACCAAACTGAGGGAAAACAACAGGATAACCTGATTGTCTATTGATCCTGTATGTTCTGCTGTGAACGGTTTTAAGCGATCGCCGGCAGCTGAAATGCTAAAGGACCGGCTAGCAGCATGCAGACTCAACGGCGAGCGTTTCATATTTGTGTCTCAACAAAACTTGTGTTGCCCAATAAAAATAAAAAAAGATGTGTGCTGTCGCTCGCTCACACATAATGAGCTCCGACTTCACTCTCCTCTATCTGCACGCAGACTTTGATGTGATGGCCGGGGTGTAATTTCAGCAGCAGCGTTCGTCTGATTTAGTTTTTCGGGAGATGAAACATAAGCCCGGGCTATTTACGCTCCATTATTTAATGGTGCATGAGACTTTAGTCCCGGAGAAGAAACAACATTTGTCTTGTCTGCAGCAGCCTCTTAGTATCTGCTACTGATCTAAATCCTCATTCCATCCCCCTTTTTTTGGAGAATATCGGTGTATGCTTTACCGAACAGACCCGGCTTTTGTTCTGGAAATCAGATTGATCACTGGGTTTTCTTTTTTTTCAGAAGACAGCGTCGGGATTTTTAAACACACGCAGCTCAGCAATATTTGCCCCCTTTTTTCTTTTTTTTTTTTCCTGACCTAAACGGGAGCCGGTGACGCAGATTGATTTTGTTTTGTTGTGAGGCTGCGTGATAAGCAGAGAGGGGAAAATAATGAGCATTGTCTCATTAATGGATAGAGAATGCATTATGGGTCATAAATTTCAAATGAATTATGCATAAGGAATAAACAGCCACGGTGGCAGCTGGCTATACATCATCACAGAGGCCCAAATCATTTCTAGAGCCAGTGTTTGATCACGTCGTGTTCACCTGACTGATACTTAGTGACACTTCGTTGATAGCGCCCGCATCGGAAATGCATCACGGTAAAGTGGGGAAGGTGGGAATGTTTGCCTTGTACTGGAGAGTGAAAGTGCTCCTGTGATGAGCAAACATTATGTCAGCGCCATATCACAGCTGTCTGACGAGGAATCATCTGAGGAGGAAGTTTTACAGCTTCAATCCTTCACTAAACATTTGGACTTTACATAAGAAACGGTTGGACGGGCCTCTCTAACAGTGAGACATGAGCAGAGGTGGTTTCTGTTCAAGAATAAAGCATTTAACGGAGCATTTCTGCAATTAAACCTTTGTTATATTTTAGTTGATTTGTAAACGTACGTCATCCCAAACTCAAGGTAACGTTGCGTTTCATCTGGTCACATGTTGCTTCCAGGAGAGAGTCAGAGAGCGACGAAGGACTGAATATAACACGATTAGTCATGATTATTATAAGAAGAAGTATAAAGAAGCACACAGCAGGGTTGTGCATGTCAGCATTCACCTGAGACTTTGGTTCTCTCTACATTCATTCCCCTCCAGCTCCAGTCGGCAGTCAACGTTACAGAACGCAAACGCCCGTCAATGGAGGTCGACGACAGGATTTTCTGCTGCTTTCATGCTGATAAACAGGAGATGAATTCACTTTTTAAATCCTGAAAGTTAAAGAAATCTCCGCGCTCTCGTTCTGTCGGAGCAGAATCTGTTGTGGCTGCAGGTGTTTATTCCTCCAGACGGTCTGGATCTGCACCTGAACTCTGTCGTCCAGATCAGCTCACAGCACCAAAAACAAATCTCTCCACCAAATAAGAGAGAAGAACAAAAACAGGTCAATACATTTGGGGTTTCTTACCAGACTGATGTACGTTCAAGTGTTAATCTACCCGTCAATGTTTAATTAGTTATTTGATTCTATAAAAAGGGCGCAAAGTGTCGAGATCGACAGCTGAGCCCTGATTGTAATCAAGCCCTCTACTGCGAAGTCTTGCTCCAAGATGGCGGCACTCGTACACGTGATGTTTTAGCTTCCTCTTTGCACAGGAGGAGGAAGTAGAGACGTGTTGTCCAACTTTAGATGTTGGCCTGACAGAAAAGTACATGAAGTGTCTGAAAACTGTGTAAGGCGCTCATCCTCTTCACATTAAATTCACATGTAGTCCTTAGACATCATGAAGGTAAAGTAGCCAGAAGGTTTTGAGAAACTTCCCATCCATCCACAGGACCTGGAGCTGGTGAGACTAAACAGGGAGCTCGTCTGAAACCTGGTTCAGGAGGTTTTTTTTAAATATCTAATTTTCATGAATAACAACGCTGCGAAAGGAGCGACGCCACACCTGCAATTAATATTCTGAAAAAGTCTCTCTTGTATCGAGCAGAGAATTACAAGGAAGGAGTTCATCAAACAATACACTTTGTTTCTGTCGGCCCAATGAAAGGTTCTGCCAGCTGCTCTGAACTATCTGGGCCTTTTACAGCTCAGTTAATTACATTTTCCTGCACACAAAAAAACGCACATAATAGCGGGTGAAGCACCGGTTACAGTGGCTGGGTTAAAGTCCAGGAAAATTCATTTCTGAATGTTCTGAGGATCAAACTGGAAGAGGCTGTTAGTTTTTTGTTCTTAGCTATTTGGGTTTTATCGGTACGGGGAAGGAAAAGGACCTTCTCAATGTGACCTGAGGTTGTTTTAATTAAAATGTACATTGTTTAAAGCATCCTTCACCTTTGCTTGAACAAAGGACATGATAACATAAGATTAACTTCTTTACATTTAGAGAGGCAACGCATTTAAATAACTGCAAGTGTTTTTGTGTTTCATTCATGATCCCCAGAGGATGAATCTCAGTCATTCTGAGGACTCTTTCTTATGTCACAATCCGTTTGTGTAACACTAAAGGTTACTGCAATTCACTTGCATTAAAACTGCATTCATGATCATCATCCTCAGAGGATGAACCATCCTAATATGTCATTTTACTTCATCAGGTCCAATTGTCAAGTCATGTAAGATACCTCCACAAGAATGGATTGAGGGAGATTTTAAGTCCTTCTCCCCACAGGATGAACCATTTTGGTTTTGGTGGCACCACTTATACGATGACATTTAAGTTTCTAAGCAATGTTCATTAGTATTTTAGTTGTTTCTTCAAAAATATAAACAGGAGACTTAAATGCAAATGTCTAAAATGGGTTGAGTTCCCGCGGTAATTACAAAATGTTGCCAACAAACATACGAAAGGTTAGAAGATTTGTCTCTTTGTCTGCACAGAGTGTTTTATTCTGAAATTTAACCAGATGTCTTGTTGCCGTCGTCTGCTCTGCGCTGAAATCAGCTTGATTTATGTGTCGCGCTCCAGCATCCGGCAGAGACAGAAGCCTTGCGAATCTGCAACACAAACACATAGACTAGAGTGAAACTTTGGTGGACCGGACACGGACCCAACACAGACCCAACACGGACCTGGTAGAATTACAAACATATCTTATGCGGGTTTCCAGTGACTCAAAAAATAAATAATTAAATACAATTTTAACCAGGACAACCTCAGTCTGTATGACCTGCCGGACGTTTCTGGCATTTTCTCGTAAGTGTAAAAAAGAAAAACACAAAGTGTGGTGTCACTCTGCTGCATTGAATCTCTGAAATGGAGATTTTAGAGGCCTGCAGTAACAAAAAGAACATCTTACAAGAGATAAATGTTTTATCTGAGCCCACGTTAGCACGGAGGACAAAGGAAGGACAACAGTGAAAAGAAAAGATGAAAGTTTGGGGGGAAAAGTTTAAACAGACTCATAATATAACGATGAAAAAATGTTTAAGAAGTTATATGTTTCTCCAAAAGTACAACTTGTCTTCACTGTAACTGCTGATAATCTCATCATAGACTTTATATCTTCCACAAAAGCAGAACTGGGGGTTGATGGACCTAAAATCTTTACACTGAGGAGAAACTGCAGCACTGCAGCCGAAAATGACTAAGTTAATGTGACACTTGTGATACAAACATATTGGAAGGCAATATTCACACAAGCTGTAAGTTAGATTGAGAAGCATAATCTCATCGTCCCTGCTGAATTGTAAAACTGTCACCCGCTGATAATTTGCAGACAGACAGTAGGTGAGTGTGCTGATGCAGAGAGTGAGTTTCAGAGAGAAGTTTCCTCAGCCGGGCAGGAGGAGCGATGCTCATCAGTGCTCGCAACACTTCTGCTTTCTGGACCGGAGAGCTTTAGTCCATCAAATCCTGTTTACAAGACGTTTGAAGGACAGAGATAAGGGCCTTACTCTTTTCACGCCAAAAGAAGAAAAAGTACCCTCTGATACAGGTGGATTTAAAAGTGCTGAGGGTATTAAAAAAAAAAAAAAATGGAGCGTGTCATGGACTCTGGTTCCCTGAAACAACCCCCGTCTCCTGGAAATACATTTATATACGAGTTCACGCCAGGAAACACATTTTTGTTGTTATGATATTCTGTGTTTGCCGAACAAAGGGGCAACAAAAATGTGATCATTTTGTCAGTTTATGTTCGGTACAGAAAAAGCAGCAGTGCCTTGAGACATATGGTTTTATTGCGAACATTTAACAGAAACCACAATGTTTCTCTGACCCGAACCAAAGTGCTTTTTTGTTAATTACATTTTCCTGCACACACAAAAAAAAAAAGCTCATAAAAGTCCAGTGAAGCACCAGTTTTTTTTTTTACAGCAGCTGGGTTGAAGTCCAGGAAACCCATTTCTGTGAAAGTAAAAAGAGTCGTTCATATTAATCTTAGCTTTTGGTTTTTTATATGTATGATTGAAGCAAAAAATGACCTTCAACAACTTGAACTGATGTTGTTTTCAATAAAAATGTATATTGGCGGCAGCTGTTCAATGACCTCTAGTGACCTGTTAGATAGTGACTGAAATGCCCTTTTTCGAAGCAATCCTGTATAAATATTCATGGTCCCCACAGGATGAATTTTGAGGCTCTGTACCGCTGTGCAGTAGCTACTTATATTAGTCGAACACTAAGCATCAGGTCAAATTAGTTAGATATGTCATTAGACGCTCGATGGATGCTCGTGATTTAAAATCGTGCTCCCCAAAGGATGAACCCACATTTTGTTCTTCGTCCCTGAAGTGCTTTTGTTGCAGAAGCAATTTGATGATTTACCTTTCAGATTGATACCATAACATCATAATTTATAATAAGACATGGATTATGTATTAAAACATTTTTTAAAACCAATATCAAGTTAATGTTACATTAGAAAACAGTTTCATTTTAAGAAGGGTTAGGTGATTTTGGTGACACTACACTGAATATTAGTTAGTTATTGAAGATATTGTAGACGGTCCCTGCGCCCTCGTCTCACAGATGGCTGATCATAGAGACCGATGTTAATGTCCGGCCCGGAGGAGGGCTCGTTTTGATGAAAATACGGTTGTAGCTCGTTGTCTACCTTACTACGGTAGGAACGAGTCGTCGTTTGTGTTTTAACAATTTTCCACATAAGTCGGTTACGTATCATATCAAAACCGGCTGAGCTCGCTTGCACATCTGTGCTGTAAGTGTCGTTCTTCCGTTTTGAGATGCTGCAGCTGTTTGAGAGGTTTTCACGTGAGATCATTGTGATGATGAGACTCCACCTGCACAAATCGCGAACTCATTGGAGTTACTGTGACTACTGTGCACTCAGGTGGCTGTAATTCAAGGCAAGCCCACTGCGCTGACCAGGCACAAAGGCCACTGTGGCCGTATGATGATTTTTTTTTCACAGGGCATCAAGGCCACAGTGTGGTCACTGAAATGTCCCTTCTACCAAGACATTTGGTGTCAACATTCATGGTCACCAGAGGATGAATTTGAATCATTTTGAATGTACTCATTTCTCACTATGAAGTAGCTGAAAACGCTTAAAACTAATCGATTTAATCACAATACATTTATCTCAAAATTGCAGTTATGATCGAGCTCCTCAGGGGATGAACCCTCTTAGTATGTCCTCTACTTCAGCATGAGTCATCCGGCCACATTGTCTCTCCGAGACAGAGTGGCCTGCACTCACACTGTCCATGTATGACAGCTGATCAATACTTTTAAAAAAGTGTTTATCCTCTAAAAGCACCAGATCCTCGTACATTCAGCTGAATGTGCACGAGTGCATCCCAGCTGTGCAGACGTCGACGTAAACACATCATCCTCCTGCCGACTGCATGAACCGCTTTTCTGATTTTTTTGTTTCTTCTTCTTCTTGTTCCTGATACCCAGAGATTGAGCGCTGATTGCCTGTCCCCTGCTGTCCTGCAGCATGGGAGTGATCTGCAGGCGTGAGGACAGCAGGCCATTATTCAGTCTTTAGATGTGCTGCTTCTTATCAGTGCGCAGGGTTGACTGAGGCAGCTGCTCTTGTCAACATGCCAAGCGCCCGAGCGTCCTCCGGAGGGGGTTGGGGGGTGTGGGGACAGGATTTGACGGGGACGCTCGACAAACTCCTCCAAAATAAAAAAATAAATACACAAATACCGCCAGACGGCAAGTGTCGCGCTCTTGAAAGTGCACACGTGTAACCTCACCACCACCACCACCACCTCCTCTTCCCCATCACTCCACCCAACATCATCACCCATTTCTCCCTCGCCGAGGGGGGCCGATGTCAGGGTGGAGGACGCGGAGGAGGTGTTTGACAGGTGACGGCTGCAGAAAATAGGACGACAATCTTTGGTCACTTCAAACAGAGAGAAGATGAGTATCTAAAATGAAAACGCTCCCTGCCGTGTTTCCCCCTTTTCGGTGATTTGTCCGCCGGGTTGGATTAGAAGATATCGGCTTGTGATTCCACCCGGGTGTGTTTGCCCTCCGTGATTACCTGATTGTGTTGTGATGTCCTGACGTTATTTCAACGGAACAATCTACTGAGTTCTTATCGAGTTTAATAATACTCGACGTGTGGGACCTTCAGACACGCCGTCTCAGCGAGGTCAGAGCCTGGACACCAGCAGAGATAACAACAGTCCTCATGTTAGCTTCCATACAAAAAGCGTATCATTGGGCGCACACGGATCAGAACCAGAGATGTGTAAACAAAGGTTTTTGATGAACATTTTAACGTGTTTTTTGGTGTGACCCTGGACAAGCTTTGGCCATCACAACCTTGGATTTTGGGGAGGATCTCCTGTGGACAAGCCATGGTTGCAAAGGTGGCCACGCCCCTAAATCATCAAATCGTCCATTTTCCTCTAAATAGGACCAGAAGTTTACAAAATTAACCTCAGGCTCTGTTGAAGTCTTCTGACTAGGGATTGAGACCATAAACTCACTTAGAAACTGTTTACTGATGTGAAACATCAGGTGAGAAGAAGGCTAATTTTCTCATAAGCTTACATACAAGCTTCTTTTTGAAACCAGTGGAGTCGCTTCCTGCTGGATATTAGAAAGAATGCAGGTTTAAGGCACTTTAACTGTTCAGGCCCTTAAATTTAGTCCAATATTTTATGATGTCTATTATAATATTTGGATGTTACATTTATTATGACACCACTGTGCCAGTCTGGTTAGGTTTAAAACATAAACATATACATCTAACAGCAATCTAGCCGATGAAAATTGATGTTTTTTTGGCGACTGCCAACATCTCCGCTGTCTGTGGAAAGAGATGAAGGTCAGTGAGTGAAGATATTTTCTGTCTGCTTCTGCAAAACCACAGATAAGTTCAGACTTTAAGTGTTTTTAGATTCAAAACACAGCTGGAGATGTCCCAAGGTCTCATTGATGCTCCTGTATTTCTTGCCACACATCACAGCTGACCTCCAGTTTAAAATATCTCTTTTTTGCCGCAACAAACATGGCTGACAATTGTCCCAAGGTCTGCTTAATAATAAACCCAGTCTCGTCATGTTGAGACGCTGTGGTCCTTCAGCAAAAGTGTCTGGCTGGCTTGTGGTCTGTACTGCAACTCCACCATTCTCCGGTCCATCTCGCAGTATGAAAGCCAGGTAATGAAGACATAACGTGAGAATAAGGTGCAAATGTCTCCTCTGACGCCTACGTACGGACACATCTGGTCTGCAGAACCAATAACTGCTGCTATTGGTCCTGGAGGTGAAGCTGTTGAGAAGTTAGGACTCCGGCCAAGATCATAACGTGATCCGAAATATGGCAGCACCGAGGGACGGACCAAAACGCTGATGACAATCACACCGAACATCACGCTAATTGGACGTCAGTTCCCCTTCAACCAAGTCCTGTAATCATCTACTTTTAACCACAGAGTTCTCGCTGAAACAGCTTCCAACTGTTTCGTGATACTCTGAATCTAATTTGGTTAATTCTGCTGAAAACAGATCAAATGAAGAAAAAAAAAAAGAGAGGAAAGTGTTGGAAATTACCGGAGCTGCACGGGAACATTTTGCCAAATATGACTTCATCCAATTTTACAGTGTTTATAAAATCCTGTGGGGGCGTTAAAACGGGCTGATAGCGAGCAGCACACACACATCTTAGACTCAATTTCTCACATGGGATATTTGATGCGTTCTATTCTCCTGCAATTAAACCTTTTTTTTCCGGGGCAAAACTTTGTTTTATTGGCTCGCTGTCAAAGAAGAAACTGTCATGTGAGTATTTTTTGCAACAGTTCACTTATTTTCACTGATGAAAATATCTCATTAACAGCAGCTCTGGTTAACAGCCTCCCAGTGAGGCTGCGATTAAAGGAGCTGAATCGGATCGTTAGCCGTGATCTCATTTTTAATAAAAGATAAATACAATTTAACCCTACAGGTATGTTTTTATTATAATCCCTCCATCAT
Organism: Diplodus sargus; assembly: GCA_903131615.1. Lineage (NCBI taxonomy): Eukaryota > Metazoa > Chordata > Actinopteri > Spariformes > Sparidae > Diplodus > Diplodus sargus. The sequence goes on along the minus strand of CAEMYA010000137.1, from coordinate 513,847 downwards.
CTCCTTTTCATTTCTTGGGTTGCCAGTAATCCAAAAGGATTCATTTCCTGTGGCTTTATATTTAAACAAACCTCGGTGCTTACTGTTGTGTCTGCTGGGAGAAAGCGACAGTGTCTTAAACGACTCGGGGAAAGAAACGGTCGGTTAGGATAATCAGAAATATAGAGGTAAACATAAAACTTTGCATGAGACGACGTCGTCTCTAAGCCTCTGCAGACCGGCTGCACGCAGGTGTGCTGAACTCTGTTTCACTCAGAGGAGTTGAGACTGTTTGGTGGTTTAAGCCTCAGGGATTCGACGGTGGGTTCTCATTTTCTTTTTTTCTCTCTTTAGGCTGAAAATCATAAATAAGTCTGACATGTAAGGAAAAGTAGGAAATAAGAGGTAATGTTCTGAGAGCACAGAGGGAGCACAGAGTCCCTGCTTCAAAACAACGATGATGGTGGTCCGCAGACTTTTTTCCCCAAGGTGGTTTATTCTTCTTATATTTGTCTCAATAAGAAGACAGGAAGGAGGAAACAGGCGATCTGTAGGAGACAAAACACTGACATCTCAGTCGTTGGTAAAGTTATTAAACCAAACTTCGTGAAGCTACGTACATAACATCCATTCATTCATAACTAAAGTAACTTAGTTATTTTGACCTGAACCTAACGAGCAGACTTCCTTCCTGAGCCTGTCACCGTTTTTGGTTTTCACTTTAGATGTTTCCTGTTTTATTTTGTAGGATTCCTCATCACGTGTCTTGTGACTTTCCACTTCCTGCCTCGTTCGCTCGTTAGCTCTTTTGTTTTTAAGTCTGTCAGTTCGTCCTGTTTTCCTCCCGTTGTCGAGCTTTTGCCTCTCGATCACTTTTTTAGTTTTGTCTTTTATCTTCCTTTTATGTTGCCTGTTTGTTTGTTTTTTTAAGTGCTTCATACATGAAGCGTTTCTAAATGTAGCTCACCTTTTGTTTCTTAACCTTCCTCCCACTGTGTCTCCATTTGGTTCCTCCCCTCTTTAGCCAAACCCAACAAACCCTCCCCGAAATGCCAGCGTACAACTTCAAAACTTTCTTTTTCTTTCTGCCTTGTTGTATTTTTGGAAGCCTTTCAACACTTAAAAATAACCTTTTGGATGTATTGCAATGTGTTTTGATTAATTGGCATCCTTGCTTCTTGAGTAAACTAAACTAAACTACTTAAATGTGCTTTTATACTGCAAAAGTCTAATGTTAGTACATCATTATCAGTATTTGAATTATTCACCGGAGCCTGTCTGTACATTTTGAACCGTCCCTGGGAGACAAAGATTTTTTTCGACCTCATCTGTTTGAAAGAAACACCGTCGTCATATTCAACCTTCACTCTGTGACCACGCATCGCTCTGCTCCACACGTCATCAGATGACTCCGCGACGGCTCAAAGTGTGTGACTAACACTGGGATTTAAATTATTCTGAGATGAATGGTTATTTTGATGATTCTCTTCAGTTTTTTATGGTCTTTTCTGAACTGCAACTGACAAAAAATCCCTCAGGATGGACAAAAAAGAATCTGGCTCATGTTTTTGTGATACATTTCCTTTGACTTCAGTGTTGGATGGTGTCGTGCCTAAAGACCTACACCTGTGCTGTTCGTGTAGCCACACCTGTCACACCTGTGGGAGGAGCTGAGACTGTTTGACGAAAAGCCAATTTTGTACTGAAATGTTTTATTTCTTTTGAATGCAATAAACGTGATTAAAGGGAGCAAATCAGCAGTGGTGCATTCAACTTTACTGCCCATTCTAACGTTAAACTATCATTGATCACCACTTCCCAGTCACATACCTTTTAATAAACCTACACTATTTAATTAAAATAACCCCCGTCCCAGTTAAACATGGTATCTTCCACCATCAGCACACCTGAGTGTGATCTCTGCAGCCTCCTTATAAGAAAAAACACTCAGGATCTGTTTCAGACCGTGAAGCTGTGAATGAGAGGAACATGTGATCCTTGCAGTGGTGGCGAGTAGAAGTCCAGATACTTCTTTACTCCAGTAAAACTGTCAAGACAAATAAAAATACATTTCTGACAACTTGTAAGAATAAAATGTTCTATAAATCAGACTGTGAATGATTTAAGAACAAACCTCTCTGTGAAAACCTTCAAAACATAGAGAGGAGCAAAACTGGAGAGTTTGGTGAATGAAAGTGCTGCTGAAGTGGAGATTTCTGGCTCAGGAGGACAAAAAAAAACCTCTTTTCACTCGTCTGAGACGGTCCTGAGCAGCAACAAAGACAGAAAATAAGAAACTCTCTGCAGATACATTCCAGTTCACTCTCTGTCTGCTTACGTCTTCTTACGTCTGAAATCACTCCTGTGATGTTGAGAAGTTTGGAAAAGCTCAAATTAAAGTAACAAACCTGTTCTGTAAATATAAGAAGGACAAAGTTCAGATTTAAGAGGAAAAGTCAGAAGTTGTTGGATACAAATACCTGAAAAATCTGCTTATGTGCAGTAACAAAGTATTTGTACCAACCTCTAATGATTTATGTTGCGTTCACTGACCACAATGAGTGGAAAAATCAGTTTCTTGATGACCACTGGTGTATTTTAAGTGTCTAGACGTTTGTTTCCACTCCTTTGTGCAGCATTCTGTCTTTAATCAATAACCCTGTGACGTCAAACCCATTAATTTCCTTCAGTGTGTACTACAGTCTTCTCCATCAGTGTATTTCACCGTGCTGACATGAATATTTGCACCTGGAGGGTTTTTTGATTGATCCTCTTTTCCTGCAGCTCTTGTTCCCTCGGCATCGCTCGCCGGCGGCTCCTCGAGGTGACCCGGGCGGCGTGAATATTAACCACGTCATTCAGCAGCTGTCCGCCTGTCGTACGTCCCGTCAGCGTGACAGAAGTCGGGACTTAAAAATAGCGAGTGCCCCTGTCGAAAAATCCTATCTAAAATTAAGCCCTGTTCAATCATACATAAGCCACATTTTCAAAAGGCAGGCTGGTTGAATAATAGAAGAAAACAGGGAGATTTCCCGGCGCAGTGATTGTGTTTTTACACGCTCTCCGTTAACCCGGAGTCACTCTCACACGACGTGTCCTGCCGCCTGTTGTAACATGTAACGCTGCAGCTCGACAGCGTTTCAAAAAGTCATTTACACTACAAGAGGCGACGCCGCGGGGCTGCCGTTGTTCTTCCTTCTCTTTACATTTTCACTATCTCGGATAACGGAGGGAATACAACACCCGCGATGCATTATAGATAGTTTAAAACGTGCAGCGTGCACGAGGAGGCTGTGAAAACTCCTGTTTCATTATCCAACCGAAGTATTAAAATATTGCCTGTGTTGTGTTGAAAATCCGCCTTTCGTTCCTGTAATGAACTGACAGGATTGAGACTCTCGGCTGCGGTCAAATGAGATTAACATCAAACTGGCAACGGGAGCGAACCTGGTTAATTTGATTTTGACCCTGTTTCTTTCAGATGAAGTTCTGTCAGTAACACAACAAGAGCTTCGTTAAAAAACGCAGGAGTTCTTTCAATACAGCAGCTTCGGTCGGTGATCTTAAGCTTCAGTCATCCGTTCTGCGTGTGGAATACATCACGCAGCGTTTGGTTTGAATTGGTGACAAACAGTTCACATCTTGTGACTTTTGGACTGTTATTAACATTGTCAGACAGTCACAGATTGGTTAAGTTTTGTCGTGTTTCTGTCGAGTCTGAATTCCTATATTTGGCTGCAGAGTTTTCCAGAGTTGTGTTTACCTGATCCGACTGTAGTTTTCCTGATCCTGAAATGAATCTCCTGCATTTGGCTCCACATTCACTGCTCAAGTGTGACAGGTTGAGGCTCCAAAACTGCAAAGTTAGGCTGAGAAAAGTTAATACGTCACAAATCACGTATCAAAGGTGATGTAAGTTCGTAACATAAACTAAAAAAACAAATCGACTCTTGGTCACGTGAGAGCACAAGTCTCCGGAGAGAAAGTCCTGTGTTCAACCCGTCCAACAACCTCCAGAACTTCTGATTTTGCAGCTTTGTTTATTACTTACGTGAACTTTAAGGGTTTTCACAGTTTCGGTTCTCAATCAAAATCACTTAGCTTTAGATTTAAAGGTAGGTGATTCCTCGCTTTCTTGCATCTAATAAAAATAAGATGCCCTGATGACACTTATCCCGTTTACGAAGACGATGGACTGACCGGTACCGAAGAAAACTGCAACAGAGTCGGAGGTGAAGTTGTTGAGAGTAAGAAAAATTTAAAATATCAGCAGATTTATACATCGCGTCGGTGAATAAAAACTGCCTTTTTATGGAGTTTAAATAAGTGTCCATGTCAACATCCACTTACAAGATGCCAGAAACAGTTTCCTAGTAAATACACACACACACACACACACACACACACACACACACACACACACACACACACACACACTCTGCAGTAGGACATGTGTCTGGATCTCCGGCTGGCAGTCTGACAGCAGCATCTGCGACAGTGCGAGCGCTGCAGCTGATGACTCGCTGCTCTGAACTGTCACGGGAGCAGATGGTTTATCAATTCAAAGTAAAAGGGGGAAAAAAAATAAGAGAATCGAGCTTCACACACACAAACAAACAAACAAACCGCTGAGCGATCAAAGTATCACCGGCCTTTGGATCCTTTCCCTCTCCTCAAAGATGCATGAGAGGAAGACGCAGCGGTTGAGATTTCCAGCAGTCTGGGAATTATACTTGGAAAGGGAAGCGCAAATGTTTTATTCTCTTTCAGACTGATGGGTGGAATATTGCAGTTCAGGCTATCTGGAGAGACACTTTAGCTTCTTTCTTTTCTTTAAGGCTGTGTAGTGTTAGAAGGAGCCGTAATGGAGGAGCTGTTGAACAATAAAATCCATATTGACATGGCCGAGGATTTTATGGGATGAAGTAACAAGCCTCTCCGATGTAAGAACCCACAAATGAGTCCGACGTGAGTGCTGAGTCTGTTTCCTCAGACAGACTCCATCATTTACGGGAAACATTCACCTCACGTATGGACGAGTGGGGTTTTTTTTTTCTTCTCCGACTGGATCAATGTTCAAAGGCCTAAACGCAAACGACGGCGCCGCTTCATTTTGTGGAAAAAAATGTGCTGCTGGTCAGAATCTCGAGGCGTAACCGAAATGATAAACTCATTTCGTTCGCCTCAATTTGCACCCGGGGTAATGAGTTTACAATCAGTCGGATCTAATGTGATATGTCTCTCGTGGTGATGCAGATTTTCATGGCAAATTGAGTTTTCCACGACCTGCCAGAGCGAATGTACGAGAGACGAGGACGGGCGGGAATCATCCCTCATATTTCACATCTCGCCCTTTTTCTTTTTTCTTGGAGGCCTTGAAAGCTCCGAGTTTATCAGTCAGGTACTAACAAGCGCAGCTAAATTCCTTTTTAAAGGTCAGCCGTCCATTGAGAGGCGCAGACTTTCTGAATAATTCATCCTCACTGTTATCCTTTTGGAAATTGAGAGCAGGAAATCAATTCCACATGCACGACACCGCCGTCCATATTTACTGCCTCGGTGTCCGCGGCAACATTTACTCTCTAATTAGTAGATAATCAACAAGTATAATGGATTTTACAAGGTGGAGGATGGAGAGTGTGAGAGAGAGTTTAGTTTCTCAAGTAAATTATTTCCAGGTGGTGAAGATACTTCTGATTATGACGGCGTTTACAGTGTCGGCAACAAGGTCAAATTCAGTGTTAACACGCCTGAACGACTGTTTGTGCCGTCTGCAGTAAAACACCAAAGCAAAGAGGCTGTTTCTGACCCGCGTCACCATCCGTCCTGAGAGATCCAATCACAAGCGGACAGCTCCGAGTCTCAGCTTTGTGATCTGATCTCACTTCCCCGCTCTATATGCAAATAAAACATCACAAGGACAAACGGACACAAACGCAGGAAGAACTTCATGTGAGACATTTGCCGAATTAGCAAGAAGAACCATAAATGTGAGATTTTGTCAGAGAAAGCGTTTAATTACTTTAATAAAGTTTCTTTTAACTCAACAACTCACAAAATTAAGCGTTTTTTTAAGGGAGTCTGGGGACAGATGCAACTTAATGTGGTGAATTTAATGCTGAATTTACAAGAAGGGAGAAATAGTTGCTCCTCATTCAACAAATCTCAAAATTGCATGATTTGTCAATGGAGTCTGGTGATATTGACTACTGGATCTCTACATGTTGATACCGGTTCTGTACGGCCTGTAGAGGTCCAAATCTTTCAGATCAGCTTGTAACAAAGGCACAGCTGAACATTTTACTCTCACATCAGCCGTGACTTGACTTCAAACTCCTCTGACTCTCATTCCCATCATCATCTTCCTGCAACAACTCGCCTCTCACGAGATTTCAGAGCCTGAACGAAACTCCTGAGAACTTTGTGATCGCCTGATAGTCCGTTTCTTGTTTTTGTTTTTACAGAAAGTCACGTAAACCTACAACATTTAGTGAGGAAGATGCATGACTGTTTCACACATCACAATGTTAAATTAGTCAGGTTTTAGTTGACTGAAGTTGACTAAAGGATTTTAATTGTATCGCAGTTGAAAACCATTTTTGTCTCGTTCAGTCGATGAAAACTTGACAATCCAGCCTTTTTTTAGGAATTATTTTGTGTCGATCTAGTTGAACTTATTTCACGTACGACTTTTACTTTTATGTGATGAAAACACACGTTGAACAATCGTCCTTTGACCCTCTGTTTAATTAAGAAGAGTATTTCATATAAAACCCTTTAAGCTGTGAAAATGTGGATTTAATTTCTGCAGATTTTTAGGGATTTCCACCTGTAAACTTTCTTCTACAGCCTCAACATCGTTCTCAGCCTGTTAAACTGTAAAAACAAACATTATTTCTGTTCCATGACGTACATTATTTATTTTCAACTTCATATTTCTTAATCATAGTGTTTTTTTCTCTTTGTCAGTGTTGACATCACTTCACACGCCCCCTTTTAATGATTTAACGTCCACTGTCAACACTGTAAGTTAGCAGAACAAACGCTCTGTTTGCTATTAATACCCTTTTTTTTGCGGCTGAACTGACCCATTTTTCTCGCAGCGATCATTAAAATTCATTAAACTTTCATCTGATCTGCCTCTAATTTAAGACATATGACAAATCACCGGCCAGCCGTGCCATATAGGCGTCACTACATCCTCTGGAGACGTGTGAAAATCAGTTTCCTTTTCAGAAAGCCTCGCTGCTGCTGCTGCTGCTGCTGCTGCTGCTGCATAGCAACCGGGCAGCGCCGGCAGAGCCAATCACATTCCGGCAATCATCTTTTGGCCCTTGTGGGTGGCATTTTAAAGAGGCTGTCGTCACAGTGGAAGGAGAGGGATAATGGTGAGAGAGCACTCCGACGTGGCCTGTGGCAGATGGAGCGGGGATGTACAGAGGAGCGAGAGCTCCTTGGTTACCTTCAGGTGTCCTTGAAGAAGACCGTTGATGTAATTTTGCCGCCCACACAAACATCAGCGCTCTGTTGCTTTTGTCTCGCTTTTCCTCTCTTCAGCAGTCGCCGGAAACACAACTGACCCACACACACACACACACACTGAGAGGAAAGTGTTAAAGAAATACATCCTGTCGTCGAGATTTTAGACTCAAACCTGCAGATACAGAAAGAATTAAAGAGATTAAAACGATCACAGAGTTTGGTGGGAAGTTGAGCTAAAGAAGCTACAGAAGAGCTAATAAACATCTTAAATCTTCATGAAATTTACGACGTTTCTTCTCAGTCTTGGTTGCAAAACTTCTGCAGGTAGTTTTTTTCTGATATCCCTCAAAACGCTGAACACACTCACACACAAATGCCACAAAATATACTGAAATAAATCAAAATCAGCGTTCGATTCTGCACATTCTGATCACATTTTGCGCTTTAAAGCAAAAGCACAATTATTTTCCACCTGGGCAATTAAAAGTTATTTACAGGGGGCATAAAAATACATTATAAAATAAAACATTAAGACATTTTTAATGTATAAAATAAGACATGAGTCGTACTTTACAACAAGAAAACTGTGATAAGATGCAGATTTTGCAAATTTCTTACAGTATTTTCAAAACAATAAATACAAAGATCATGCAGATTTAGTCATGTGAGCTTTCTTGCTGTTTTCTGGCTGGAATATTAAAGAGATTTAAATATTGATTAATCACATTAATAATTAAAACTGCCCCAAGACATCATTGTTGCAGCTGACCGATCCGCTCAAACACGTTTTTAATGTTGGAGAAGAATTTATTTTAAAGTATTCTTGTGTGAGCAAACAGCAGCAGAAAACTATAAAGTGACGGTGAAAACAACACGTGAACGTGTTCCGGACGGGATCCTGAGTTCTGTTCTGAACTCGCTCAGCCAGAACCAAGTCCACTGTGGAGGAAAGTTGTTTTCATGACCGACATTCAGAAAAGTTCTAAACAAAACAACTCTGAGACGTCTCTGCTGGTTTTACTTCCGGCTGAATTAACCTTTAACTTATTATTCCTCGTCTGTAATGAATTCACAGATAATAATAATAATAATAATAATAATAAAATAATAACCTTCGTTCTTCAGCCCGACTGTACGAGCGTCCTGCTGCGTTTCGGATCTCAGATTTGGAGGATGATTAATTAAACAGTTTCCTGCTGCTCGTGTCATTTATATCTGAAGTCGCTCACTAATCAGACGGAGTGACGGCTGGCGTGTCGCTTCTGTTTACTTCCCTCCATTTTTAAAAACACACTTTTATTATTACAACGCCGTCACAGTGACATTCCAGGTTGTTTTTTCTAATGCAGTCTGGCATGTATCCATATAATTAATTGCTTTACAACTGGAGAGAGTGGAGGCACCTCCCCTGGCAGCGGCTGCTCCTGCACAGCCTCCCTTGTTTCTCCTCCTCTTCCTTTTCCGACAGCTCGCCTGATGAAGTTAACCTGAGCCTCCGGGTAATAAATCACGGCACCTTGGTTGTCCACTTGATAACAACTCATACTCAGCAATTATCTGCTGAATCAGATTGGTCACCGCAAGTCGAGGGAGCCATAAATCTGCTGCACCTTGGGATCCCCGAGATACAACGGAGGGAAATGAGCCCGACGGAGGAAAACCTGCTGACTTGTCACTGTTGTGGAAGGTTTGTTTTGTTTTGTTTTCCCTTCCAGGAGAGAGCGAGGAGAGGCCGAACGGAAATCACGTCAAGATTTCACACACATGAGGCCTCTTGTATTTACGTTTCCACGCTGATGACCTCCAGGAAACATCTCTTAACACCTCCAGCAGCTTTAATTGAAACAGATTCCATTAAAGCCGCTCTCCACTTAGCAGCGGCGACAGCGACACCGAGGTGTTAACGGGGATAAAATGACTATTTTTCTCCTCAACAAGACGAGTTGAAAATGTGAAAATGTCACTTCTTTCCCCTCTTTTTTCATCCCCGCGCCTGACTCATAACCTCCATTTGAATTCCAGCTCACGGCGCGGTTCATAGCCGAGCGCCTTTAAGTATCAGTCCGGCGCGGGAACACTGGAGTTGTTTTTGTGCTCGGTGACAAAGCACTCGCGGGGCCCACCTCCTCTATTTCACCGCCGCCCGGCTCAGTGGTGCAGTTAGAGGTGATAAATGATTTATTTTTCCTCGGTGTTGCTCAACTTTGCCCGAGCTGTTTCCACTCATAACGCCGTGTGATTTATGTGCGAGCGTTCACTCCTCTAACTTTGGGGCTTTCTTTTTAATGCTCTGCCGCGCGGACCGCAGTGGATGATACGATATAAATCCACGTCGTCAGCCGCGTGAAAACAAAGCGCCGGCGAGCGCGGCATGAATAATGCAGCGGCGCCGCGGGGCCGAGCCGGCAGGTGCTGCACCTTTTTGATTTCACGTGGAGCCGCGCTGCATCCCTCAGGACAATCAGTGTGATTATTAACACATCAGGGCGCCGCGCAGCGATGCACCGTTTCATGACATTTTGGCTAAATTGGATTAGCATAGAGGCCGACGTCATTCTGACAAATCGACAATGAAGGGAAACATGTGAGGGGCCTCACTGGGGATGATTAGTGTGATTTAGACAAATGTCAGAACAGTGAGGCGACGCGCTCACCAACAATCTACCAACGAATGATCCTCAAACAACCTCAGCTCAACTGGGAACATTAAAAATCCAGACGAGGCAGCTTTTTCAGAGGATTTACTTTCAGTTTCGTGACGTATTTTGTGAAGATTTGTAGCCTGTGATAGATCACACACTGACTGAACTCTGTGGAGAAGAGTGGAAATACTGTTACATCAAGAAAAGCCCTCAGTGTCGTTCTGTGCTCTTCTTTAAATGAAATAAAGTCTCCAGTTCTGATATATAACTGATGCGACAGCAGCTACGCTAACCACTGAAGAGCTGCATTGTTGTTTTCTAGCAGTCACTTCTCTCGCTGAAGTGATCGCACAGCCAGCGAGCACGTTATCACTGTATTCTTTGTGGAAACAGAACAAGCTTTCTGTTGACGAACACCTGAAGATGCACCGACGAATCACGCTGTTTCATGCTAACACATTTTTTTGTCTTATCTCTGAGTTTCAAAAGGATGAATGTTGATTTATAGGTGGCTGTGATGAATAGTGGTTGTTTCGTGTCATGTGTAAGGACACATTGTATTTTGTTTTACATGGCGAAAAGATTTATTTTTAAAGCCGTGACAGGGAACTTTCTTGTGTGTTGATTCTGGCGCCCCCTGTGGACAAAAGTGGTACGAGCACCATTGCCAGCTCTTCATCTGTCACGCACTGATTTGGAAAGATAAAGCATATTTTTAAAACACCATTATCCTTTATTTTTGTTACAGCAATTTTATATGTGTTGATCAAAGCTTCTCGAATCTGGAAATGTGATGGAAAAGTGCTTGAATTCAACTTTTTTTTGTACAGACTGAATATAAATGACATTACAAACACAGTGCTGATTTTGCTGTTGAGTTGGTGAGAAATCTCCAGAACTTGCATCAAAAAAATCTCAGTGGATGAGTAAATAAATGGATGAAACGGGATGAGTGAGAGGAAACAGATATTTTACATTTTGGGGATGAACTTTTTCTCAGTTTTCAGAAAACTTCAAATGAATAAGAAATAAATTCCAGATTCCAGCGGAGAGAAAATCTCAGAAATACAAACTGAAGCTAACGACCTTTTTGGTCGGTTGTGAAAGTTTTTTTCTTTTTTTATAACAATGAATAAATGAAAAAACTTTGCTTAAATTCAGCTCCAGGACTTGGTTTTAAATCACAATTCAGGGCAAAACCTTGTATTAAACATGAAAAATGAATAATCAAACACACTTTATTGACCCACTTTTTGCGATTATGAGCGGATCGATCATGCACGCAGCAGTGAGACGGTGCTCGTCCGGGGTTTTGTCAGACCGGCTCCGCTGACGTCCTCCTGTAAAGCTTCCGGCTCCTCGTCACACTCTTTGTTTTGTGTGTTTTGCTCAAATCTTGTTCCCGTCACCGCGCGACGACTCTCCTGGGCGGGACGAGAGGCCGGCCCCGTTTCTCCCTCATTATGCGTGACCTCCTCCCTGTTTGTCTGCGCCTGCCCTTGCATTCCTGCCCTCCGCTGTCTGTCAGCCGCCGTAATCATATTCACACGGTGGAAATCACATTACGTATTAACTGCCACTGTGGAAGGGTTCAGGGCGAGCGGGCCGGACGGGCCTAATGAATGCCGAACCGTCACAATGACAGCGATAATGGCATGAAAGGAGTGTCCCCAAATATCTGCAGCCCTCCTCCTCCTCCTCCTCCTCCTCCTCCGGGCGGCAGGTAGCACACTCACCTGTCACGCTGTTAGCTCCACAGAGAGGCAACATCACAACACTGTCAGTGCACACGGGGCTGATGGGAAGGCTGCCGGTGTCCTCGTCGGATAAGATGTAGCTTGATTCTACATTTACTGACTTTAAAGGAGCAATTTGAAAGATTTACCTTTAACAAAATGTGAAGAAACAACAAACACGTCTACTGAAATTAGCATGCTAACCAGCTAGCTAACCAGCTAGCCAGGCCCGTCCTGTCTGCTAATACACCTTTCTACATCACAACGTGATAGTCTGACATATATATTCCTGATATTAGCATAAAAAATGAACAAAACAAACCCCAAAAATGTCAAGAAATGAAAGTCTTTCCTCTGTTTTCTTTACTAAACACAAAAAATAAAACCGTACACTTTCTGAACTCAAGTGTCTCTTGAGACAAGACGAGTGTAACGTGATAAAACTTAAATATTACCTCATCCGAGTCACATCAGACGGATTTTCATCTTGTGTTTTGTTTCGATTGAGAGCCCCCTAGTGGCAGAAATTCAAAAAATCCTGATGGGTTTGATTTTATTCTCTGCTCCTATCGATGAAGTTTGTTCTAACACCACAAGAATGTGACATAATGTTAATTTACTACATCTTCCTAATGCAGAAACCAAATCTACACCTTTATAGAGATCCTTTAAAAACCCTTCAGTGAAGTAAAGATAAGCGTGTACAGAGCGATAAGATCAGACGTATTACAGATGCTATCCTGCATGGATACAGGAGATGTTCGCTCGTCCTTCGGTTATTCTCGGACACAAGAAGTTTGGAAACCACGACGATAAACATGGAACGGATTGCCAGACCGCCTCCTGCAGACGGGAGGAAAAAAAGCAATAATTTGTCGTTTGTCAGCACTGTAAAACCATTAACCATACGAGCATCATCTGCTCCCGAGTTCAAGGTTTCAAAACGGCTGGTTTCACTTTAGAAAAGTATGACTCAGGGGAAAAAGAGATGACTGTTGACTGGAGAGATGAGCTGTGAGCCGTGTCGACCCGACCGTCCACCCCGACCTCGTCCCTGGAGACGGTTTGCGATCACATAACATCACATGACTTCCTGTTTTTAAAGAAGATGAAAAAGAGGCTTCCAAAAGTGTCGAATGAGATCATGAACACCGGTGGAAATATATCTATCGCCGTTGCACCTTGAAGCAGAAGTTAGTGGACCATTGTTCTTTAAAACCAGAGTGTCACGAAAGTGCAGATCAATTAAGTCAAAAAGGTCCGCGGTGAGCGGCGGGCTGATGAGCAGAGGGAGGGCTGCAGTCTGATGGGGTCAACGTGATAACTAAAGCAAAAGCTCACATCACCCAGACGATCCGAAAGCCTGGTGAATATTCATTAAATCCTCCACAATAAGAGAGAATTTAATCTGCCAATTTAATTATGAGGCCGGCGCTCAGGAAGGCTCTGGTCTAGATTCTGTTTCCCCCCGGAGATTCGCCCTCCATCCCCGACTCCCACGATGAGAGCGAGAAGGAGCGAGAGCAGCCGTTTGACCAGCAAATGAAGGAGGCAGACCTGGCCTCGCTGCACGAAGCGCCCGGAGGAGGAATAATGAGTGAAGGATGAGAAGAGGAGAGGATGCAGCTATACGGCAGCGTGGCCATTACTCCTCTGCATGGCCTATTATACTGAGAAAACAAGCAATATCCCCACACCACAAATTAGGACACCAGAGGAACACGGAGTTATTGAGGATGGGAAATGATATTCCTGAGCGGGATGCAGTGTCAGTAATAGCTTTCAAATAGACTTTTTACAACGCGCCGCAGCAGCTCTTCTGGGTTTCTTCTTCTTCTTCTTCTTTGTAATGTTGAGTGAGTGATTCTGCAACAAGGAGGCCAGAAGGGACTGAAGAGCAGAGCTGCGTCTGATCTGAGAACACAAAAACACAAGAAATTATGCAGAAGTCAACAAAAAAAGGCAACAAAAGAAGTTTTTGTGCAAACCTGCTTCTTCAGATCTTTGTTGGTCGAACTGGTCAGAGATCTACGGAGCCTCTGACGGCTCACGGTGGGATCTTCTCCTGAACCGCTTCTCCATTCCCTCTGATCCACCGAGAGTATTTTTGTGTAGTATTATGCAGCAGGCGGCCTCTGGTTGTCTGGTTGTCGCTCCGGTGGTGCTTTGTGTTCCCTCAGATGTGTCTGCTCAGGTACAAGTATCATTTCAGGACCAGCAGAACCAGCCACGCTCGCTCCCTCGCCGACTGTAACGGTGATTGCAAATATATCTGTGAGATGACTGTTGTTTATGTAACTGTGACCGTGCAGGATTGTTCAAGTTCACACTACACAAGCGCTACAGTAGCTGCACGTTCGGATTAAAAGACACTAGTCTGTGTTTTGCTGCAGATCTTCTACAACGTTTTTCCAGGCGATCCCCAGAAAAATAACCTTATTGGTTGACTGTGAAAGCAGCTTAATATGACCCACATCTATGTTCCTCGTGTGGAGAAAGACGGACGGTTCATTGTTGTCAAAATGCCGATGCGTTCGGTTGGTGTATGAGGAGAATCAGACTCAACAATCAAGATTGTCAGAATCACTGACTGGGAAAAAGGCGAGAGGACGGTCAAGGCAGATGTCCACCAACCATTAAGTCCAGTTCTGCTCGAGGTTTCTGCCTGTTCTCAGCAGATAAAGATTGAGGAGGCCACGTGGTGCAAACTGCAGGAAAAACCACCGTTGAGACACATATTTTGAGTCCACAGTGAACTCCTGAAACCTGAATAATATCATCATGAGTTTGACACTTTCTAACAATGTTTACATTAAAATAAACGACCAAATCCGAGGTTGGTTTTCAGCCAATCCAAGCAGTTTTCCTCTCCAGGGGTTAGCGACTGGTTTTTCTTTCCTAACATGAGATCATCCATGTTTTGTATTCGTCAGCAAGCAAAGAGGCGTTTCACAAACACCCAGAGCTGAAGGTGACATTTTCAGTTCAACAAAAATCTAATTTGCAGTAATGTAAAACAGAAAAAAAGAAGAAAATCACCACATTTAAGAAGCTGCAGCATAATAACTTGATAAATTAAACAATTACCGGTAATCAGGAATGAAGTTAAGCTCTTTTAAAAGTGTCCTATAAATAGAATTCGATGAAACTTTCCTCCGGCAGCGGCGTGAGACCAAACTTTACTTATTTTGCTCCACCAGACTACAACAACAACACGGTTGTCTCATTTTCCCGGCAGCTTCCTGGTCCGTAATGAGCGTTTACATCTTCACAGTGTCATGAATCCCCCAGCTGTAGGTGTAAATGACTGTGTTGTGTACACAGCATAAAACCATGTGTTTTCCTGTAAAAGGGCCCTTGATTAAAATTACTGATTGGGCTTCTGTACGGCTCGTAGATCAGGACGAGCGAGCGGGAAGAAGAACAAACTTCCAGAGGAAATCCACAGAGACAGACAAGTGAAGTAAATCACCTCTGCTACAAATCTCTTCTTCTCGCCTCTCACAATCAACAGCGCGGCACACGCAGAGTATTGCCTGTCCAGTGTAATCACAGAGCTGTCGAGGAGCACAGGAAGCCTGGATGTGCACTGGAGGCTGAATATGACAGACACAGTCCAGATAAATTGCAGCCGAGTTCAAACAGAAGAGGGAGACGAGACGGGGGAGGAGGGCGAAAGACTTCTGGCAGTGAGTGGTGTGTTTGTGTGTGTGTGTGTGTGTGTGTGTGTGTGTGTGTGTGTGTGGTGCTGGAACACAAGTTTGGTTCTGGAGGTGAAGATGTGTGTCGACAAGTGTTTCAAATAAACACACTTGTATATTCTAGATGTGCATCAGTTTATGCGTTTCCACAGAATTCAGCCTGACGTGTTTGCTTAAAAAAATTCTAGTGGCGATTCTGAAGTTTCCGAAAGTTCAGCTGCACAGCAAGAGTTCGTACCGACTGAAGATTTGAACTGTGGGGGAGAAAGTCTCTCTACATGAAGCCCTTCGAACTCTTTAATCTTCTGCCCCTTTTTTACTTTTAAAAAACTGCGTTACGTAGTGCAGAAACACGTGACGGACACCGAAACATCAACAGGACTTGAAGCTGATATTTTAAAAAGTGTCGCCGTCGTGTTAACATGCTGACATTAATTGATTTAAAGCACTGAACGCTGAGGCTGATGGGAATGTTTTTGACCCGACCGATCAATAAAGTGCTCACCAGCGATTCTCAGAGGAAAATGAATGAATGTCAGTCTGAAAATGGCAAAAAAAATCACTCCATCATCTCCATCTGCTCGTCTGTTGCAGGGATCGCTCACCAGTTCATCTCACTGGCCTGTCAGAAACCAGAACATGCAGGTTTTGAACGCAGGACCTTCTTGTTCTAAGGTGTCAGCCATCACCACTTATGGTTATGAAACATCCTCTGGGAACAATGAATCACTCCACCAAATTCTGTGCCAATCCATCCAGCAGATACTGAGATATTTCACAGGATAAGTGTCGACTTTCAGGGGTTCGCCAAGGTACGATTCATCCTCTGGGGACCTCAGATTTCAGATTTTGACACCCAGAAGTGTTTTAATCCTAATTTCAGGACACCGCAGGTTGATCTTGTCAAGTTCAGGTCTTCATCACCTCCAAATCTCCGGTTAACAGATGCAGATTGCGTCCATTTCAGCTCGTTTAAAGAGGAGTTAACGAGACTAAAAAAGGAGTTCAGATCCCCGGCGACGATGCTTTCAAACTCAGAGACTCGGCGTGACTCCACTCTGTTTTCTGTCGTGGTGAAACATTTAAACGACCTCATCGTCTCACACATAACACTGTAGAAACAGAAGACGTTGTTAAAAGAGACGGGACATTAATGCCGCTGCTCGGACAGCGCCGGTCTCCCTCCACTGCGGGAAAGACCAGAAATAATTCATGATGAAAGGAAACTGTATCCGATGTTTGAGGATTACACAGACGCTCAGATGTCTCAGGTGAATCTTTCCCTACTGTTGTTTTTCGCTCAATTCTTAACAGCTGGAGACGGATTTTGTCTGCAAACAACTCACTCAAAGCCGATCATGTGAGGCTGCAGAGATTCTCCCTCTCCGTCCGTCTCACTGTACGTCTCCACTGTCTGGTGAACATGTGATGCGTCCCACCTCGGGGGCAGCACAACCCGGCGCTCTGGAATATTAAGGGTCCACGGTTTTGATTTGGATTGTGAGGCGGTCGGAGCAATGAGGCAGAACGGAGCATATTTACGCTTTGAGCTGGCGCAGAGAGGAAACGGAAGGATTTTAATCAGATGCAATGAAAGTGGTTTTTTTTATCGCCGCTGGTCAGTGAAGAACAAATATTTAGAGAACTGACGGGGAGAAAAAAAGGCAACGTACAGTATGGAAATTCAATACTCTGCATTCAGCATCACACAGCTCCGCTCAGACAGAACCATCTATATCTACATTTCGTAAAATACTGACATCTGTTTTTCTTACAAATAAGACCTTTAAGATCCAGTTTCCACCTCGCATTATAAACCAATCTGCATCTGAATATCCATCCAGGTCGTCTACACGGTGGAGACCTGGACGATCTGATAATGAAAACTAATTCCTGCCTTTGTTGCTTTTACATCTGATATTTAACAGCCGTTCTTGATTGCTTTGTGTCCAGATCTGAACACAGACATTTCACATGTGGCAGCGGCTTTTGAACAGACGGCAGATTATCGCGCTCGTGTGTCTCTTTCCAGAAGTCACGGCGGGGTTGATCGAGATAATCCACAGGCCGTGTTGTGAGCAGTTTCACGCAGGATCTATTTTCTTTCTAGTGAATGTGTCACTGTGCAGAAGGAAGCGTCCACTCATGGACGAGCATGCTAACTAAGACCGCTAACGTTACAGACGTGATGAGGAGACTTCTGCACAGAAATATTGCTGTTTAGTTTTCTTTGAATGTGTTTTTATTTATCTATTAATTCATGAATCTATCCAGTGCCGTCGCAGACATCACTGTGCAACCCACTGGAGGTAAAAGGAAACACAATGTGTTTGTATCTTTAACTTGTCTGGTGGATTAATATCTCAAGATTGTTGCAAAGTTGTTGCTGAATAGAAAAGTAAAAGTGTCAGAAGCATCCGGCTCTGAATCTGTAAACACTGCGGACACAAACAAACCTCTCGACGGCTTTTCAAAAACTTCAGGATTCAATCAGGCTCAACGTCAGTGAAACAAATGCTCTGCAGCCTTTTTCTATTTTGATCTACCTTTAATAGGTTTATTCCTCTGAGATGAGAAGAAGTTGATGACGGTGTGAAACTTCCCACTCGTTTTTTTTGTTCTTTGCCGAGAAGAAACAGCAGCAACAACCCCGACAACACCTGATTCACAGAATGTTTGTGTTTACCTCGACCGGCATATTTCCTCGAGAATCTCCTGAAAATACATTTTACAGTCTGTATTTATTTATGTCGGCGGTGTTGGCCGTTTTCCAAACCAAACTGTGAAGACCAGAGCAAATAATCACTGAAGTGAGAAATAGTTTGACACCCGGCGTCTCCGCTCTTAAACAAAAAAAACATCCCGGTCGAACTCTTTTGTGTCGGCTGTGCACGACGAAATAAACGTATCGAAACTCACAATATAACAAATAAAAGATGTGGAAAAGTGATTTAAATGCTATAAAACTACAGCGTGTTTGTTCCCACAGGCTGCGACCTTCCTCCAAACTGAAACAACACCAATCTAAAATCCTGGACGTATTTTGAAAAAGGAGAAAGTGTTAATTATGAGTCAGCAGAAATGTGACCTGAGATTAAAAGCACACCTGTGTTTTGTCTGTATTCAGAAAATTGGGGTTGTTTCCGTTCGTCTAAATCCTTCTTAAAGCTGCGAGTCTCTTACAACACCAATTTCTGAGCGCTACATAATCTCCGGCGCCGTTACCGCTGCCGCATTTTAAACAAGTTGAACTCGGCTCACCTGTCGGGTCCCGTCCATCACGCGTAAACCCGTCAGAGTGGAGCTGAAACATGAGCTGATAAGGAACTCAACAACATGAAGCTCAGGGGGGAAAAAAAAGGACAAAAAGCAATTTTATAGAGTTTAAACTGAGGCGATAACATGTATCTATGACTGTTTAACGTGGAAATCCAGGTGAAGTCCGCTCGTTTTCTGTCTTCGTCTCAGAACTGATCCTCTTTCAGTTTGATGACCATGAATCTGTTTGGACTCCAACCGCGGCTGGGTGATGAAGAAGAGTCCGTTTAAACTTCTTCTTGTGATTCTAATCATGCAAACTATTTCAGAATCCCTCCTGTTATTCTGCAATGGCTACCGCTGGATTGAAGCCTCATTGGACCAGATATGAGCATATATATAAATATACGCCCGTCCTGAAGCCCACAACGGCCAATGAGTGGTCACGTAGGCAGGAGATCCACCAGATGACGCCAATGAGATCTCAAAATCAGACTATATGTAGTTATCATGACTTTTTAATTACATTTTCAGGAGCTGCAAAGACAACAAACATTTGTGAGGACAGAAATCCATTTATTTTTGCAGATTTCCCCTTTTTGAAATGATTGAACAGGTTCATTTCATCGTGTCGGTCCGACGTCGCAGCACGAGGCGACGCAGTGTTCCTCCTGTTCTCTCGTTCGACTTGAATGCGTTTCCATACATATGGATTTCTTGGAGGGGGTCGTACCGCGGGGAGCAGCTCATGCAGTTAATTTTGTTCGAGGGCACTTAAGAGATCTCGGCAAGCGCAGGTGTAATAACCAGCTACCCCTGCAGCTACAAGCCCACAGCTGAAACACACCTGCCAGTCAGCGCTCGGGACCCAGAAGCCCTGCTGTGTCTCTGTTGGCCGGACCTCCAGGCCGTCCTGCGGCACCGGGCAGATTACAGCAAAATCACTGTATTCATAATTAAACAGCTCAGAGGTTCCGGTGACTGTGTGTACCTACAGTACAAACTCGCAGGCGAATAAATTCAGCCGCTCTTGACTCGTACATGCAGAATCCTCTCTGGATAAAAACAGCCGCCGTCGTCTCCCGCTGCAGTAAAAGTTTTGTATCATATAGTAAATTTAAAAACCAAGGACACAGCCGGGGATTTATGGAAAGGCTGAGATTATATCGCCACACTGTACGATGATAATAAGCCTCCGCCAATTCATCACCGCGGCCAGGAACCCTTACCTCAGCTAAAGTCTCCATTCATTTCTCCTCAATAGTCTCACATCCTTTTCTCATTTCTGATTCTTCCCCGTGATAAATGAAAACTTCCCCCCTCGGCTCAGAAGCTGTCGGCCTCCCCGCGCCTTTTCAGAAACATCCTGCCGAGTTCATTCGTTTTGTTGCTGTGAGCCGACGCCTCTCATTCAGGAAGAAGCCTCGCTTGTTTGTCTTCCCGTCACAATTATCGGGGATTCGTCTTGTGTTTATATCGAGCTCGGACTCGTTTTCCATTCACGCAAACACACTGGAGTGAAAGGTGACGGCTGGATGATGGACTTTTAGAAAAATAACCAGCTCTCCGTTTTGCAGTGACCTTGCGTTTTTCCCCGCAGAACAATAGTGGAGCGAGATAGCGTGTTGTCACATCACAGCGCGGCGGAGGCAGCGCACACAATAACTGAATGTTTATTTGACAAAGGAGAAGATGAAGAATGGGAGAATTAATCGTTTGCAGTGGATGAGTGACGGGATAAAGAAATGTTTTAACTCCTCGGACAGTGAGGAGGCAGCGGCGGTCTCGTCGTCTCTTAAAGACGAACGACGGCACCGACGACTACAAACTTACCTTGAGACAAAATCTCCTCCCTGCTGATCATGTCGACGTGTAAACGTACATCATATACGAGGTTACACACTCTGTTGACTCATTCTTCCACCATCTTCAAAACATTTAGCTTTTTCTTGTTAAAGTTTGAATCAATTCCTGTAATTCCAAAAAACAAAGTACCAGCACAGCTTGATTACCAACCAGGCGAAGGCAGAAAACGGCCCTGAGGCAGAACTGAAGCATTTAAATAAGAGTCTGAAGGACCTTTTAAAGAGTCCACGTGTAGAAATCTAGTTTTTAACCTTCAGTTTTCTACCTAACAATGTGCTGACATGGTGCACGTTGTAGTCCGGCTGCTCATTTTTGACCGGGACTAATAATATAACCTTGAAATAATAGTAATGTGCGTTGGTTTCTTTAATAAAGTGCTCAATCTTTAAAGTATTGAATCAAACTCCTGTATATTTCAGTGTCTTTTAGAGGTTTATAGTTTGTTCCTGCAGCTTTGATCTTAAATTCATGTAAATCAACATTTTTGATAAAAACACCTCAAACCACGTCTTCATGCTCGCAGTGTTCCAGTCTTCAAACGTGACTGAACGCACAGTTTCTGTCTCCGTCCACAGCGTCTTGTGGTTCCTTTGCTGACTTGGTACCTGTGTGATTCTGATGCAGCTCATCCAAAGTGAATCATGAAGCCGTTTAGAAGAAATGATCCACTTTCTGGTCGCTGGGTAAACATCAAAAACTTCACTTTAACTGTCGTCCTCAGCGTGGAACGGCGACAATCATCATCATTACTCTGCTTTGGTTTTAAAGGCGGCGTGTTGGCTGTGATTTAAACCCTGTTTTCACACTTGTCATCTGAAACACACTGGTACACTAAATCTCTGCCGTAATGTCTTTTTGTCTGACGACAGCAGCGAATCAGTCTTTATTCTCAAACGGTGTGTGTCGGATCAGATTTGCAAACACGCTCCATACAACTCAAGCACAGTCGAGAGTGTTTCGGGATGAATCGAAACGTATAAAAGTGTGAATATTCTGGCTTTCAGGCGTCTGTTTCTTCAGTGTACCGTCAGAGGCTGAGGTCTTAATTATCTCAGGACTCCTTAAATCAACGTCTCACGTATGTCGCTGTTGGAGGAGATAAGACAAATCCGTCTTTGTCTGCCTGCTTTCCCCCGAGGGAGCTGTGTTTATCTCCTCACTGCATCTCCACACTGAAGCCACTGCAGAGCCTGATTATCCTTTTCTTCTCTGCTCAGCAGTAAAGAAATGTTGTGGCTTTCCTCTCCGGCTTGTGCAGACGAGGAGAGCTCGAGCTGCTCACTTCGCCGCTGATTAACATTTGTGGAAGAGAAAAGAAAGAAATGTTTACATCCCTCCTCCTGGAGAGCTTGTTACTGGAAAGGACTGCATTTCATCTGGAGATCACAGCGCTCTTACTTCACAAAGGTGGGAACGCTCGACTGATTTACAGAAACACAGCACAGGATGATGAAGCGCGGGCTTTTCCTTCGTCTTATCGTAGGTGTCAGGCGACATCAAGAAGCGAGGGAAGCCTGGTTTTTTTTTTTTTTTTCTGAGGCATGGACACAGCAGGACGTCACGCCGGCCTGCAGGAAAAATGAGGCTGCGGAGGTGGACGACTGAAGCTGAAGACTTTAGAGCTCAAACACTGAGATCTGACACCGAGAGACATGAAGTGTTGGAATATCCGGAGTAATTGGAGCGAGGAAGGATGGTTACATGAGTCTGATGACACTGATGGCAGCGGGGCTCCTCATTCAGAACACTTTCACCGCTTTTAATGTGACTCAAAGAAAGTTCAATGTGATCCAGTAAAAAAGAAAAACCTGCAGACAGTTGGTGCTGTTTGCATATTAAAACACGGAGTCCAAAAGATGAAATAGGAGATTCTCAATGACAATAAATCAACTTTCAAGCTACAGATATAAATATATAAAGATATATATATATATATACTCCTCCATGGACATTTTTAAAAGGCTCACTCAAGCCTTTTAGTAAACATAATATCATGTCAATAATATATAATGCAACTTGAAACATTTCCTCATTATATCAGGGGGGAATATTATCGCAATAATTTAGGTAAATCATTCAGGAAATCATTTGAAGGGCACGTTTATAAAGGCTATCAAAAATAATAAATCATCCTCCAGTCATAATGGTGCAGAGCCTTGGAGGGAACACGGGGAGAAAAGAAGCAGAGGTTGAAAAACGATCTTGCAATTTTAGCCCAGCTGATGTTAGAATGAATGAGCCGGAGGAAACGGGGGAGGGACCTTCTGTTGTGCGCTCTGCTGTGATTGGCTGCTGCATCATCGCTTGGTTGGGTTTAGGAATTAGATTGTTAGAACAGTTTAGGTCAAGTATGGAGGCTGTGAGATGTTTAGATTATGTGTGAGTCTGGTTTGTTTAACCAGCAGTCAGGGTCAGTTGTGGGCTGTGGTTGTCCCAGTAAACACACCGACCTCTTCAGCTGTTCTTCTTCTTCTTCTTCTGTGGTTAAACTTCTTATCAGAAGTTGACTTTCGCGACTAAAGAGCCGAGACAGGCCTGATGACCAACTCGTATATGTCTGAACTCCTTCTGTGTGGAAGACCAGAGACACAGCTGTCAGTTAAAGGAGTTGGTGTGTTTACTGGGGAAAGTACAACTTTATCAGCACCACTGGTGTTATAAAGATATATCAAGCCCAGGATACACAAACACTGTCCTACTACCACCAATTCTCACTAAAGTACCAAATTGATTAGTCCACCAGAGAAAATAGTACCCAAAAATACACTATTTGCCCCCATTTTCGGAAATTACTGAACCTTTAGAAAACTATATATTTGCGAGCTGGTTTTAAAGAGTTCTCCATTTGAACAAATAAGCTTCAGGCTGACAGGGAATAATATGATATTATCTGTTTTATACTTTAAAGAAGAGTTTCAGCCATATGGTTGAAGTAATTTCCTCGTCTTTATCCAGAACAGGTGTAACTCACAACACAACACAACGCTGGCGGCTCTGTTTCATTTCGCTGTGCCAGGTCGTCGTCCCAAAACACAGGAGATGCACAAAAGCAAAGAACAGAGGGAGTCGAACTGGGAAGCAGCCACGATTGTAGTTAATTACACCTTCGCTTTTCCTGCCATGACAAGTCTAAATATCCGCCGTAACGAAAGGTCCGTTTTCACATCGTATGTTTTTGTTCTGCAGATGTCTTCTGCTTCCTGCCGCGCCTCCCTCAGGACGGACAGACCGACATCTTCTCTGTTCGGGACTCCTGGATCGAGTGCAGACGGACTCGCAGTGTTTTGATGTGCAATTTGCTGTTATTCTCCTCCCGTCTGATTTCAGTTCACACGCGCACGTCCACAATGCTCCAGCTAATTGGTACAAGCCAGGAAGCCGTCGGATGCTGGCAGCTGTGAGCAGCAGTGTCTTCATCCAGGGTTTTTTT
>CAEMYA010000137.1:479662-489726 GCA_903131615.1 Diplodus sargus | reverse complement strand
TTCAAAGCGCACTGTTAAAGCATCGTACAGCGGAGGAAGATTAGCAACAAAATGGCCTTTTTTGTGGCAGCTTGTCCTCCTGAAAGTTGTTTTTCCGCTGCAGGAGTTGACTGTTGTTTTTCTGCCGTCCATGTCAAAGCCAGCAGAGTGTGAAGAAGTTGTCACACATGATGCTTCGACCTTCACACATACTCAGTTCTCCTGATTCCTCACTGAGTCTCCTGCAGGACACTCGTCTTTGTGGCTTTACTGCACATTTTCTTTTCTCCTCTCTCTGTTGTCTGTATTCTGCAGCCTCGTCCAATTACTGCGTGTCGTTACCAGTCTGTGTTATTGGAGCCGATTCTCAAGAGAGCTCAAACATCCCGATCCTGATGTACAGGATGTTTTCTACGACCGACTGTTTGTATGATGTTTGCATGTTTGTTGCTGAGACGTCTGGAGGGTGCTGGTGGGTGGTAGGACTGGAAGGGAGATGAATGTAAATAAATAAAGATTATTTGGCTTCTGTGCAGTTATGAACACATAAATACATAAAACCAGCATGTAAACATCTGGTGTCATCGCCTGCGGACACAAAGGAGGTTTAATATACAGTTATAAATGATTTCACCAACATGGATAGGAGTGTTTAACCAACATATCAGTGACTCAGTGAATAGAAGTAATACGAGACGGCCTTAGTATGCAGTTCCTCAGATGGCCACTTGAGTCTCTTGAAAAAACGTGTTGACTTCAACTTGTGAGAGAAACGGGAGCAAAAAAAGTGTTGCATTTATATTTCTGTATATTTTGTGCAGTATTTACAGTTTGTTTCCTCAAATGACCTCAAAATCTTGCAGGTTTGAAGCTCGTGTTCGATAAACTTGGTGTTCTGTGACCTCACTGACTCTGACTCCTGTATTTAATTGGACTTTCACAGCCAACTTCACTCCTCCTCAAACTCTGCAATATGAAATAAGTTGTAGACAGATTCCATGCTGCTCACCAGCGTACCAGCAGCAAAACACAACATATGCTGGTCTATGCTGGTTTTTCCAGCAGGGCCTGCATGTAGGAATCTAATTTCATCTAAAGAATAACATCCTCCAAGATGGCAGCCTGCACGCCAAAACTGAAGAGTAACTTACTCGTGCTAACCTGTTTGCTAACGGCACAAACGTAAACAGGCTAGCAGCTTTTCGCTTTCCTTCGTAGAGATTTAGACATTTTAACGCTTCCTCACATGCACCCAAAGTTACTGACGCTGTATGTCTAAAAAGATTGCGATTGGTTTAAAGAAATACAAACAAACCAGAGCATTTCTTTATTCTCTCTGTATCAGGGTTTGGTGCAGCCGGACTTGTGTGGTTTTCAAGACTAGTTTGCTGCTGAATTGTGCTGCAGGTTGAGCAAAATGGCGAGTCGTTTAATGAATAAGATTGAAAATGATTTTATGAGTCGCTTTGAGGACCATTACAGAGACACAGACACATAAATGAAAATGAAAATCATCTAAATTGGAGTCGATGATACGACAGAGACACGTTGAACCGCTGCGGCCTGATTCACACTTAAATTACATTTTTTTTAATAACACGTTTTATTAATTAGTCGATGACTGCAGACTCTAAAATAAGACTTAATCAGACATCAGCAGTTCAATAAATAGCCGGATTTTACGTCCTTACTGTTTAGACTCTAAATACACTTTATGTTTAATGCCAATAATATAAAAACCACTTACACACTCGTCTTATATTCCTGCGCTGATTTAAAGAGGCCTCTTCTTCTTTACATGCAGGACACGAGTGGTCGCCGACGCTTTCTGTAATTACGCTGAAGCCGCTTAAAGTGCGTCACTCAAATTAAAAAGCTTACATGTTGTTTTAGTATCATAAAGAACAATCAGCACTTACATCCCGACTCTCGAAAGCAGAACGCAGCTCCTCACCTTCCCGTCACCTCTGAGAGGAGACATCTTGTTCTTTTGTTATTTGAGGTGTGTATGAGATGTGTTATAATTACTGACGTTCATTAGTATTCCCCACAGAACGAATCTGTGTCAGTCACCACGTCTCAAAAACACCGAACCCGGCTGATCGTGCAGCAGCAGCTCTGGAACAAAGCATCAAATAATGACAAGTTTGACCCAAAAACGCCGCCTCATAATCCTCAACTTTGAGGAGAGAGTCTCTCATGGGAACTTTTTACTTTGTGAGTTGAGAATAATGCATGTCGAGCATCTTTCTACTGTTTCTCCACGGGCTCCCTAATCCTCCGCGAGTCTTTATCTGAATGTCAAAGCAAAAAACAAACAAGTTTAAAAAGGAAAAAAATCAATGTTAGTTTATCCGGCTCACCATGTTCTAAACACAGATTCTCGGAGCCGCTGCTCTTCTCCTACGGAGCAGCGAGCAGGTGTGATTTGTTTGGCGACCGCTCGTGAATATCGGAGCGGCTGATTGTTTTCTCAGGTGGGAGGAAGAATCTTTACTTTATTCTCATGCAGGACCAGGTGAGCGCCGCTGCTTTTCCCCCCCGAGCCTCCTGAGGTTTCTCTCTCAGACAAACCCCGGCCAGAACTACGTGGAATAATAACTCTGCTCGATCACGTTCAAAGAAAGAGTTACCAAAAGGTCTGGTTTGGATGTTTGATCTCACCTGTGTAGTCCTTACAGCAGAGGCGGTCTGAGGGGCCTCTGGATGAAGATCTAGATGTGAGGTGACAGCTGACGGACAGTAACTCAGGAAACTCGGTCAGATCAGCCGCGATGCATCGTGCGCCCACAATTACCGACCTGTCCGCGGAGCTGTGACCTCCAATCCCAGAGTCCCCTCAGATTACCTCACACTTTGATTCGCGGCTCTGTGAATCAGCAGCCAGGCAGAAAATGTGAAGAGAGGCGAGCGCGGCTGCATAATCGACTCCGGACTGAAGCGGAGGATTCAGGTGGACGAGGTGTGTCTGATTGGAGGCGTCCCGCTCCGCTCGGATCCGTCTGCCTTCGTTCCGCAGCAGATACACAGTGACAAACATGAATAACGCAGCTGCCAGTTAGCTTGATGATGTTATATGCTAATGACTTCCTGCTCTCGTTGAGTCATTTCTGCAAGCCGGTCCCAGGACGAGGTGCTGAATCCAGAGATTGCTGCAAAATCTGTTCCTGTAATTCACTTGTCGTCATTTTCAAAGCACAACGATTCATGATGCGTCTGAATGAATCATCCTCAGCTTTCTACACCAACGCACACATTTAAACTCCCTTTTTAGTTTTACTTTCAGAAAGTCATTCAAGAACAGGCTGCGATATAAAAAGCTGCATCTTTTCAGTACCAGTAACTGTGTGACCCACCTTCAGCACATTTAATGTGTTCTGTAATCCACAAAAATATGATTTTGAGACAGAAGACTGCTCAGTTAATTTAACTTGATGTAGTTTGTCCTTGTCGTGAAGCAGATTTTACACCCAGCGTGTTTCTCGTCCAGTTCGTGATTCCCAGCAAGTTCTTAGCATCCGACGAGTGCCCCAAGGTGAAACAGACTGAAATACTGGGTGCGGTTTTTTTCTGCCTCCCTCTGCGATATTTCCTGACATAAACTATATTAGCCAAATGTTCACCCACGATTCAATGCAATAAAGTGACTTTGACTTTCTGTATCCAGCCGATTCTGCTCCGTCTCTGCATCGATGCAGATTCTTTCACGTCATCGGGAATCTTCCACACCTCCGGTCGCTGCATCAGATTCTCTGGGAATCACAACACAACCAGGGAATGATGACGATAACTTTAGCTTTAAAGAGCAACGACGTCTGCACACTTTCATGCCACAAGAGTGTAATAAAGATGTTTCACTGCTTGAAAAAAATGGAAAACCGCACCCAGTTTTTACACATCATGCACACCGATAAGCTTAAAAGCTTTATGATTGCAGATGTGCAAACTGTGCTGAGTCATAAACATTAAAAACATCCTAAAGATAATCAGTGAAGTCTGGAAAAAAGACAAACAACGAGGAAACAAACCTTGACTGCACACCATGACTGATTTATGACGATCAATCCGACGGTTGTTGTGGACTGAGAGTCGGAATACATCCAGAACTGCAGTTTAAAGACAACTTCGGTCTTTATATGGGAATTTGCGGCTGAATAATGGGAGAAGCAGGCAAGTGAAGGAGTAAAGACACTTAGACAGCAGAGCAATGAGCCAGTCAGGGAGGAAGTGCTGACAATCTGTGAGTCCGGGTCTCTTATGGATATCAGTGCAGGAGGACTTCTGGAGCCAGCGCAGGCCTCATTAGTCACCGATAAACTCAACACTTACCGGGCAGAAACGGCTTGATGAGAGACGAACTAGATGAAAAATACTCGCCAAGTTCAACGCAGAGCACGGTGACATCACTGAAGAACAAAATACAACGTCCAAACTTAAAGGTCCCAGTTTATGTTCGTTTTCAGGCTCACACTTGTGTTTTAATGTTCAGAAAACACATTATTTCTCTCACACTGTCCACTCTGCTGTGATTGGTCAGCTCTCACAGGCCTGAGCAGGCCCCGCCCACTTTGTTTTTCTGTCTTAGCTAAAGGTTGACATGGTTTAAAGCTTAATTTTAAGAAAATACTACTTATCAAAAAGCACAAATTGACTCATCCACCATTTTTCAGCTCAGCAACTCGACTCTTTGTTTTGGAAAAATGTTATTTTCGACTATTACTGTATAGTTGTGACATCAAAACCTCACGGAAGACCTGGTAGCTAGATTAAGGGCACAGTTTCTGAATACACATTTAGCATTTAGATCATTTCACAGTATTTAAAAAGCACAAAGAGCTGCTTTATGATCAGAGAAAACAGGAAATCTTACTTTCTAGACCTTTAATTTAAAGGAAAAATTGAGTCAAAAGGGGGAAAAATTACCTAAATCGTTTGTTCAACATCAAAAAGTTCAAAGATTCAACTTTAACTCAACAGTTTCATGCTCCTGAAACGCCTCGTCATAGTCCCGCCTTTAATTCTGTGACTTTGTGACATCACGTTACAACAACATGTCACACAATTGAGTAATTCATGCCGAGCAGCTAGTTTGGCACATGTTGTTGTTGGTAGCGATGGTGGCTCAGGCGTGTGAGAGCTGACCAATCAGAGCAGACTGGTCTTAAAGAGACAGGAGCTAAATTATGAATAAGCAGAATATGACTCCTTTTAAATAATCTGGATAAAGTGCTTGTTAAAACCTTCCTGACTGCTTCTTTCTCGCCAAAAAATAACCCCAGCCATTACTTTTGTGGATACAAAGCTGGTAAAACAACCAATATAATAAACCAGATTCATCTTTTAAACATGCTTGACCCTGAAAATCTTCAATTTAAATTCCTCACATAAATCAATCAGGGCAGGAAGCGCTCCACTCAGAGAGCCTCAGGTGGTTTTTCTTTAAATGCAGCGTGATAAATACATTTGAGTTGTAGCTTTAATAGTCGCTGATGGCGAGCTCCTGCTGGTTACGTGATGATTAGCTCCATCAGTCCATCATTCTGACTCTCTGGCAATGCTCGTGTCAAAACCCCATTGCCGCCTCCTCCTCCTGCTTATCGTTCACGCCTCCTCTGGGTTGGACGGTCTCGCCGGCATCAAAGACCCCTAAATGGACTCCAGGCTCGGGGAGCGACGCGTCTTCATCTCTGCAGCTTCACACTCCAGAAAATAGGCTAATCGCTGAAAACCAGCGCTCCAACCCCCTGCTAATCTTCCAGAAGACTCACATTTACTTTAGAGCTCTGGCACCTGTCTTATCTGAAAGAGAGACGGGGGTGCAGAAATCTGGTTTAACCTTTTTGGCCTCCAACCATAAATCAGTGTGAATCTTTAACATTTTAACATGAAACCGTAAATGCAGGAGAAGAGCAGGAAACAAGGCGGCGGCGGGTGTTTCCTCTGCGGGCTCGTTCTCCTCTTTTAATTGAAAGGTCAGCCTCTGAAATCAAAGTTCAGGCGTTCCTGTGCTGTACGCGGATGGAATATGTGTCTTAACTGCCATTTAAGGCGCTGTGACGATATCTTCAGTACCTCCTAATGGTTTTAACAGCTGACCCCCTGTATCGCCTCGCCGCCGGTGTAAACAGAGGAGATTCCTGCAGCCGACGCTCCCTCAAGTGGCAAAACATAATAAGTCGCTCCTCATGAGCGTTATCACCGTGTTGGCTGCTGATTTTCCTGCGTTCTCTCCTTCAGGCTGCAGTAAATGTTGCTGTGAGCTCTGACGGCTCACCGAAGCCCCCAAGTGGACGGAAGAGGAAACATCCACTGAGGCTCAGAGAAACAAGTGTTTCTACGTGTTGTTAACATGATCTTTGTTGGTTGTTTTTATCCGATTCCTGATAAAAATGCATTAATTTTAAAATGTGCTACTCGGCTCTGATGCACGAGCGTCTGCAAAGTAATTAAAAATAACCGAAGTGGAGTAAAAGAAGAATATCTGCCTCCAAAATCAAGCGATGTGGACGTATAAAGAAGCAGAAATCGGAAATGAGTGAAGTAAAAGTACCTGAAACTGTAGTTGAGATGAATGATTCCTGACATGGAATCACCTCAGCTCATATAATGTCTATAAAACACTGAGAATATTACAGACAGACAACTTAAACAGCAGAGTCACTGTCACATGTTATCAGACTGTCATTAACCCGTATTTTAGGCCATTTCCTTTGTTTTATAAAGGTGGCTTTGCCATTATAACCCTCATGCAACTGATAAAAGACCACTTTTAGGACTAAATGAATTAAAGTATATGGAAAATAACACTTTTTGGTGTTTATTCATTTAAAACAGTAGCATAGTGTAAAAAAAATCTAGTATTTAAAGGGTTAAAATCCTGAAAATGTATCAGGAATGATGTTGATTAAGCCAGTGACAGCTGAAAATAACATAATATATAATATTTTATGATATGTGTGTTCTGAGTAACCTCATATTTTTATTTTCTCTCAGCTGCGTGACAATTAAAGGTGTGATATGTAAGAATTTGGCCACCTGTTGAATTCATACTCCAAACCAATAAGCAGCAGCACGTTAGCAGGATGACTGCTAACCGTAGCTGACGCCTACATTACCCACAATGCAACTTAGCCACTGAGTGACATGTCAGAATTTACCAGACTACATGCAGCTTCTTCTGGAGCCACAAAAAAGGGTCACTCCATTATTTTTTACACATTAAAACAGCAGAGAAACGAGGAACGAGCCAGTAAAGCGAAAACTGCTGATTATCTATTCGAGCTGGAACTCATCGAGCTGCTGTCGGCCTCATTAGTCTCTTTTAAACCCAAAGCAACTGAACAAAACACTCTGACGACCGGAGCTGCTTCTCAAGTAAAGATCAGAGTGAGAATCTGCAGACTGCGTTCTTTATTTTATTGTGTTTAATGAAAAAAAAGCAAAAACTAAACTCAGAGCTCAGCTTTGTGCGCCGGAATACACGCGAGTCCTCTTCCATCAAGTCACACACACCAAATAAAATTCACTTAAATAAAACAACTCGTGCTTTCAGTTCGAGTCTCTTCCTCGTGTTTAAATCTTCAGCTGGTCTTCAGCCGCTTCGTCTCTCCGTCGCGTGTCGCCTCCTCCTCCTCCTCCTCCTCCTCCCTCTGGTCTCTTTTGGCAGCTCGGCTCGCGTCGCTCGTCTTTCCCTCGTTGTTCACCTCGAAGCTGCTTCCTCCCTGATTCCTCAGCTCCCTCTTGTCTCGCCGCTCCTCCATCTCGCCGATCTCCTCTGCGAATAGGGTTTTTAGCGCGGGAATGAGCCTGGGGAGGATTTTAAGGTCCCCAAAGCGAATCTGAGCAAAAAAAAAGAGGAAATGGAGTAAAACGGTCAAGTGGCTGCAGCGGAGACAGAATCTTATCTTCCTGCAGCTTCACGTCTGAGAGGGGAGAAATCTTTTTTAACACTTCAGGAGGGAGAAAATAAAACATAAAGCTGCAGGCTGAAGGTCTCAGTCACAGAAACCGGACGTCACAACACACAAACATTCAGTTTCCTCAGTTTCAGTTCGTTTCTGTCGACGCGTCAGAGAACAAACATCTGAATACTTTATTTTAAATCGATAACTAAAACCTTTCTGCTTGTAGTTTTACAGTTTATACATTATTTTACTTCATTTGGTGTCAGATGTAAATAACTCTGAATGTCCACAGAGTATTTGAAGAGTGTTTATTCTTGAGTTTGGACCGAAGAACTGATTAAATGCGGCCGACGACTCTGATTCATTTTCATTAAATCATCGTTAATGTTTTAGAGCGAGTAAATAACTGCATGCAATTAAATTTGCTTTAATTAAACAAAAGACGAGACGGAACTCATTAAATTTGGCAAAAAATGAAGCGACGATGTTTTACTTTTATTTGTATTTTATCTGATCTCATTTATTCTGGTTTTAATTTCTTGTCTTGGCTGGAAAAACTGAACTGAGCAGGATGTGAAAAGGGACAAACATGTCGGAGTCGCGCCGCGTTGTTACGTTAACAACTTACAATTATGTGAAAAGACGGTTTAATATTTCAGGAAGATGAAACAAACTGAATGAAGCTCAGACGAGGTTCACTAGTTTTATTCCTGGAGCTTTAACCCGAATCTCTCGTTCTTTATCATCATTTTAAATCGTTGTTTCGTTTTACTTCCAATTATTAAGTTGGAATACAAATTATTTGGGCGTGTCTGCAGAGTTTTATGTAAATTAATGTCACTTTTTTTTAGTCCTGCTGTCTTTTAATCAGCCTGATGCAGAACTCCGTCTGCACCTCGTCACTGTTTCTCCTTCAGTTGTTTGTTTGACACGATATAAACGAGCGTCACCCGTCAGTGATCTCTGCTGTATAAATAAATGCTGATTGATTTATTGAACTGAGGTCGTTTTGACCAATTAACATCCTCCGCTGGATGATTTGTAACGTCTGCTGCTCGGTAATTTACGGAGCCTCGTGACTCTTCGCTCTCTGGAACGACAAACGCTCGGTGGAGAATTTATGACGCCAGAGAAAAAGTTCATCCAGGACATTTTATTCTTCTGTTTATTATTTATTCCTTTCGAATACAGATGAATGTGTGGAGTGATTGACGGCTGGATGTCACTGAGGGAAACTACTGTGAATACATGTTTACTTTTTAAAATATCAGCTACAGGAATTTATAACCAAGGAACTTGTGTTTGGATATTCGAGCTCATCATCAGGACGATAAGTTCTGTTTCTAATGATGATGTTTCGTCTCCTGAGTCGTTTGTTTGTTCAGGGTTTATTTTCTTGTGTTCATTTTTGCTTATTTTATCTCCAAAGTTTAAGAAACTGAATCTGTAGCCGACTCTTTTCCTCTGTAACCTGCATCACAGCTTTTAGCTATTTTCTGGTACGATATGTTTTTTTTAAATGGGATAATCATCTTAAAGAAGCACATTTTCTGATTTAAATCAAGATTTGTTTGCTTAAAGAAGAAGCAAAAAGAGAATCCAGCTTTTAATACTTAACACACTTTAGATACTGCGGCTACAGACACATTATCTTCCCATTAAAAGCTAAAAAAAGAAAGATTTATATCGGGAATCAGTGCTGAACATCCTGAAATGTTTGTAAAAATCATACAGACTGGATAAAAACTTCCCCTCAGCAGCGTTTGAGGCGCCGCGTGGACGAACATACTCACTCTCATGTGGTCGAACGAGATCCCGACCCTGTCAGTGAAGTCTTCACTGAACAGAGGGATCTTGGCGTAGCGCTGGCTGAAGTGGTTCAGCATGATGAACTCGGCGTTCATCTTCATGCCGATGCCGATGGCCTGGGAGGTGGTGCTGTCAGAGACCGGGAGCATAAAGTCAAGATTTGTGTTTCTCTGCTCTCGGGGGGAAACTTTCAGCGGGAATATTGTTTTCTGTGCACGTAAAAGATGCTTTGTGAAGACGGATTCTCACTCCGACACCGTAAAAAAGGTGCCAGAAATCGAAGTCAATATCTGTGGAGGTGTAAAATAACTGCAAACAGCCAATAAAGTTATTTTGTTGGCTGCTGCAGTTTCTATTTTTTCTTTTTTTTTT
>CAEMYA010000137.1:468587-479640 GCA_903131615.1 Diplodus sargus | reverse complement strand
TGTTAAAGCTCGTTTGTGTTGCTTTTAATCACCTGTGTCTTTTCTCCACAGCTTCCTCCTCCATCCCGTCCTCCAGCGTCGCCTCGTGGATCAGTAACGTTGCATTCTTTCCTAAATATAAAAAAAAGAAAAGGCAGAATCAGAGTCCTGAATCACAGACGAGCACTTACAGCCCCTCAGTGTCCCCGCAGGAAAAATCAATCAGTTCATCGGCGTAATCGAGAATCGGCACGCCCCGTCTGTCCGCCGAGTCCCGGCCATCTATAATGAACCGGCGTGGGGATATACTCGACGTCTCGGGGAGGCTTTGCTTGGACAGAATCCAGTCAAGCAATTTAAGAAGAGTCAATGAAGTGGGATCCCGCAGGAACCATTAGAAGAGCCCGCCTGCCAGCTCCGAGAGTGATCGAAAGCATTAAGAAATACCGGATAAATTATTCAGAACGGGTGGTCGAGTCGAGACGACCTTATATGAATCTCTGTAATATTGAAAGCTTGAACGCTCAATTTGCTATTACCTACCGTGTGTGTGTGTGTGTGTGTGTGTGTGTGTGTGTGTGTGTGTGTGTGTGTGTGTGTGTGTGTGTGTGTGTGTGTGAGTGTGTGTGTGTGTGTGTGGATACACTCCAGTGAAACGTGGACTTTAATCACGGTGAGTGCTACTAACCCATGTGTACGAAGGCGTCGCAGGGCATCGTGTCGCCGGAGAACGCCAGCTTCCATCCCGACTGATGAATGAAGCTGCAGGCGAAGGCGTTCTTACAGTGACGCACAATGCACGTCTCAAACTGCAACACACACACACACACAAAAGTAATGAGTAACTTTTAAAACTCCACGAGGGTTTGGTTGTGAAAGACGTTCAGAGAGCTGCGGACCTTCTGCAGGTCGTTCTTCTTCAGCAGCGCCTTGATGAGCGACTTCGTCCTCTGCGTCGGAGGCTCGGCTCCGGCGTGCAGAGATCTGTTCGGGATGAAGCTGAAACACAAAACAGACGACGTCAAACACACACACATGTAACTGCTGCCTCTCACAGAGACGTCATGTTGTTAGCTGACAGTAACTAAAGACTTTATCTGAACTGTCAGAGGTGGAAATTAACTTCACAACTTGCAAAAATGTTGATATTCTTAACATAAATATCAAAAATTCAAAGATGTTACATTACTCACAGGCTGGAATATCACAATCAGTGGTTTCGTTTCATAGTTACATCTTTATATCGTGGTTTTTTTTTTCAAGCTTTAGGGCAGAAAGTCAGAAGATCCTCTGACGTGGTTTGTTTATTGAGGTCGGACTAATAATCCTGCTGTGTTTTACTAAAAGTAAAGATAAGAGAAGTGAACTTTCTTCTCTCTTCTCCCATGAATCATCTGAAAAACTCCTCAGATTCATGTTATGACCCGCTGGAGAGGCTCAGACTTCAGGCTTTTGTTCTATAAAATGTCTATAAAGCTAAATTTTACATTAGATTTACATTATTTCTTAAACTGAGCACACACACACACACACACTGAGAGCATAAAGGTGAAGTGTTTCCCCGGTGAGGCACTAAAATATACAAATAAAATCCTCTCGTCTGTGCTGTGCGTCCACGTACTTGATGTGGTCCAGGATCTCCTCACAGTAGTCATGGTACTGGTTGAGCCAGCTCATGATCCCAGCTGGACCCACCAGGTACACGGGACTGAACGGCTTCCCCGTCACTGCCTGAGAGATAAAATGTTCGTATTTAAAGGAACATTTATCTTTATTTTGACATGATTTGAGTCGTCGTTTCCTCCACATACCAGCGCTCGTCTCCTCTCGTACAGCATCATTAGCAGCCCCTGAAAACCAGACCACGTTCAGAAGCAGCTCGCTTAATATTTAATCTTTCATCGTGTATCGACGCTGCTTACTGTGTGATGGTCGGCGTGCATGTGAGAGACGAAGACGGTCGAGATCTTGGACAGAACGTCGTCCACGTGTCCTCCGTAGTGTCTGCAGAGCTGCCCGAACGTCCCCTCGCCACAGTCCAGCAGCAGCGCCTGACTCGGGCTGCAGGCCGCAAACACAAAACAAGAGGAAACCGTGAGCGCCGAAAGAAAACACTGCGCGTTTGAGCAAAATGTTGACAGAAATTGATTTCTGTGTGCAAACCAACGATACAAATCATTATTTATTAAAAGCTTTTTTACAGAAACGTGGATCTCTGGACCTCTTTATCTCCGCTGGACTCGTGTTTATCAGCTGCTGTTGTTTTGGGTGAAACACACTTCAAACCTTAGTTTAAAATTCTAGCGAAGATGTCGACATTTCAATAATAGAACAGGTACAGAAGACGCTAACAATAAACTCAGCTGTCAGGTTATTAGACACACTGTGTTCAAACTAATGCAATCTCATGTAACAGCGCTGCAATGAATCCGTAAAAAAGCGGCCCGGTGGAGTCGTTTCCTTGTAAACAAAAAGTTAGATTTGCGATCAGAGTTCCCATTTTAAATGCGCCGAGTGTGTTCTGGAGGTTTAATAAAGATGAACGCACTTCCCTCCTCATTAAACGCTTCATTTTTCAGAAGTCTGACTCCCTCTTCTCTGCCTCTGCGGTGCAGATCGGTGGTAATATCGTGCAACAATCACGTCAGGAAAAGTGCGTCATTGTTGTGCGAAGACAAACAAACTGCTGAGCAGCTTTTAGTGCCAGTTTTTAATGTTCTCGGTTCGATTTCAGAGGCTGCAGCTTGTGGTGCTGTCGGGTTGTTACATCATTTTGTCCATCGCAATAAAGACATAAAACAAAACATGCAGGCAACACCTGAAGAAAGATAGGAAGCTAAGAAGAGGAAGTCGATTATTTTAAAGCAGATCTTTTATGTTTTTCCACATTAAGACGCTCGCTGCAGTTTACTGTCGACTGTCCAGACGATGAGTCGTAACATTTATCATCCTGTTTCATTTTTCCATCATTGTGTTTGTCACAGACTGCAGCTCATATTGTGTAAAATGTGATAATAAATCTAAGAACAAACCATGAGGTGACGACCGTACCTGATGTTTACTAAAGTGCCGCTGACGTTTCTGATCTTCATCGGAAGAGACGATCCTGTTCCCACGAAAACCACCTCGGGATACTTTTCTCCTCGTCCTGCAGGAAAAAACACATTTACATCAGTAAACTTATAGATCGACTGAGTTAATGCAGATAAAAACAGACAATTAGCACATCATTGTTCTTGAGAAGCTTCTACTGAAGTTTTCAAATGAAGCTTAAAATGTTTCAGATCATATTTTTACGACATCACCCTCAAAATACTTCATTTGCATAAAACGACTCATCAGATTAATAATATCAGGCTGGTACCAGCTGGATGCAGAGACGAAACTTGATCTTTTTGTTTTAATTTAAAGCAACATGATGTAGAAAACGTCATTTTGTGTGATTTGGCGCCCCCCGCTGTCGTAAATACAAATCCCAGGTCTGGAACTGATTTAGAAGCTGATGTTTGAAGGTAAAAACGTGACATAATGTTTCCTAAAATTGGACGATTATAACATTAAAACATCGCTGAAACATTTCGTTCTGGTGTTTCTCACCTCGAGGTCCCGCCGCAGCGTCGGAGGAGAAGATCTTCCTGCACTCGTCCACTTCTTCCAGAAAGTTTGGGACCTCTGAAGCCTCTTTCACAAACTCCTCGGTGTTGCAGGAGGGGATGCAGTCTCTAACGAATCAAACACAAGCGTGAGGACGACACACACCACTGCCCCGCAGAAAAAACACTGCCGGGGAAAAAACACAGGGAGGCTTTTTTATTTCTCCCCAACACATCTGACCTTCAGGCGCCTCGACAGTACTTGACAGAAAACCGTGAAGAAAAAAAAACCCTGACACGTATGAGACGAGGTTAAAAAGAAGAACGAGGAAGAAAGCGGCTGAGAGCAGCGGCCCGTCCCAGATTGTTTTCTGTGACACGGCGGCGCTGCGAGCTGCGCAGTAATGTCGGCTAAATTGGGGGAACTGAAGGACAAACTAACCTTTGCCACTCCATTACAGGTCTGAGCTGGAACTTGAGGAGACACTCAGCTCTGACGTTGGGGATGTGCAGGGCGGCCTGGGGCTCCTGGGATAACACACACACACACACATTGTTTTTGATGTTTTCTTATAACTACTCTTCATGCAGCGTTCTTCATTCATCACTTTCTAAGCAGAAGTAGAAATAAAGTTTCTGAGAGCCGCTGCATGAAAAACTGTGATGAAAACGTATCATATATCGTCGTGATTTTTAGTCGTGAGTTTTAAAAAAGAGGAATTTCAGAATATAAATGGGAAAGAAAATGTTTTAAATTAAATTGAATCGTGGCACAATTTCAATCCTCGTGAGATATATTTTTCATTACATTTATACTTTTACAACAGAAGCTGTCAGCGCTGGAAAAAAAATGTTGAAGTAGAAAATCGAATTGTGGATTTGCAGATTTTTGACGCCTCTAATAATCTCCTTCGTGTGAAATGACTGCTGAAGAGAAATAAGAGATAATTATAGCAGCAATACACTCGATTACTTTCATTATTCAGTAATCAAGAGGTCTATTGTCCAATGACGTCATGACAAAGTGTCCGAATTCTGAAAAATGATGAAGACAAACATCTTGTTTTCCTCAAAAAGTTCTTAGTTTTTTAACTTTTTAGTTAAAACAGTAAATCTCGCTCCTCTCGATGATTCTGGTTCATTGTAATGTGTTCAGTTTCACCTCGTAAATAAAGTGATGCATGTATGTAAGTCTGCTCAGAGCAGCAGAATACCTTTGAGTTGTAGGACTGGAGCTGTGGGAAGATCTCGGGGTGAATCATGTTCAGCTGAGCCTGGATCTTGTGGCTTCTGACGTTGTGGACCGTGCTGACGTGTTCGTTGAGGATCAGGTGTTCTGTTGCAGACGGAAACCTGCAGAAACACAAAAGAAAACTCTCAGCATGTTCGACTGGATGTTTAAATTCGCAGGATTCTTTATGGAGTCTGGTTTCTCAGAGTGGGAGAATTCAAACCTCTCCATCCACTTCTTGTATTCATCTGTGTTCAGAACCGAGTCTGGAGTCATGTGGACGACCAGCACCGCAGGATCCTCCGAGCCTCCGGTTTGGTATCTGGATGACAGAAGGAATTTAAATATGTTTCTTGCACATATTCAGTTTAGATTATATGAGATAGACGGAGAATCGAACCTTCTCAGCTGCCGGTTGTTGCAAACAGACTGGACGAACTCCTCGGACGGACACTCGACGATAACAAAGACCGGTCCGGGGTCGGTGGGGGTGCAGACCTGCTCGGGTCGGATCTAAAACAGAAGCGGTGTCAGTTCAGAGCTGCAGCCTGATAACAGAGTTCGTATCAGCGAAGAGCATCTTTATACGTCACCTCTCTCCCTTCGTACGTGACGGCTCTCCCGTCCTTCAGCGCCGATACGAGCGGGCCGATCGCTGCTGTGCCTCTGAGGGGACAAAAGGTTTCAGAACAGTTTGAGTTCTGATCTCAAGTTCTGGACGATTATGATGAGAACGATTCTCATTTTATACTGGAGACCAAACGATGAGTTACTGCCTTAATTTCGAGCATCACTTGATTCATTTTCTGCCTTCTGATACATTTTCCTGCACCAATTTGTGCAGTAAGTCAAAATAAAAGTCCTCTGCTGCTTTCATGTGTTTATTTTGAGGACAAATGTCCTAATCTGCAAATGTCTCTTTGTAATCAATCAATTAATCTTTTGCACAGTTCCCCAGAGCCAAAGGGACGTCTTTAGGATGGAACAGTCCACAACACAAAAACTCTTCGTTTACTGTTGAAAATGACAAACAGAAGCAGTAAATCCTCACATTTTAGAAGCTTAAACCAACAAATGTTTTACATGATTAAACGATTATTAAAACAATAGTTGGCAACGATTAATCGACTCGTTATAGCAGCTCAACTTTGACCATTTCCTCCCACAGATCCCACAGAAAGACGAGGAAGAAGAAGAAGAAGAAGAAGAAGAAGAATCATCTAATCATAACAACAAACACCTGATTGTTCGATTTGTAATAAAAATCCACTCACACAGGTAAACCGAGCTCTTTGGCCTGAAGCACTAAGAAATTCCCTTTCTTGGGGTGAAGCTGCAAAAAATTAAAAGCAGAGAAGAAGAAAGTAAAAAATCACAAAGTTCCTTCATGTGTTCATCGTATTTTACAGAGATGACGACATGTTGAAAGCGTCTCTCTCACCTTACATATGAAGGAAACCACCAGAGAGGGATCTCTGGTCACATCTCGACTTTCACCTACAAGACGGCAGATGATAAGAACACTGTGTTTGTTTCTAACATACAGAAGTGGTTCTGACAGGTGGATCTGACGACTCACCTGGACTTCCTCTGTGGCTGTTGGTGTCGGTGGAGGCGGGACCTCGAGGCGGGCTGGTCCTGCCCGACCTAGGAGAGACGTTTCTGCTGCTCGACTGAGCTGAAGAGTGAAGACAGAAATGAGTCGGTGAAACTCAAACGGCAGAAAAGATTTTAAAAACCTGAGCACGAATGTTTGAACTCACCAAATATGGGCACTTGATAAACGGTCATGGTGTCGTCTGAATACGCCTCCTCAGTGTACGGTCGCACAGCTGGAAGTGAATCACACAGTCAACATCACATGACACTGATGTCATTCAGAAAATAATGTAGATAGAAAGTTAAACATACACAGCTTGATCGCTTCCAGTGGTCCAGAAAACGACTTGATGGCGCTCAGATAGTTCTCCTTTGATGAAGAAAAAGAATGAGAAGAAGAAGAAGAAGAAGAAGAGACACAGTCAGTGTAAAGAGAATTAATGCTCGATCAAACACAGTCACAGTGTGTGTCGGCGTCTCTCACCAGCTGTGGAGGTCCAGACAGGACACACTCTGGAACACCGGTGTCCTTCAGCGTTAAAATCATCCCTGCAGAGGAAACAACACACGGTGAATCAAACATGTTCAGTTCAAACATAACAATCAAATTAATATATTAAAATCATCTCCAGCAGCTGCTTGACCTCCAAAGACAGACAGCGTGTGAAGCTACATTCAGCAGGAGAAGAAGAATACGAATACAAAGAAGGAAAAAGGAGAAGAAGAAGGAGAGAAAGACTGCAAACTAAGAAGAAGACAGCAGATGAAGAAGAAGAAGAAAGCAGAAGACAGCAGAAAAAAGAAGAAGAGGAAAGCAGAAGACAGGGGAAAAAAGAAGAAGACAGAAAACAAGGAAGAAGAGAGCAAATGAATAAGAAAAGAAGATGACGAAGAACACTGCAAACAAAGAAGAAGAGGAAAGCAAAGGAAGAAGACAGCAGCAGAAGAAGAAGACAGCAAACAAAGAAGAAGAAGAAGAAGAAGACAGCAGCAGGAGACAATGTTCCCTCAATATATAAAACTTTGACATAAAGGAATAAATGACGGATGAATATCATCGTAACGTGGATTCATTTTGTGATGTTTTACTCCTCTGAGAACAGATTTATAAGTTCAGCCATCTTTTTCAATTTAAACCTCCAACTAACTGTGAAGAGGAAGTGCTTCTTCCCATCAATCGTCTCTCCCAGCTCGTATTTCTAATGAATACACTTCACGCAGTTAGAAACACATGAGGCGGAACGATCTTCTATAAGTCTGTTAATGAATCCATAACTTCTATAAATTTAGAGTGACGGCCTGTAACTGATGGAATTAATAAAAGGTTTCCACTGACCTGATAAACCTCCCACGTTCTGCCAGCTCATTCTGGTCAGGAAGATGTTGTCCAGCTGAGTCGCTTTCAGTCTGTCGGAAACACGAGAAATATTAAAAGTTCTCCGTCTCTGTCGTCAGATGACTCGGCAGATATGTGAGACGATCAGAGCAGCTTACTTGTGTTCCTGCATGAGTCTCTGCGTTCCTTCACCACAGTTGAACAGATATCTGCAGCACAGAGGAGGAAGGATGTAAATGTTGGTGTGTACGTGATTGTTGGATCTGTTGTTTGTTCGTCTATAACGGACGACTACTGAGCAGTGATTCAGCATCTTTTTTAGAGCTTTTAATTGTCTTCTTCTCCAAAACTAAGATGCTGTTTTCTAGATTATCTCAGGATGGGAATCTTAAGAAACTGATTTCAGTCCACAGGAAGT
Organism: Diplodus sargus; assembly: GCA_903131615.1. Lineage (NCBI taxonomy): Eukaryota > Metazoa > Chordata > Actinopteri > Spariformes > Sparidae > Diplodus > Diplodus sargus. Next base: position 471,484 of record CAEMYA010000137.1, on the reverse strand, counting down.
CTTCCAATGATCGGCACCTGGAAATACACAATGTTGTCGCAGCATTTGACCCAAACTAAGGAACAGTCTTGATATCTCAGCTTCACCTCCAATAATATTTCCTTTCCTCTTTAAATTTGTCCCTAACATGTCACCGTACTTCATGGAAATACAACAGCTGCAAACCAGAGTGTCACTGAGAGTTGTTGTCATGTCATGTTGTACTGAATACATCTTTCAAATTCAAGCACTTTTTAAGCTTTTCCATGACATTTTAGTTGTAGAAATTACATTTATACAGACTGACCATTGAAAATGCATGTTTTAATCTGTGTCACCTGTCTGTATATAGACTTGGCATCCTATTTAAAGAGGACAAGCAAATAGGAAATAATGTAGTTTTCATTTTAAGCACTTTGTGCAAACTCAGAGCAAATTTAAGCACTTTTTTATGCATTTTCAAGGTGCTTTATTAAGCTTTTCCAGCACCTTGGGATGTGATTTGATGCAATTTGCAATATAAACATTGTAATCATTTTATAAACCCCCAAAAGGTACGCATAGTTGGATAAAGATCAAACTTTTCAGTCAGGTAGAGATTGTTTTCATGAAAGTAATTAAGTTAATTTCAAGCACTTTACAGACCTTGAAAACCCCACATTAAACTTCCTTTTCGAGGGCTTCACCTTGAACCTTGAGGGTGAGAAGTTTCACCACTAGAGGTCAGAAAAAACTAGATGCTTCTTTAAGAAACCACACAGTCATGTTTCATGATGACTTACAGTCAGTACTTTGTAGCTTTAGTATAGGTGTGACAGGTGTGTGACAGGCAGCCCTGCCTACTGAAAGTAATCAGAGTATATTCACCTGTTGTACTCGGAGAAGACGTACAGTGACGCACTGTTGTCCCTGCTCCCCGCCCCGACCACCTGCAGGTACACGGTGGACGGTCCGTGGAGCTCCCGCTTCTTCCCCCGGTTCTCTTTGGTCTTCACCCGCCGCAGCGGCTCCTTCTGCCTGGCCTTCTTCAGACCCGGCCTCATCTCCGGGTTGTGGCTGTTGTTGTTGTTGTTACTAATAGAGGCCATTGTTCGGAAACACTGGAAAACAGTCCGGAGGGAGCGAGAATCACAGCGAGCGACTGCCGGCGGAGCAGCAGCGGACAGAGCTCCGCATTTAACCAACAGGAATGTGAAGGACTTCAGCCTCAAATGGACCGTATTCATAATAAACACGTCGCCTAGCAACTAAACAGTAACCAGCGACGGTTAATTACATCACAACCCGCTCCATAAAAGCTCGTGTATACATTCCCATATATGCGTTTTTTAAATTACCTTGATTACCTAAGTGTTGCTAGGTGCTCATTCAGCAGGACTTTGACACATGTGACACTTCTTCCGGCATCTAATGATGACGTTTGAGACGCTCGCCGCTCATTGGTGCGTGGGATTATCTAGCAGGACTGTGGACCAATCACAGCGGCTTCTCGAGATAGGGAGGCGGGACTAAAACTACTTCTTGAAGAGGGCTTTAACAGCAACAAACTCCTACAAAATAAAACACCCCAAATAAAATTATGCATACGCAGCATTTATACAGCAACTTCACCATCAAATAACCCTAAAATATGATCTTATATTACATTAAAAGGGGTATAAATAACATTATAAACGTTTTGTACTGTATATGTAAACTTTAAAAGTGATTTAGGCATTTTTAATTCCACTTTATACAGATACAATTGCCATTTTGTTATTCTTGTGTCAAATAGAAAGACACAGAAATTGTCTTTATGTACACTTTAACAGAACGCATGTATGTCTACTCTATGTTTACATAAAATATATAATTTTTCATATTCTATGTTCTATTTTAAGTCCATTTCTAATGTGCTGACCTTATACCTGTATGAAAAAAACATTTTTGTGGTCAAATCTCCTTAAAAATACTATGTTACAGTGCTACAATGCTATGAATTATTATAAAAATAATATATGGATTATTACAGGCAGCTGCGTGTCTCTATGATCCTCTCACCCTTCTGTGACTACAAGTTGACAGTACTGTAAAGACTGTATACCCTCAATACAGTGTAGAATCATGTAATTAATATCAGGAGGCAGTGATATACCCTTTTAAATTAACATCCTCAGCCACATGTCGGTCTGTGTTGGTGTTGAATGCCTCGTCACAGTTGTTTTTCTTCATCATTATGTTGCAGGTCACCTTCATTATATTCTGTACCAACACAGAAACACACCTGATACTCTCACAATCAGAAAAGAGACACAACACACTTTCTCTTTCTTTCTTTATTCATATATCAGCATATAGTCCAGTGCACGGTGAGGACGGCGGCCTCTCAGCACTGACTGGACTGCAGGTCTAACATGATTCTGACCACCAACACTTTTTAAACTGCTTTTATACCCAGAGAAGCAAAGTTCCATTAAGATACCAAACACAATGCTTTCAGTTACGTACATGGAAGAGGTGGGACAATTCACAAAGAGCATGATTCCAGTATGCTGAAGAAGAATCTCCAAATCAAAGACTCCACATGATTTTGGTTCTATAAATACAAGTTCCAGGTTATTTTCTTTGTTGCTGTTTTTTTTCTTTTTTTTTTCTTAAATCACTTTACTAACCACTGAGATGCGTCCATGATTGATTCAGCTGCTATTATACTTACATGACTGTGCGTTCGGTGTGTGTGTTTGTGCACGAGAGAGAAACAGAAGTGTTTAACGTTGATATATTATACAGACATGACTGAAATTAACACCATTTTAAGTGCAAATGGTGTTTTTCTTTTTTTTTTTTCAGGCTTTACAATTCTCTTTTAACACTGCAATAAGGGGACCAAGCAAATTTACACGAGGATTTGTTTTCTTTACGTTGTTGTCTTTTTTTTT
>CAEMYA010000137.1:382326-468567 GCA_903131615.1 Diplodus sargus | reverse complement strand
TTTGTTTTTTTTTTTTTCTTGTCTTTTTTTTTTTTTAAATGTCTCTATTGTTGCAGACTGGTGTTTATTTATTGATGCATTTACTGTGTTGTTCTGCTATCAGTCCATATACATCGGTGAGCTGGGAGACGCCGGCATCTGATCCAGGAGCCTGCAGACGTAACCGGCGACGTCCACCGAGCGCTCCTCGTACATCTGGATGAACGGATCTTTCTGGAGTGGAGAAAGAAGATTTATACGTCAGTACAAACTCCAAAAACATGATGTAAGGATGAAAAAAGTATGCAGAGAGGCCAGTGTGAACTCACCAGTAGCTCTTTGTACTTTGGCCTTTTTGACTCGTCCTTTGTAAGGCTTGAAAAGAGATGAAACAAGCGTTAAAAAGAGAGGAGGCAGTTCAGCTGCTTGTCCACCAGGGGGCAGAAGAGCAAACAGATTTTCCTTTTTAGTAAATCTGTCATCATGCTGCAGAATGTTCTCTTACCACAAGTTGACAAAGGAGATGAATTTGGGAGAGAAGCGTCTCTCCTCGGAGTTGCTGAGCTGCGGCGGGTCTCCCCTCACCACCTGGGTCAGCTGGTCGAACACACTGTTCCACTTCGGGTAGGGAAACCGTCCTGTGGCCAGCTCGTACTGAAACACACGATATACGTTTAACATGAGGAGGGCAAACTAATCATCAAAGCAGTTTTAATCATTGACTTACAATCAACCGATCGGTCAATCTTCTAATCTTGTAGCTATGTATGAGGCACCGCAGAAGAAAGTTCTTAAAACGAGATACCTGAAATGTATTTCATTTTGATTCTGTTCATTTGTTTTGTTCAACCGTCTGTGTCGACTCACCAGTGTGATTCCCAAACTCCAGACATCTGAGCGGACGTCGTAGCCTTGCCTGGACGCGCTCGGGTCTATCCGCTCTGGCTGCAAAACGAAAACAGGAAACAGATTAAAATGTTGGTTCTGAAACAACAGCAAATAAAAAAATCAAAAGGACGATAATCCACGTTTTTTTTACACATCCTGAAAAACCACATGTGCAGGAAAAAGAGACGCATCTTATCCACCAACATGTTCTTTCTTGTGGGGGAAAGACACTCGAACGAAACATGTTTTAGTCAAAATGAACACACACACAGTAGATCTGAAGTTCTGTTGCAATGATATTATAGGGATGAGTATGTCAAGATGTACACTGATATATTACCCAGCTCTAGAGAGAAATAATCAGCATCTGAAAACGTTTCCATCGGACAGCAGGCACTTAAATAATTCAAGTTTATGATCTAATGAACATCATTTTTCCTATCACGTGACGTTATATTTTGATTCTCCTGAAATGTAATTTCAACAACACGAGAGTCCGCTGACCATCGCACACACTGATTATCTCACTGCAGCACGACTAAACAGAAGTCTTACAGATTTTATAAATGAAGCTCCTTCGACTTTCATTACATTTTTTTACAGTTTTGTCTTGAAATGCTGCTGTGAGTTTTGACGACCAGCAGATGTCACTATATGTGTGTGTGTGTGTCTGTGTGTGTGTGTGTGTGTGTGTGTGTGTGTGTGTGTGTGTGTGTGTGTGTGTGTGTTGAATTTAAAGCCCTGAAGCTTCAAATCTTTTTCTCCGCATTCAAGTGTTCAGTTCTGGATGGTGCATGTTTCCATGTCGTATTGTCTGTTTGTCCGAATCGAATGAGCATGAAATGAGTTTTCCAGCAGCAGCGTGTTTGTATTGATTTAGGTTCAAACACTGTGTTACACGATCATCCACATCTCACGGTTGTATTCTGCATGTGCTGCCTTTATTTTCATGAATGCTGTTTACTGTCAGCCGGTATAAAAACCCAGTAATTCACAGACTTATCCAACAGAAAGTCATACAGTTTTACAGCCAATTCTCAAATTGCAAATGGAACATTTGAGATTAAACGGGTTGATAAAAAGAAAAATCCCAGGCGGCATGAAGCTTCATCTGCACATCAGAAGAAACTCTAAATTTCTTTTCATGAGTCAGATTTTAACTGGAGTTTAAAGATGTAAAAAGTGTTTAATATTCAGTCGTGTGGGGACCTAAAATGTTTCTGAAGCAGATGTTGCAACATAAATCCATCGCTGCAGAGAAAACCCGAGCAGCTCATCACCGCTGGGCATGTTTTCACCTGCTCGTGCAGATGCCATCAGCTCTCACATTAAGTGGCATGTTCCCTCATTCCTGCCTCTCTGGGCTGCAGCGAGGCTCTGCATGCCTCGCAAGACCGCGTCTGCCAATTCTGTCACTCCCAGCCTCCCCACAAACCACGCAGGAGACGCGGTAACGAGGTGTGTCGAGCGCTGCAGAAACCTCCTGCTGCTGTGCGGAGAGAAGAGAAGGAAGCACCTCGTTGGCCCATTTACAGGCCTGATTTAGATGCTGATGTCACCCAGCAGAGCGGGACAGTCTGTGCTGCAGCGCTGATGGTTTATAGAGCAGCAGCTGACTGCTGCAGAGAGCCCGAGTCACATCTGCCAACACTGGAAGTGTTTAGTCTCCACAATCACAGCAAATAAACTGTCTGACATATTAACAGGACCGGAGAGGAAACGATTAGAAAACTATTTTTATAATCTATTAACTGTTTGGCGTGATCTGCTCAATAAAAGTTCCAGCTTCCTTAATGTGAGGATTTCAATCGTTTCCATCTCTTATCATCATAAACTGAACACGTGTGGCTTCTTAATCGCTCTTAAAACTGAATCAGCAACTAGAAAAGCGAGATTTTGGGCTCTGGAAACTTCTGACAGGGACGTGTCTTCATTTTCTGACAGTTTAAAGACTAAATGATTCCTCGTTTCATCAAAACCATGAAGGTGATAAATGCAGCCATAAATAATATGACAGTTCACATCAGTCAGTGTCAACTTTAATGACCACGTCCCTCATTCAACCTGCACCAAACCTCTGAGTGTTTTCACTCAGTTTGACAACTTTGTACACTGTTCAAAACTCCAGTGTTCAAAATCTAACCTAACACAAAATGACAGTGAATTACACTGAATTTTGTTGCATTTATTTGACTTTCCAGAAGCGTTTTTTCAAGGATTATATTCAAAATCTATCATATTGTATCAGTATCCAGTATTGTGAGATGAACTGTTGCTAAAGCAAACTGTGCTGAGAGTTTTGTATAGATAAACATATGAAACAAACTAAGAAAGAAACATTTGCCGCAGATGTTAAACACCATCATCGAGCGCAGGAGCTGCTGCTGTGACCACAAACAGCTGTGATTGAGCGCCGCGGGTTCCTGCGAAACCTGAACTCCACATGCATCCAACACCTGAGTGTGACCCGAGGCAAACAGCATGCTGTCTGCAACAACATATCCAAACAATAAGTCAGGGCTCTCCAGCTGTACTGAGGTCTTTTTTCTACGTCATTAAGTGATCAAACACCTGGAGAGAGTGCCAGCTGGAAACAAGAAGCCGGAGCGGAGATTCCTGCGGCGTGAGCTCACAGCCGTGGGAAGCTCCGGAGTGACTTCTTCAAACGCCGACATGAATGAAACTCCTGCCTCGGCCTTCCAGTGTGCGTGCCGGTGTGTGTTTGTGTGTGGCGGAGTGCCGCTGGGTCGTGATTGTGCTTCACCAAATTTAGAATGGAAACTGCTGTGGAGAGAGGAGGAGGAGGAGGAGGAAGGGGAGCGGGAATATGCCCCCAGCTGACGTAACGCCCCCGACAGAAAATAACCTGGAGTGATGACGACGTGGTGAGATCACCTGTTTGAACTGCCAACGATCTGCAGCTCTTTAGTTATGTTACACACACACAACACACACACAGGCTGCTAGCAAGACACACTCTCAGTATCACGCAGTACAGAGAGGGACCGTAAAGTGATCGTTTGATTATTTTATTGTCCAAAAATGCTGATCAGCTTCTAAAATGTGAGGATTGTGAGGCATTTTCATTGAGTCATTAATTATCATTGTTGGAAGGGTCTAAAGAAAAGCCTCAGACACACGTTGCATCATGGGAAATATAATGAACACAATGCAAAAAGCAAAGCAATCTGCATCGTCGGCTGCACCTTTAAAAAGGTCAGAAACATCTTGATGGCTTCTCTCAGACACGTCTGAGTCACAGACGAGTCACCGTTCTGTTCGTCAGCACCGTTTAGACGAGCGACACAATAAAACTGCTGTCGATGCGTCACCTGTCCTGATTCACGCACACCTGACGTTTTGTCAGAACCTCCACTCTGTTCTGTCCAAGGACTTGTACTGCACTTTTAGATACTTCACAATCCAACACATCTTTACACCTAAAATTCAGATTACTGGACTTCAGACTTCTCTCATCACTAAACACGCAGTGAACATTCATTTAACCACGTGCTGAGAGTTACTTACTGCCATGTAAGGTCTGCAGCCTGCGTCTCTGGTTTTGGCGATGGAGTCCACCAGCTGACCGCTGATGCCAAAGTCACACAGCTTTATGTTGCCGTTCCTGTCCAGGAGGATGTTTGACGGCTTAATGTCTGAGGAGGAGGAGGAGGGAACAGAGGCAGCTGATGAAAAGAGTGAATCTGAAGGTTTTACGATAAGATCAGCAAAGTCTGTTGTTTTCTTACCCCTGTGTATTATTTTCAAGTTTTCTTTTAAGTGGTTAAGTGCCTTCACAGTCTGCAAAACACAGAGGAGGGTTTAGCAGCAGGAGTCGAGAGATTAGCCTCTTTATTTTTGGAAAAGCGGGACAGTGTGAACTTACAGCTAATGTTATTTTTCCTAATATTTCTTCTGGAATCACGTCGTCTAACGAGCAATATACAAATTTGTAAAATTTGTCTAACGAGGTAGCCATAAGTTCCATACAAATCCAACAGTCGCCCTGAAACACAAGAGATTCACACATTAGAAACAAAAGAGACGAGATGAGTTTGTGATGAGCGGCTGAGACGTGAGCTACCTCTCTGAACAGAGCCCCATAAAACTGCACGATGTAGGGACAGTCACTACTCCTCATCACCACGTCTAAGTCCATCAGCAGCTGCTTCTGCTCCTTCTCATCCACTGTTGACCGAATCCTCTGTGAAGGAAACACACATAATCAGAGACACGTAGGTAACATGAAGTCTGAATATCTCAAGTCTCATCTGAATATCTACATATTAAAAAGGTAAATCACCTTCACCGCCATGATCTTGTTACTCGGCTTGTGCACCATCTTATTGACGGAGCCGTAAGCCCCGCGGCCGATCTCGCCCAAATCTTTGAGATCCTCGGCCGTGAAGTCCCAGTGCTGCTCCGGGGAGAGCTTCAACTTTCCTGATGACTCGATACTGTGTGTTCTCAGCCTCTCTCTGACAGAAGCACAATGAGGCGGGTGAGAGCTGTTACATCCTCAGAAACAAGCCTAACGTTTCACCGTTGTAGTTCTGGGTTACTCACATGTGCGGGTTCTGGAAGGGCGGCCCGGCCGTGTTCAGTGTGAATCTAGTCGTGGGTTTGATCGGGGGGTTGGCAAAGTTCAGCTTCAGGGCTTTGCGTTTACCTGAGCAGGAGAGGAAACGGTCATGTGATCAGATCTTAGATGAAGCAACACATGCTGAGGATTGAGCAACACCAGAAGCATGAAAAGTCAGACTGATCAACAACACAAACCAGGAAAAGATAACAGAGTGCTCAAATTGATGGATGTCATGCTTTCGCAGAACGAGGGGATGAAGGTTATTTAGCTGTCGCTAAATACATTAACACATATACTCACCTACGAGCCTGTCGACAAATCTCAGGAAAAGACCAAACTAACAGTGAATGTAGTGAAATTTGTCCCAACAAACGCACCATTTCCTCCTGACTGATACAAACCACAGCGAGCAGCTGTTCAGGGACTAATAATGAGACATTAAACTACATAATACTCCGGATGTTTAGCGTGTTATCGATCTATAAATGGAGGATCTGTTCAGACTGTGGCAACAAATGTCCTTGTAAAAGAATCTATTTGCTTCCTGGTTACGCAGCTCTTTTTTAAATTGCTTTTCTCAGCTCAATGAAAGTTTTACAAATATGAAAACCACGATGATTAAAAAATGCATAACAGAAAGGGTGATAATTGAGCTTGTTTGAAGTCTGATGTGTCCCGTCGACAGTTTTGCAGACGCCTCCTTTATTCTGGAGCTCCGAAGGGGAAAATGCTTTTTGCTGCGATAACTTTTGAATAATTCACTGACGGTTTTGGTCTTTTCATGGGATTTCGTAGCATTAAGATAATGTAGAATAAGACCTTTTAACATCTGACAGTACTGGGTGCTAAACAATGGCTAATACCACTTACATTTATGTGGAAACTCTGTTAATACTTTGACTACAGACCAATTACAAAGCTTACAGTTGCAGTCTTGCTATTAAATTTAGGACAAGGAGTCCTTATATTTGCATACTGCAACACTTCAGTACCTCCAGTATTCTTCCTGCCCCACCTTAAACTCATATTATCTGTATCAGTCATAAACAGATAAATCTTACACTTGATGCGGAGACAAAAACATGCTGCTACACTCCCAAACACCTACGTACATTCACAGTGCACACACACACACACACACACACACACACACATCAACCCACAGATGAAAAAAATAATGAGATAAAGGGAAAAGAAAAAACACGTAATACTTGACATGCTTCTCAAGGCCAACTGCTTTGATTTCACCTTCAAATGGTAGGAAAGCGCTCCACGCTCGCTCCACCCAGAAACACCACAAGAATGTGCGCGCCTGAATTCCGATCGGCTCGAACGGAAAACAGCGCTTGAAATGACAAATCTGGAGTGTGTGTACCTTGTCTCGACAAGCAAGTGCTATGCTGAGGTGCACCCATGCCAAAAAAACAACAACAAAAAACAGGTAATGTGACAAAACCACAGGCAATACTTTGGCTTGTTAGTCACACACTGAAAACCAGTGAAGTAGAGCTTCCATTACAGGGTTTTTAGTTTAATTCATGTTAAAATCCTGTTTTTTCTTCAGGTGTGAGAGCTCTTCTATCACACTGAGGAATAAAAAATCAGCTCAGAGGATCTCGTGCCAATATTTAAATGGAAGCTCTGGATTTTAGGCTTGTGCCGATGAGGACAAACACACCTTCCCCCAAACTGTTTCACACCAAGATGCAACATGAATGAACTACCTGCTTTTTATTAAAGGTCCCATAATGAGCTCATGCTTTGTTTTTAATCAAATGTTTACAGTTACATGTTTTAATGTTCAAAAAAACGTTTTTTCATACTGCACATGGCTGCAGCACCTCGATTCACCTTCTGCCTGACCGCTCCTGTCTCTTTAAAGCCGCCCTCCTCTGCTCTGATTGGTCAGCTCTCACATGCCTGAGCAGACACAGACACGTAGCTTTATACTGTTTATAAAGGTTCATTATCAGAAGGTAGTTCAGCTCAATTTATGTGAATAATCGAGGTTTAAATACTTGGCTCCTGTTTGAGCGGACAGGCTCTTCAACCAAACTCCATTCAAAAAGTAGGGAATTTAAGGTATCGGGGTATAAACTGTCGTTGAACCATCATGGAGACTCTTTTCTGATCCACATCCACCTACAGGCACAATCTGCACACGGCATTAGTACTCAGTGATGTCATTAAAGGTTAACTGCACCAATTTTACACATAAAAGTGTGTTTATAGGTTTGGAGCTGCACTAATGAATATGTTGAAAAAAGTAGGTTAAAGTTGTTTGTAGCTCCAGAGGAAGCTGCATGTAATCTGACAACAAGCACTCCGGTGATGTCACTGGCTCAGTTGCATTGTGGGTAATGCAGGCACCAGGTTTAGAAAAGAGAGAAGGATGCTTGGATGGTGATATCTATGGTTTGATCGATTATATTTGTTTTTAAACTGTCCGTAATGAGTCAAACAGTGTTATCAGACCCTTTCACTGTGGATTGAGCATTTTCACACTATTACAGTATTTATTCAGCACCTCGACATGCTTCAAAATCAAACAGACATGGAAATCTAACTCTCTACAAATATGGGACCTTTAAATTTCCTCACTGAACAAATACAAGTTCTGCTGTCTGACAATCTGCAGCTCGTTACCTGAGACAGTCATATATAACAGTGAACTGTTAGCTACCGGCACAAGCCTACGTGCACCCATCAGAAGTCTTGACTTGGATTAGTTGAGAGCAGCAGGACAGACTCCCCCATACCAGACTGTCAGGCGGAAACAAAGGGATGAGAACTGTTGGTGCTGAAGCAAAAGAGGTTTGGCTTACTTGGGGGAGCTCCAGACAGGTTTATCTGAAACCCTAGAGGTGAGAAGACAGCTTTTATTTTCTTCATATTTCACCTTTCAGTTTGCCAGCTTGTTAAGTCTTCTTGTTAGTCAGACTCGATGTTATGTCACCTCCCTTAAATCACCTCTTCCTGCTATAACAAAAGGTGTCATTTCACCCAACAGAACAGGACTAATCCTGCAGGTTCAGGGTTGACAAGTAATCACAGAAATTGGCCTTGCTTTGCAAACGTAATGAGAGTTTGTCACAGGTTAAATCATATGGAGGGTAATGCATCAGCATGCACACGCAACTACAAGAGTATGGTGAGGTATGGCACGTGTCAGTCAGTGAAACAAATAGAGGGGAAAAAACATATTACAGCTTAATAAACATTTTCTCGGGACATCTCACCATCAGTCAGCATCATGTCAGGAGTTAGGAATCATTAGTTAGCAGCATTAAGGTAAGAAGGTGAGATACGGTGAAGGAGAGCACAGGATTACACAACAGGGCCTGACACATTAAGATTATTAAATCGAATAAATCTGAGCATTAAAGGCCTGGATTATTATTACTGTTAGGATTAATTACAGCACTATCTTGTTCTTTATAAAGAGGTGAAGCAGAGATATAAACGTAACATGCATCTCAGTCACAAATCCAATTCTACAGATCAATTAAAGCATCAAATGAAAGTGAAATCAAGGATCAAATCAACCAAACTGCTCACAATAAAAATACTATATTTAACATCATCGTTCAGAATATTCAGATGTCTAATAAAGCATTGTATTAAATCTGGTGATAATGCTTCACAGAACTTAATTAACTGGATTTCTAAGTCATTTATGAAGTGAATTAAAATGTGTAGCTACCTGTTTCACTCTGACATCTCCAGCAGGTGTTGGACTCTGAAATTAAAATGAGACAGTGTTTGTACAGAAAGCAGAACATTAAAATGGTTCAGATGTTTAAGTTGCAAAGGATGGAGCAGCTTCAGGATCCACTGAGCACTGAATCCCACACAACCTTACCATCAAATCTATCTATTCAATTTGGTTTTGCATCTTTGCACACCCAATATTAGAAGACTTCATATCATTTCTTTATTGTGAGGGTGTTTTGGTAAATTCGGCATATTCAACAAGAACATGGCTCTCATTCCAGGGAAGCTTAGTCAGCTGTAATTGTGTGGAAGCAGAATGAGCTCTAATTTGGGATGAACAGACGTCATGAATGTCAAGCCAGCTGTGATCCAAATACACGATGAATCACTGATGAAAAATATGCGGAATAGTGTATCTTAATGGTTTGTGACATCTTAACAAAAAAGATGTATTAATTGCCCTCTATATTAAACGTAGCTGTCGTTGCAAGTTATAATTGCCCATTTTTCGAACGGAGTTTGGCGAGATTTCCCCCCCGAAGCATGACAGATCAGAATGCAACGGGGATACAAAATGTCAAAATGGTAGCAGGGACTATAAATGCGCTTGGTTTGATACAAGATAATGATTCTGTTTCCCGATCGATTTACTATCAACGATCCATTCGCTCCTCTGGAGGAAGATGCCGGTCCGCTCCCTTGGGATTCATTTTCCAGCCCTGGGAGTAGCCTGAGCCTCCCACGGCTAGCCCTGCTAACATTAACCTTCACTGCAGCAGAATGTGAGCTCCCAGCTACACGCTCATATTTTCCCCCCGTTAACTGCACTTACCCTGCATGCTGCTCATGGTGGTGATGTGCTGAGACTGGGACTGGTGGTGGTGGTTCGCTGCGGATCCGGCGTTATTGCTGCTGTTGTGGCTGCTAGGTGTTGTTGAGTTGTTAGGACTGGGAGTCGCCATTGTTGTGTGTTTGAATTCCATCAGCAGCACCGGGCTGCAATGCAGATATACACGGAGAGCAACTTCACCCTTCCCTTCCCTGCCACAGTAATTATTCCTGCCTCACTAACGGTAACTTCGGGCCGCAGAACGAGCGGCTAGCGGCTGTTAAATGCTTCACAACGCGTTAAGTTGTTAGGATAGTTGAAATGTTTCGGGCTACGTTAAAAGCTACCTGTGTAGTAACGTTAACAAAAACAAACATCCAGCTAGGCTAAGCTAACTAAGCTGGCTAGCAGTATTACTAGCCAAGAAGCTTTACGACCCGCAATCAGCTGACCAACTGACACTGACATGTCAACACCGCCCACAGCCGCCCCAAGCTAGCGCCGTTAGCCGAGCTAACACCGGATGTTGTGTAGCGGTAGTTTCAAAATAAAACAGGAACATGTTAGCTAGTGCATATTCAAGGACATTTGTGTTATTCATGAAACATTTACATCATCAAAACTATCTGTAATAACCTAAAAACTATGGGGTCTCGACTGTAGTGATTCATGAGGTAATACTGCAGCTAGAGTTCAATAAAACAGTGTTTTAGTGACAGATAGATAGATAAATAAATAAATAAATGATTTGATGCATGGTGTACTTATTGTTTGTACAGTAATGTGACAAAGACAAATGTTTTGCCTGAATCATTTTATCATATTATTGTGTCATATATTTGCCTCTTCATTCTTAAAACCAGTAGTAAGTATGAACAAAATGTGACATAAGAACAGGAATCATGTGTACGTTTATTTTGCATTTACATATACATTTAATGTATTGCTTGTCGTCAATTCATTCACTGTATAGTTTCCCACCGAGGCAATGTGATTGTGATTTTGGGCCATATAAATAAAACTGGTTTGATTTTGATCAATATTTATAATATTTATGCATGTTTTACAGTGCTTTTGTATAATCTAATTTAAATACAGCATATAAACATAGGTATGTCATTTATATCATATTCAAAATAGAATTCAAAAGTAACAAATAAATAATAGCTTTCAAAGCAAAGTCATGAGGAGCACTACAGTAAAAAAAGAAATGAAATAAAAGTCAGTACAATCCTAAACATATTCAAAATTCAAGATTCAAAGATTCAGTATTCAGATTCAAATATAATATAGAAATAGAACAAGACGATATAGTTTCAATATTTAAGCCACAGGATGTATAAATAAGTAAGTAAATCAAATGGTAAAACGTGTTTGTGACCATATCAATTATCTTTTTTAATGAGCAATTAACAGATCTACAAAAATTTACATTCAATCGTTTTATTTTGTAAAGATCTATCGGAAGTCTTCTGACTGCCTTGTGGCTACCTTGACGTCACTGCGGTCGGGCAGAACGTGCGTTCGTTTTGTTGCACGGAGTGGTCCGGCCAGAAAACGTCAGTAAGGTAAACGATGAAAGATGATAAATATTAAAATAGCACCTGCTAATTCTGATTAAATAATTAAATTATTCGTGCTTTAAGTGTGAACGTGTCAGTGAAATAGGCAGAAGTCGTTGTTAATATCAAACAAACCCTCAAAAGGCATATAAGACTGGAAAGGCGCCTGTTTTCTCAAACGTTACGTCCCGCTCGGCCGGGCGGGGAAGTGAAAGGTCAGCAACAACGATGGTAGAAGTTTGTAAAGAGAAGAAGTCAGAGTCATGGCTCTCTGTGATTTGGCGAGTGTGCAACGTGTTCATGTCTTTATTCTTCGCTCTGGCCACATATGTTCAGGTGAGCGTTTGATTTCAGCTCCTGCACGCTCTTAACTCCGGATCACTAACCTGGAATAACTCTTGTGTTTTCACTTCAGATCAATGATCCAGATGCGGGGTTATGGATGGTGAGATTCCAATAATTTCGCCTGCATTTTATTTATTTATTAAATGTCTGTGATTGGTTATTTACAGCTGTGTTTGTGTTGCAGGTGGGTTATGGAGTCCCTGCAGTCCTGTGTGTGTTTATTGGCTTCAGCCCTCCTGTGACAGGTAGAGAGAGAAATCTGGATCTGTGCTGATGTTTAAGTGTCTGTTCACTGCATGTCAAGAATAAAAACTTCACTTACAGGAGAGTTTCCTGTCTGCATGTTCCTGTTTTCCACACTCACTCTCCAGACTGTTGAACTCTCCATGCTTATTTCCCAGAGCTGATAGCGCCATCTAGTGGTTTAATCACGACTGTGCAGCTCAGTGAAGCTCTTTCTTCAGATAAAAACCTGCAGAGCTGATTTGTACGTTTGACTGTTTTGCATGTTTTCTCGTCGTCTCTGCAGAGACTTTGCCCTGGAGGCGTGTCGCTGACCTCCATGTGATGATTTCCAGCGCTGTTGTTTCCATGTTGGGCTGGAGACTTTATAAAGAGAGAGTCACAGACGTCTTCCAGCAGGAGGAGGGCAGGTACACTCTGTCCTACTGTTGGACTGTTTACTTAAAGAAGGTGTGGAGTCTGCTACACTGTGGTGATAGTGTAGAGCTGTTTTATAAGTGAACAACATGTCTGTTTAGATTCAAAGTGTTTAAAATCTCTCTTTTCACCTTTTCAGAGAATTTTCTGGTCTCATGTTGACGCTTGTTTGGCTCCTCATGTGTCGCCACTCCGGGAGGTAAAATTTAAGACGTGACCAGAAGATGCTTATCAAATTTTTATTCTCTTTTTTTTCCCCTAATAAACTTTATCCGTCTCTTCTCTGTCAGGGCTCCAGTCGGGATGCTCCGGGTCTCGACAGCTGCTGCCATCACAGTCTTCCCCTTTGTGGCCTGGCTGTACTATTATATCAACCAGGAGCTGAGAGCGAGCTGGCCTTCACATTGTAAAACTACAATTTAAACATCAACGTCCTGCCTGTTTTTGGACTAACTGGACATTCTCTTTGTTTTGTTCTTTGACTGAAAATCTTGGACCAAATATGCTGCTTGAATAAACCTTTTGTAGTATCATTAAATACAGACAGCGAGTCACTTTGAAATTGTGTCGTCTGAAGATGTTTGTTTCATCGACAAACTGTCGCATAAGTATTACAAACTCTGACAACACTTTGTAATAATCATCATTAATAAATGGCAGATTTACACTTGGAATAAAATGTTTTATAAATATTTTTAAGCAAATTTCTTAAGGTTAATAAACATCAGTTGCAACTTTACAATAAACAATTTCTTAATAAATGGTAAGTAAAATATTTCATATACATTATAAACAATCAAATAACTGTTAACAATAGTTTAATCAGCAATTAATGTACCATTTTATTAATGAGTGTCATTATAAAGTGTTACCCTAACTCTGACTTTCTCTTTAAAGTTCAATATAAATACATGCTTTTTTAAATATTTTAGTTGATTATGAACATTTTTATATATTTTTTAATTGTCTTGATCTGTCAAATGAAGTAAAATGTATAAATAATATAAAAATTTAAAACGGAATCTTCAAGCTCTTGGATTTAAAACAAGATATTTCTGACCGTCGGGGGGCAGCAGAGAGCACAGGAACTGAAAGTATGAGAAGAAGAAGAATGAACTACGTCACTTCCTGTGTTTAGTAACAGCTCCATGGCTGCTGATCCGAGAACAGCCTTACCCGTTTACAATCAGCCATCTTAAGCTAACGCGAATATAAAGAACTGACCCCAGAGCAGCAGTTTGTATGCCGATGTCTCCCTTCACTTTTCACGTTTTATAAACTTGGAGCCGCTTCCTTGTTCCCGCAGCGGTTCTGTCAAGGTCCAAACATGGCTCTGAGAGCTTTCTATCACAGCCTGGGCTGCCGGCTGCTTCACAGTCACGTTACAGTCTTACAGAGATGTACTCAGACACAAGCTGTCAGGCTCTCACACACTGTTTTACGGAGAGAAGCCGGACTGAAACACACTCCGTCGCCGCTGAGAGTCCACTGCTGCCTGGTAGGTCAAACATGGACATTGATAGCATCTCTACCACCAAACTCCATTTGGAAAATGTGCAAATTAGCGCACGCGTTACTAGCTAGTTGAGCCACGTTTCTTGGCTAATAAAACGCGACTTGTTTAGCTAATCAATGTCAGTGTGGCGTACGTGCCTGACATGATGTAACGTAATGTCAGCTGAAGCACATCTTAAAAACCTGTATTTTTTTCTCACGAGCATGTCGGTGTATTTTTATGTCAAAATGTCACATAACACCAAAGATCTTCTTGAAAAACTAGCCGAAATAGGTGTAAACGTTTAATAATTCAGAAAACATCTCCAGTTACACTACCTGTCTTCCCATAATGCAACACCACCTTAAATATGCAAATGTTTGAATGGAGTTTGGCGTAATGCCTAGATGCTATCAAGTGTCGTTGCCACCAAAGCTCAGATATATTGTGATCTAAGTCTTTGTCCTGTGTTTGCTGATTTAATAGGTGAATGTGAGTCAGTGGCACTCCTGCAGAACAGCTCAGAGGCTGTGTCAACACTCCAGAACCTTCTCCTCACTGCCTCCACCGCCTAAATCAGAAGAAAAGGTCAAGAAGTCTGGGGTAAGTGTCCAAAGTTTGGATGAAAGTGGAAAGTTTGTAAAGGTTTGTCAGATTTAAAGGTTGCAGAGTGAAGAGAGTGTCTGAAGTGAGTGATGGAGCATTTTTCCTAGAGAGATTTGATCTTTATCTTCTGGAGAAAAACCTGCACCTGACTAATTTTAAGTGGCAGGAAAATCAGCCCCAGACTCCCTTTAAAAATCATGTAATTTTGTGAGTTTCAGGGTTTAGGAAAGCTTAACAAACTGTATAAAATACTCTCTATGATACATTTATAATCATTTGCCCTCTCTCGTAAATTCAGCAAATGATATACATCATTTTTTTTGTCTATTTGTTATTTCTTACTGTTTAACTGTAATTTCCTACCTACATTGCATTGATATTTCACTATGTTCTGTTGAATAATGCACTTTCATGGCACAGAATGGACGTATAATCACTAATTAACATGACCTGATACTGATCACCTCTGATATCAGGTGTAATTAGGGTCACCACATTTAAAATATCACTAGACTTACAAAAAATCTCAACTTAAACTCATAAATTATGAAAGTATTTAACAGGTGGAACCTAATGAATAATTTCTTGATTAAATAATTAATATCAGACAGCTGTTAGAGCCGTGTAATTACATGAATAACCATCAGGTGTCTTTCTGACCGCAGAGGAAGTGTTGACAGTTTTATTCTAACACCTTCAATAATCACATTATGTTCTCGCCTTCAATAAAACCTCCCCAGAGTTTATTAGAGAGGAGAATCTCTTCATTATCTGAACGACGGCTTCAGGCAGTCTGGGAAGAGAAAAGAGATCCATTACCAGGTTTTATTGTAAATAAACCCGCCAAGCAGACTTAAATATTCCTCCTTAATGTTGTTTTGCTGTTTCTCCTCTTCACAGCCGGTGACATGGAAGTCTTTAGCAATCACATTTGCGATCGGAGGCTCTCTGCTCGGAGCGATGAAATACTTCAAGAAAGAAAAACAAGAATGTGAGTATTTCACAGTTTGATGTACAGAACACACGACGGTGGAGTTAATAAGATAAACACATCTCTTGTTTGTTAACCGTTGCAGTGATCGAAAAAGAACGAACCAAATCGATCGGTCGGCCGGCGCTGGGCGGTCCGTTCTCGCTCGTCGATCACAACAACAAGCCCACCAAGAGCGAGGACTTCCTGGGCCAGTGGGTGCTCATCTACTTCGGGTTCACTCACTGTCCCGACATCTGCCCCGACGAGATAGAGAAGATGATCGAAGTGGTCGACGAAATAGGTAAATAAAACCGTTTTTTCATGATAAATCATGATACAGAAGATGCTTTTTCTTCAAGGTGTTATTTCTCGTGTTTTCCACAGATAAAATAAAGTCTATTCCAAACATCACGCCCGTCCTCATCACCATCGACCCTGAAAGGGACACAGCAGAGGCCATGGCTGCGTACGTGAAAGGTATAAATACCAAATGAGCTGACTGTGGTTCTGTCTGCATTCTCTGTCCTGTATGGAGTAAAACTGTGGTTCATCAATAAGGTTGAATCAGGAGACGTGAGATCCTCTCTCCAAAATCTTCTTTCTTTTCCTGAGAAAAATACAAACATTCAGGTCAATCGTTATCTGAGCGCAAACCGCAGTCAGTTCACTTAGTTATTTCAGATCTTCATCCCCAAAATCAAACTGCTGACAATCATTCAGGTGGAGCATCAAGTACAGAAGATGTTTAAAAAGTTAAAACTAAATGTTGCCACAGCTTAAAGCAGCAAGACAACATGGTGGAACTGCTGCTACAAACGACAAAACATCATCTTGTTGAGATAAATGTGTCAAATCTAATGTGTGCATCATTTCTTCTTCAGAGTTTTCCCCGAAGCTGATCGGCCTGACGGGAACACAAGCTCAGATCGAGGAGGTCTCCAGAGCCTACAGAGTTTATTACAGTCAGGGACCGAGAGACGAAGACAACGACTACATCGTGAGTTACAAACTGCTCTGTTGTTACAAATCCTACATGTCATCACGACGCAGAGAATCAGGGAAAATATCTTGAGCTGAATATCTGAACTTCACCTCTGTTTCTCTCCAGGTCGATCACACCATCATCATGTACCTCGTCGGACCCGACGGAGAATTTGTGGAGTATTTTGGACAGAACAAAAGAAACGTGGAGATCTCCAACTCGATAGCTGCGCACATGAGAAAGTACAAGAACAAGAAGTGAGCAGCAGCCCGTTGAAAACCCGCCGCGGACCGACGGATTCTGTCCTCTGTGTTTCTGATTT
Source organism: Diplodus sargus (assembly GCA_903131615.1). Taxonomy (NCBI): domain Eukaryota; kingdom Metazoa; phylum Chordata; class Actinopteri; order Spariformes; family Sparidae; genus Diplodus; species Diplodus sargus. The sequence goes on along the minus strand of CAEMYA010000137.1, from coordinate 451,627 downwards.
AACTCGCTGCCATCTCACGTTGGCTTCCTGTGCTGTATTTATTTCTGACTGTCTGCAGTAACATTCCTGTGAAAGAGTGGTGTGCAGGAGAAAAACAGGCCTGATGCTGATTTGTAATTACCCATAATACACTTCACGCTGCTGCTGCTGCTGCTGAATGGATGTAATTTAACCGCTTGAAAATAATTGTACACATCGGCTCGTTTGAGCTCCTCATCTCTTGATTTCTGATCCAAAGAATACAGAAACACACGAGGACGGATGTTGTAAATGAAGTGAATATTTTGATTTTGTGATAAAATACTAAATGCTTCTCTGCCTCGGTTGTTTTTTTGTGCACATTTTGTTTGTTGTGATATAAAAACACGATTATCAATACGTTAAAATGCGTTAATGACAGACTGATGAACTGGAGTAACTGACAGCCGACAGGATTTTTTAAAAATGTCTCCTGGTGGTCGTGGCATGAAAAACCTCAGCAGACTGCATCTGTTCTTAAAACTGTCAATTTCTACATAATGTTGCTTTAATCCACAGAGACAAACGTGAAAAAACAACACCAAAGACCGAAAAAAATACCTGTTAATGACTGCAGCGTATCGTTTTTACATGTCGGATTAATCTTAAAAAACAAGCTAACATCATGTTAGCAACAGTGGCTTTGGCTTTGGCTACAGTTACAGGATAATGCTAAATGTTAAAACACTGAATAACAAAGAGAAGTTGTAAAGCTGAGTAATGATTGTTATATCTGAAGTTTGCTAACTTTAGCTCACATTATCCAGAAGCTACACAAAACATCTGAGTAATGCTGTGCTGTTGTTTTGATCTTTTAGAGGCTGATGACTGAAAAATAACCTGTAAGAAATATTCAGATTATTACATTAATCAAATGTATTAATATTTAATAGCCTGCCGTGTTCAGAGGAACGTTACATTTATTCCATCCTGAACTCGCCTCCAGCCAGTATCGATTTATTAATATCTCCTGCGCCTGCACACCTGTCGCGTTCCTCCTTTAGAAATCAGATTAGAAAAGCAAACACAGCAGTTGTTCGGCTCTCAGACAGACTCCGCGCTCATTCCTGGAGGAGGAACGCCTTCCAGCTCCCGCCGGCACATGCAGCTCTCAGAATGGAAAACAAATTGATTTCTGGATTGATAAGTTATTTTTATAAAACCTCCTCGGTGTCTCCTTTAGTCGGATTGTTTCCAAGCACTCGCTCCAAACAACACAATGATCTCTGAATCCATGTGTTTTAATGGAGGGTGATATTAATAAACACTTAAAAGATCAGATCAGATAGAGACATTAAACCAGGTTTAAGGGCTTTATCTGGCTTTGATAACACTTAGCTGTTTCCTAATTCTATAACAGGCTGCTGAATGACTCAAATAATGTTTTGATGAGACAGAAAAGTCACTGAAATTAAAGGAAAAACATTTTGGGAATACTTAGTTGAATTAGAGAAGACGACTGGTACCACTCTTATATTTGCAGCCAGGATCCAGTTAGCATAGCTTAGCAGAAAGAGTGGAAACAGGTGGAAACAGCTAGCTTGCCTCTGTGCAAAGGTAATGCTAACCATAGACATAATATACATACGTATATTATGTCTATGATGTTAACACCAGCACCTCTAAAAGTCACTGGTAAACATTTTATATCCTGAAACTAGCAAGCTAACGCAACGTTAGCTAGGGAGCATGTACTGTGGCTACTATTAGCCACAGGTTAATGCTTAAACATTGTGTAAGTAGCATTGATTTGATAACAGTAAAGTAAGTAGAATTAAAGCAGAAGTAGGGACGAGTTTAAATCTGAAAAATGTCTTTTAATATTTGCATTTGTGTGGACGAGTCTCCTTGTTTGTCTCGTTAGCATCCGTGTTTCTCAAAACACTTAAATGCTTTGGATCCAAACGTGGAGCATAAATTAATATTTTATGTCGAAGAACAAAATGTGAAAGACGTGACGCCAAGTTTCCATTTTTGAACTCAGGTTGAATGTCATCAAAAAAAAAGTGTACAGTGAATCTTACTGCCTGAATTCATCTGTACTTGATGTAACGTGAATCTGGGTCGAGCAGCATCACGGGTGGATTTTCATCATCTGTGTTATACATTTCCCTCCTCTTATAAACACCTTTCAGGCGCCTTGTAAATGAAACTGCAGGAACTAAACCCAAATGCATTTGCATCGACAGCTGGATCGATGCGTGAGGCCTTCAGGCTCCATCGACCTTTTTCCAGATCGATCGTGTGTGCGGTGTAACGTTTAAGTCTGTGACTAAAAGAATCCAACACGATTAGATGTTTTCCATATTTTTGGATCTGCTTTGTGAGTTCTAGACGTTTATCCCCGTGTGTGGTCAGTAGCTTTACTCCCGGGCCGGTCCTCGTCTCTCCCGTTGACCCCCTAATCCCGTGCAGATGCACCCGTCGTCAGATCTATTTTCCCCCCCGGGGTGACGCATCGGCCTTTCCTCCCACACGACCAGCTGATGGGGATTTTCTCTCCGCCTCCCCTCTTTCTTGTCCTGTGACCCTTGATTTGACCTCCTCGCGCTCAAACGTCCACACAGTCGCATATCTGCTGCCGTGACAGAGCGGGTCGGCGTACTGTAAGTCCGCAGCGCTGGTCCGCCTGCCCGGGTCACGCTTGTCTACCCAAGAGCCAATTATAATCGCAGCTGTTGCCAGACCTTCAAGTGACATTAAGAGGCTATTAAATCAGCACCAATTAGACTGTCTGTGATGCACTGCCAGACAAAATGCCCACATTGTGCAGCTCTTCCCTGCAGAATACCTCATCGTTTCCTCTGCTCGGACGAGGAATTGTGAAAATCGTTGAGGCTCAGAGCTGCAGAAAGAAACGCGAGGTGGAGTTTGTGTGCAGACGTAGATTCACGCTTGATTAAACACCAAAACTACCTGGTTAATTACCTTTAAATCAACATATTACTCAGCCATGCTTTGCAGATGTTTTCACACTCATTATTCCTTTAAATAAATAAATCCTTCTTGTTTTATGTCGACTCTTCTGCTTCTGCATGCTCGATTACAGCAGTTTTTGACAAAACACATCGAAGTTCATCTGAAAATTAAAGCTTAACTTACTTCTTGATATCAGACCAGACTCACAGGATGAGAATAAACCCACTGCTCTCTCAAAATAAAACCCAATGAGCGAAGCTTCCAGTGAACACCGAGCGAGGATCTGATCACACACTGGAGTTATGTTGACTTTAGCGACTGAGACACGTTAATAGAAACGCACTCAGAGGATTCAGGATGGATCTGCGGAGTTATGCTGGATTTATTGTTAACCTTGTTAGTAGTGGATGTGGCTTTACTGCGGAGACACTGTTGAAGGCACGTTTAGGCCAGTTAGTAATAAACACAACATGCAGCTCGACATCAGTTTTGCAGATATTGGGTCGCAAACCGAAGCATTGGATGAATTAAAACCTTCGACCTGCTGGTGGCGCAGATTTCACTGCAATCCTTCAAATAGTCATCGAAATATTTCTCTCAAAACCACAAATGTCAACATCAGATTCACGTCGTGTTCCCATGAATGTCTGAAAGAACTTTTAGGATTCATTTTGTTATCTTGAGATCTTGATCATCGCTTAAATTGAATGGAAACCCATCAAAGAGTAGAAGAAATATCTGGTCCGGACCAACAACACCACGGAACAGTTATCCATCATCCCTCACCGGTCAGATACCAAATACTAAGTGCTGAAATCAATTAACATGTTTTTTGATTGGCCTTTATTAATTAAACGCCTCATTTAACAGCGAAGCTACACACAAATTGACATTAATATGATGTAAATGTGACAGATTTAATCAAATGACTCGTTTCATTTGAAGCCAAAACAATCAAACAAAGCAAAACACAAATAAGAAACAATAGAAAAGAACAATAAAACGAGCAGAAACCGATTTAACACATCAAGAATGAATATGCATCAAATAATCTCTGATGAATCTGGGTTAATGGAGCCGGTCCTGTCTGGAATGTGCTAAATGTTGCCCGTCAACCCTCCAACACAAAGCCCGGTGTGTGACCCGTTCTGCTGTCCAGACAGCCAACGCCAGAACCTCAGCGACGGTCCTAACAGACCTAATCTTCCCTGATCCCAGAAAATGAGTCCCGCCGTGTCGGGACCGTAAGCCCCCCTAAGCTGTCGTCCTTAGCATTCATTGCTTTTTAATGGACAGTCTGCAGGATCACAATTGAAACCGTTTAAAAGTGACACAATACAGCTATACATAGACAGTTCAGGGTACAAAGTGGGCATACTTGACTTTTCCAAGGTGGCGTAGAAGCCAGAACTCCAAATATAGGAGACGAAGGCGCCATGAAACAGGCCCGAGCATCCAGTATAAAAGCTGCTAGCGCCTCGTTGGAGCGAGTGATGTCTGTGGTGTCCGTCTGAAACAAGAGCGAGGAAACTTATTTGAACATTTCATCTCTTCTCTCTGGGCTGCAGCGGTCCGGTAAGAACGATCCGATCCTCAAACCGTCACCGACGTCTGTTTATGTTTTCTCTCTCTGATTACGTGTTGTTTGTTTTCCGCTCGCGCAGACAAAATGAGTGACGCCGAGATGGAAATATTTGGGGTCGCCGCGCCGTACCTCCGTAAGTCAGAGCGGGAGAGAATCGCAGCGCAGAACGCCGTGTTCGACGCCAAAACAGCTGTGTTCGTGCCGGACCCGAAGCTGGAGTACGTGAAGGGGAAGATCAGGAGCCAAGACGGCTCCAAGGTCACCGTGGAGACCGAGGATGGAAAGGTGGGTGTGTTGTTTCGTTTACGAAGCGCATTTGTAGGTTTCTAGTTGAATTCTTATGTGTTTTACTGTTTTGAATTCACTCTCCAGGTCGTCTCTGTTCACCTGGATGACGTTCGTCCCATGAACCCTCCTAAGTTTGATAAGATCGAGGACATGGCGCTGCTGACGCACCTCCACGAGCCGGCCGTCCTCTTCAACCTCAAAGAGCGCTACGCCGCCTGGATGATCTACGTAAACTCTCTCTATTTTCTGTGACGAGCTTTGAGAAGATGTTTGATTTACTCGTCCTACAGTTTTAGTCACGATGGTTCATCTCTCCTCTGGTGTATCCGCAGACGTACTCCGGGCTCTTCTGCGTGACCGTGAATCCCTACAAGTGGCTCCCGGTCTACAACCCGGAGGTGGTGGCCGGGTACCGAGGGAAGAAACGCCAGGAGGCGCCGCCGCACATCTTCTCCATCTCTGACAACGCTTACCAGTTCATGCTCACAGGTGCCGTCATTGAGATCCTTTTCCGTCACGTTGGCATGGAGGTTAAGTAATACGACCACTAGCGGCGCCGCTCAGAACCACAGACGAACAGTTCTGTAGAAACTGTTCGTCTGTGTGTGAAGTCACATCATGCAGACGTTTAAAACTTCCGAACCTCGAATCAAAAAGTTCCATCAATTTTTTTAAACAACCAAATGAAGCTGAATATGCTGCTGAAGCTAGTTTGTGTTTGCTAACTTCCTGCTGGTCCAAAATCTAACATACTTGACACATTTTCCAGACCGAAACAAACAGCGTCACAGTGGTTCTGCTCAGACTGAATGGACTTAGGTCGACTCATATATACACAGAACAATGTGGAAATGAGGTGTTAAGATTACCCAGAATGCACCTTGACAGATTTAAAAACAGTTCAATGTATTTATTCCAGATTAAAACCAAACTGAACTAATGTTTCTGTGAAAAATTGATAAAAAACAAAATACAAAACTGAAATTAAAACACAGATACTAACATTTACATTATGTTTCCTGACTGAAAGTGAAATAAAACTGCAATTAGTTCAAAGTTTGATTAAAAAACTGTCAATTGTTCAACATAAAGTATAAAATAAACACAGATTTGCTCCTGAAACGCAGCTGAAATAAACCAACATTCTCCTTTTTTCTTTCCCTCGAACAGATCGAGAGAATCAGTCGATCCTGATCACGTGAGTGTGACTTTATGTTCCATTTACATATAATATACTCCAGTATACGTTTCTCCCATTCACTCTAACGGTCTCATGGCGTTTTTATCTCCAGTGGAGAATCTGGTGCCGGGAAGACGGTGAACACCAAGAGAGTCATCCAGTACTTTGCAACAATTGCATCATTCGGAGACTCGAGCAAGAAAGAGCAGCCTGCTGGGAAAATGCAGGTTCGGTCCACTTTATTGATATATAACAAGCTATAAATTAGATATAAAACAGCTGCTTTATACAGACGTTACGGTTTGAACTCATGATGTGAGTTTCCAGGGGAATCTGGAGGATCAAATCATCCAGGCCAACCCGCTGCTGGAGGCCTTCGGGAACGCCAAGACTGTGAGGAACGACAACTCGTCCAGATTCGTAAGTTCAGTACGGAAGCTGAGAGACGCCAAAATTATGGATTTATTATAATAAATGATGTTTTAATCCCGTTATCTCTTAGATAAGGAGAATATGTGTCTGCTAGAGTAAGAAAACAGCTTGTGATGTAACACAATAATCAACTCTTTTTTTAATTTTGAAATTAAAAAAGAATAAGAAAGTCAGTTTCCAAACATAAAAGAAGATCAGATAAGATACATAAGATAGTAAATATATAGTAAATATGATTAAATATTGAAATATTAAAAATCACATCTGATTAAAATGTTAATAAGCATTTTTAAATAGTCTTTTATTCGGTGCTTTAATTGCAAACCAGCGAGGAAACAAATCTAAAAGAGCAGTGGAGTGATTTTCATATATTTGAACTTAAATAATAATTCAATTTAAACTTTTTTCAGGGCAAATTCATCCGCATCCACTTTGGAACAAAGGGGAAGTTGGCATCAGCTGATATAGAAACGTGTAAGTTTTCTTAAATCAGTGTTAGAAAGTGTTAGAAAAAATCTGTATATTTATGTTTTAAATTGTGTTTTATTGTGTTTTATCTTTAGACCTTTTGGAAAAATCCAGAGTGACGTTCCAGCTGCCGGCGGAGAGAAGCTACCACATCTTCTATCAGATCATGTCGAACAAGAAGCCGGAGTTAATCGGTAAATAAAATCTGAACTGGTTTGAATCTGATAACGAACCGTTAATGTCTTAATTTGTAGACTGACGCGTCGTTTCATTCCAGAGATGCTGCTGATAACCACCAACCCGTACGACTACCCGTTCATCAGCCAGGGAGAACTCACCGTGCTGAGCATCGACGACACGGAGGAGCTGATGGCCACAGACGTGAGTGGATAAAGAAAGTAGATGTAAAGAAATGTGACACAATGTGAGGAAGTCATACGATCAATAAGAACATTTTCTGATACTGAAAAGACAATTAGTTGCTCACATTCAAAGGATTTGTGTTGGTATTTTGGTGCACAACAGTAAACAAGTAAGAGAAAGAAGACAAACACTACAAAAGTCATAAATCATAAATCTAAATTAATACAATTACAATAAAACATACCAAGAAAAAACAAAATATATTTAAAACATATGTCTCATTCCGTACCAGCTCACTTTTTGAAGAAGTTGTGTAAAAACGTCTATGTATTTATGTGTTTGCACGAGTTTGAAACGATCAAATAATAAACGTGTATTGAGCTAAAGAGAACAAGATGACATCATCAAGTGTGCAACAAATCAAAACATTACATACAGAAGAAATCTGTGAAAAACAACAAATCTGAAGCTAATGCAAATATGCACCCATGAAATAAAACCCACTGAATGTGATTTTACAGCCGGTGAAAAGAAGGAAATATTCTGAGGATCCAATGTGCAAAACTTCACAATCTAAAGTTTAAAGAACATGTGCAAAGATAATAATCCATTAATTAAAAAGTGTGTCTGTGTGACGCAGATCTGAGATCTGGAGACTTTACGTTAATGCAACATGTTGTAATCTCGCTGCTTTAACTTCCTCAGAGTGCCATCGACATCCTCGGGTTCAACACGGAGGAGAAGATCGGCATCTACAAGCTGACCGGAGCTGTGATGCACAACGGGAACATGAAGTTCAAGCAGAAGCAGCGCGAGGAGCAGGCGGAGCCCGACGGCACCGAGGGTGAGACAACCGGGCCGGAACTGTCACAGGTTTCCTTATCTACGCTCTTAAGTTCATGCTTTACATGTCTGTGTGTGATCTACGTCCTCCAGTGGCCGACAAAGTCGCGTACCTCATGGGTCTGAACTCCGCCGATCTGCTGAAAGCTCTGTGTTATCCCCGAGTGAAGGTCGGGAACGAGTATGTCACCAAAGGTCAGACTCCACAGCAGGTACAGTCCGCAGGTTCCTACATCTGAAAACACCTGTTCGCCTTGTTGAATCAGAAGGTTAGAATAAAGGATGGTGTTCGCAGGTGAACAACGCGATGGGAGCTCTGTCGAAGGCCGTGTACGAGAAGCTGTTCCTGTGGATGGTCACGAGGATCAACCAGCAGCTCGACACCAAACTGCCGCGGCAGCATTTCATCGGCGTCCTCGACATCGCCGGGTTTGAGATCTTTGAGGTATAAAAAAATCACACTGACGTGAAATAAAACAAAATCTTTTTCTGTGTGTATTTAATCGTTGTTGTCTCCTGCAGATGAACAGCCTCGAGCAGCTCTGCATCAACTTCACCAACGAGAAGCTGCAGCAGTTTTTCAACCACCACATGTTCGTGCTGGAGCAGGAGGAGTACAAGAAGGAGGGGATCGAGTGGGAGTTCATCGACTTCGGCATGGACCTGGCCGCCTGCATCGAGCTCATAGAAAAGGTGCGTTTCCTGCTCACTAATATTCACATGAACAGCAGAAGCGAGCGTAGAGAAGCTGATCTGCTGTCTCTCCTGCAGCCGATGGGCATTTTTTCCATTCTGGAGGAGGAGTGCATGTTTCCAAAGGCGACAGACGGCTCCTTCAAGAACAAGCTGTACGACCAGCACCTGGGCAAGAACAGCATCTTCCAGAAGCCCAAACCCTGCAAAGGTAAAGCAGAGGCGCACTTCTCCCTCATGCACTACGCCGGCACTGTGGACTACAACATCAGCGGCTGGCTGGAGAAGAACAAGGACCCGCTGAACGACACCGTGGTGCAGCTTTACCAGAAGGCCTCGGTGAAGCTGCTCTGTCAGATCTTCGCCACGTACGCTTCAGCTGACGGTCAGTTTAGAGCCTGCAGATATATTATGTTGAATATAAAGTTCACTGAACTCTTCATGTTGTGTCTCTTCTGTTCCTGCAGCTGACGGAAGTAAGAAGAGTTATAAGAAGAAGGGCTCCTCGTTCCAGACGGTTTCTGCTCTCTTCAGGGTAAAAAACAAGAAGATAACTCTGATGTTTGGTGTCTGTGAGTCTTAGCAAAACTTTCTACCTCCACATGATTCAGAAGAATTCAGACTCCCACATTTAAAGGAAGAAAGACGGCTGAAATATAAAGAAATCAGCAGCTGAAGTCGATGCATCAGTCCCACGTCACAAAACTTAAAATAAATAAATACCAAACCGTCCTGTTCCATGTTTAGAGGCTGTAATCTGTTTATCTCCTGCAGGAGAACCTGAATAAACTGATGGCCAACCTGAGATCCACACATCCGCACTTTGTTAGATGCATCATCCCCAATGAGACCAAGACACCAGGTGAGACGACGACACAGAGAAGATCAGTGTCACTCTCACATCTGGATAACTTCACACTTCAGTTTTTTGATAAACAAAGCTGATTTTTTAGCCTTCTGGATCTTTTTTGTGTCATTTCATATGGTTGTTTTTTCACTAATCATTAAGTGTAAATATTATTTTAGCTAATTTATGTACAGATGTGGTTACAGACTCTTTCCACCTCGCTACACTCGTATATTGAGTTTCATTTATTTGCCATAAATTAGATAAAAACACAGCAAACTAATGAAAACCGGATGTCGTGACAGCCGTGTTCACATTCTACATGCTATGCTAAGCTAAAGCTAACATCTGGTGCGTGTAGGGTCCATGGATCACCACCTGGTCCTCCACCAGCTGCGCTGTAACGGCGTGCTGGAAGGCATCAGGATCTGCAGGAAGGGATTCCCCAGCAGGATCCTGTACGGAGACTTCAGGCAGAGGTGGTGCACCACACACACACACACACACACACACACACACACACGCGACAAAACCCTGAAACCCGCTGAAGTCTGACCCCTCGACTATCTCCTCTCCAGGTACAGGATCCTGAACGCCAGCGCGATCCCTGAGGGCCAGTTCATCGACAGCAAGAAGGCCTCAGAGAAGCTGCTGTCGTCCATCGACGTGGATCACGCTCAGTACAGATTCGGATACACGAAGGTGAATTTCAGACCGACCTGATCAATCTGAGAGACGTGAAACTGTAAAACCAACACAGATTCCTGACAGACTCAACAGATCCTCCACGAATCAGCTGCTGAACCACCTTAAAGAAATACAACAATGATCTTTAATGCAACGTTTAGATTCCCATTCGACACTTTTTATCCAATTAAGACTAGATATTAAAGTGATTTCCACACATGTTGTATCTTCCGTCAGGTGTTTTTCAAAGCGGGCCTGCTGGGCCTCCTGGAGGAGATGAGGGACGAACGCCTGGCGGTGCTGATGACTCGTATCCAGGCCGTGTCCCGAGGTTACGTCACCAGGCTGCGGCTCAAAGAGATGTCGAAGAAAAGGTCCTCTAACGTATCACCTCACCTCATATATTATAAACTTAACTTTGATTTATACATGTGGAGTTTCTAGCATGAGAATTATCTTGGAAATGTAGTTTCATCATCTTCACTGATTCGTTCTTTCTCTCTGCAGGGAGTCGATTTTCATCATCCAGTACAACATCCGCTCCTTCATGAACGTGAAGAACTGGCCCTGGATGAAGCTCTTCTTCAAGATAAAGCCTCTGCTACGCAGCGCGGAGGCCGAGAAGGAGATGCAGAACATGAAGGAGGAGTTTGCGCGACTCAAAGAGGAGTTCGCAAAGTCGGAGGCCCGGAGGAAGGAGCTGGAGGAGAAAATGGTGATGCTGGTCCAGGAGAAGAACGACCTCCACCTTCAGATCCAGGCGGTACGTAAACACCATAAAGTGCTCTGTTTGTATCGATCTAAGTCTGTCGGATGAGCAGATTAGGAGAGAAGAGAGGGTTTTTAAATCCTTCTTCATGAAATTCAGCAGCAACATGATCAATAATGATGTCAGATAAGAGGAAGTGTCATTGATCCCTGCAGGGCAGTTAGACACAGCAGACACACAAACTCAACACAGTCAGATTAGAATACAGACAAGGTTATAAAAACAAAAGCAAGCGTCCTACAATCACAGTTGGGAATGAGAAAGTAAACTTTTCTGACAAATAAGTTATAATCCATGACTGCGTCGTTGCTCTGAAGGAGAGGGAGAACCTGTGCGATGCCGAGGAGAGGTGTGAAGGTTTGATTAAGAGCAAGATCCACCTGGAGGCCAAAGTCAAAGAGTTCTCCGAGCGGGTTGAGGAAGAGGAGGAGATCAACGCCGAGATCACCGCCAAGAAGAGGAAGCTGGAGGACGAGTGTTCGGAGCTGAAGAGAGACATCGATGACCTCGAGCTCACCATCGGCAAAGTGGAGAAGGAGAAATACGCCACAGAGAACAAGGTGCCGCTGATGGTTTCTCCTATTTTTTAAGACTGGTTCTGGATTTAAATGCTCGCTAACTTTAAGATAAACGCTTCTGTGTTCAGGTGAAGAACTTAGTGGAGGAGCTCACGACTCTTGAGGAGAATCTGATGAAGTCGTCGAAGGAGATTAAAGCTCTGCAGGAGGTGCACCAGCAGACGTTAGACGACCTGCAGGCCGAGGAGGACAAAGTCAACTCTCTGATGAAGATGAAGATCAAGCTGGAGCAGCAGGTTGATGACGTAAGGAATCGTTCTTTTAAACGGATCATCGCGGTAGTTGGCAGGATTTCTTTGGTCTGGTTTCCTTCGTTTACGCGATTCTCTCTCGCAGCTGGAGGGCTCGCTGGAGCAGGAGAAGAAGGTGCGTGCAGACGTGGAGCGATGCAAAAGAAAACTGGAGGGAGATCTGAAGCTGTCGCAGGACACAATCATGGACCTGGAGAACGACCGGCAGCAGATGGAGGAGAGGCTGAAGAAGTAGGTTGTTGTTTGAATTGGACTTCCTGTTTGTCTTCATCTCCAACATGAATATGTGGTCGTAACCAGCGAACAAGTTACTGCTTCTTCTTCTTCTTCTTCTTCTTCTTCTTCTTCTTCTATCTATTCTTTGTAAAGGTGTGTTAGTGCCACCTACTGCATAAAAATGCAAGAACAGAAAGAAAAGAGTTGTATAAAAGCAACACTCTCATGTCCAGCAGCCACTTAGCTTGGGTTAGCTTAGCATAAAGGTGGAAACAGCTAGCCTGCTCCATCCAGCTGCAACACAATTACCAACAACCATCGTAATTATTTAATTACTGTGCTGTTCTTTGTTTCATCCGTACAAAAACTGGAGAGTTAAAACTACAGTTTTGTTATCTAAGGGGGTGTTGCAGGGTCCGCCTGGAGTCTGCCTAGCAACTGTAGGTCATGCAACCCCCTAAAAATCCCAAATTGTTGTTTGCATGCAGGTTAAACAAACCAGGTTTAAATATGTTAATGAGACGTGTTGAGACAAAATCAGGCCGGATGTTTCCCCTGATTTCCAGTCAGCTGCTAAGCTAAGCTAAGCTAACCAGCTGCTGACTCCAAACACATAACAAACAGACACAAGAGTGTTTTGAGTAACTGTACCTCCCAAAATGTTTATCTATTCCTTTGAAAAATATTGTAAAATCTTTTGTTTTCAGCAATTTAATTGAAACGTGTCAGTTGCAGATGTTTTCTGCACTGATGAGAAAACTAAATTCACTCTTTTCAGAAAAGACTTCGAATTGGTTCACCTGCAGTGCAAGATCGAGGACGAGCAAGCACTCGGCATCCAACTGCAGAAGAAGATTAAAGAGCTTCAGGTAGGATTTACAGCGTCAGTGAGATTTAAATAATATCTTCATTTTAAATCTTTAATCTCTTAATAACCCACAAATTCAAACGATCCCACCGCAGGCTCGCAGCGAGGAGCTGGAAGAAGAAATCGAGGCTGAGCGCTCGGCTCGCGCCAAAGTGGAGAAGCAGCGGTGCGATCTGTCCAGAGAGCTGGAGGAGATCAGCGAGAGGCTGGAGGAGGCCGGAGGAGCCACCGCCGCTCAGGCCGAGATGAACAAGAAGCGAGACGCCGAGTTCCAGAGGCTGCGACGGGACCTGGAAGAGTCCACGCTGCAGCACGAATCCATCGGCGCCACTTTACGCAAGAAGCAGGCGGACAGCGTCGCCGAGCTCAGCGAGCAGATCGACAACATCCAGAGAGTCAAACAGAAGCTGGAGAAGGAGAAGAGCGAGCTGAAGATGGAGATCGACGACATGGCGGGAAACATGGAGAGCGTCCTGAAGAGCAAGGTAACGACTGTCCGCAGCACGATGAACCACGTCTCAGTGATCAGGTGAGCTGCAGGTGATAACGGACGCTCGATGTTTCAGGCTAATCTGGAGAAACAGTGCCGGAGCCTCGAGGACCAAATGAACGAGTACAAGACCAAATCAGACGAAGCTCAGAGGTCTCTGAGTGACTTCACCACGCTGAGCGCTCGCCTGCAGACTGAAAACGGTACGAAATCAAAAGAAAGATACAAAAAAGTGTTTAATGTGGACACAAAGTCAAGCTTGTGTTATCTTGATCTTCCACAGGTGAGCTGACTCGTCTGCTGGAGGAGAAGGAGATCACTCTGTCCCAGCTGAACAGAGCCAAATCTGTCGGGAGTCATCAGAACGAGGAGCTGAAGAGACTTCTGGACGAAGAATTTAAGGTCAGAGAGACACGATAACGTCTGAAACACAGTCACAGCAAAGATTTAAACAGGAACTTTGAACGTTTTATAAGTCATATGCAACATTTTCCCCAGTTTTCCTAACCTGCTGCAGAATGATGTGTAAGAAGACTTGACCTACTTCACCCACTGGGAACATTTGGCTGCATTTTCACATCTTTAACTCAGATAATAAACCAGCGTTATGGATGCTTCTGTGTTTTCAGGCTAAAAACACTCTGGCTCACGGTTTACAATCGGCCCGACACGACTGCGAGCTGCTCCGAGAGCAGTACGAGGAGGAGCAGGAGGCCAAAGCCGAGCTGCAGCGCTGCCTCTCCAAAGCCAACGGCGACGTGGCGACGTGGAGAACCAAATACGAGACGGACGCCATCCAGCGGACCGAAGAGCTCGAGGAGGCCAAGTGAGGAACAGCACAGCATCTTCGTTTGAAGTCAGCGTTTCTTACGCTTTAACACAATTTATCTGTGATCCGCAGGAAGAAGCTGGCCCAGCGGCTGCAGGACTCTGAGGAGATGACGGAGGCGGCAAATGTCAAATGCGCCTCTCTGGAGAAAACCAAGCAGAGGCTGCAGGCGGAGGTCGAGGATCTCATGGCGGAGCTGGAAAGGTCGAACGCTGCCTGCGCCAGCCTGGACAAGAAGCAGAGGAACTTTGACAAGGTGCGTCTTCTTCTGTCAGCGTATTCTCTTGTTGAGGCTGTAATGTAATCACTCACGCTGTCTCCTGCTCTGTTAGATTCTGGCTGAGTGGAAACAGAAATACGAGGAGAGTCAATCAGACCTGGAGGTTTCCCAGAGAGAGTCGAGAGGGCTGAGCACTGACCTCTTCAAGCTGAAGAACTCCTACGAGGAGGCTCTGGATCACCTGGAGAACATGAAGAGGGAGAATAAAAATCTGCAGGGTAAGAATTAATCGAGGAGGAACTCCTGGTGAGAAGATGTTTGGGTTTGATCCTGTTTTTTTCTTTGCGTGTTCAGAGGAGATTACAGATATAACCGAGCAAGTCGGACACTCTGCTAAAACCATCCACGAGCTGGAGAAAGCTGCAAAGCAGGCGGAGCAGGAGAGGAGAGACACCCAGGCAGCGCTGGAGGAGGCAGAGGTTTGTTTTGTGTCCTTAAACAACATCGAACCGCCAATTTAATGGCTTTAACGGTTGCTCTCCTCTGTGTAGTCGTCCCTGGAGCACGAGGAGACCAAAATCCTGCACCTCCAACTGGAGCTGAACCAGATCAAGTCGGAGGTGGACAGAAAGGTGGCGGAGAAAGACGAAGAAATCGACCAGCTCAAGAGGAATCACCAGAGAACTGTGGACACGCTGCAGAACACGCTGGACTCTGAGACGCGCAGCAGAAACGACGCCATCAGGGCGAAGAAGAAGATGGAGGGAGACCTGAACGAGATGGAGATCCAGCTGGGTCACGCCAACCGGCAGGCGGCCGAGGCCACCAAGCAGCTGAGGAACCTGCAGGCGCAGCTGAAGGTTTGTTGTGGACTTTAGACTGATGTATCGGACTTGGATTTAACGTTTCAAGTCTCTGCTTTCTGTCCCAGGACGCCCAGGTCCATCTGGACGAGGCGCTCCACAGTCAGGAGGACTTAAAGGAACAACTCGCCATCACGGAGCGCCGCAACAACCTGATGATGGCTGAGAACGAGGAGATGGTGGCGGCGCTGGAGCAGTCGGAGAGAAGTCGCAAGCTGGCCGAGCAGGAGCTGATCGACGTCAACGAGAGGGTCCAGCTGCTGCACTCGCAGGTCAGGAGACGATATGTGGGTCCGACCGATGGTGATGTTGGTGGACTGAAACCTCTCACAGCTGTCGTTAATTTCTCCTTTTAAAATCATCAGAACACCAGCCTGCTGAACACCAAAAAGAAGATGGAGGCTGATTTAGTGCAGCTGCAGTCAGAGATGGAGGACACCGTCCAGGAGGCGAGGAACGCAGACGAGAAGGCCAAAAAAGCCATCATGGATGTGAGTTATTGAACTTTACTGCAGAGAGTCATTTCAGCGAGCAGCAGCAGGACTTTGAAGTTTGGTCGTGGGGATTAAATTTCACAGCGAGTTCACATTTGCATACAGGCGGCCATGATGGCTGAGGAGCTGAAGAAGGAGCAGGACACCAGCGCTCACTTGGAGAGGATGAAGAAGAACATGGAGGTGACGGTGAAAGACCTGCAGCACCGACTGGACGAGGCCGAGCAGCTGGCTCTGAAGGGAGGGAAGAAAGAGCTCCAGAAACTGGAGGCCAGGGTACGAATCAAAGACGGAGGAAATCACTCTGTGGAGAAAAAAAAATAGAATGAAAGTGATTTAAACTGCCTGTTTTTTTATTAAAGGTCCGGGAGCTGGAAAATGAATTGGACGCAGAGCAGAAACGCAGCGGGGAGGCGATGAAAGGTGTTCGGAAATATGAGAGGAAAATTAAAGAGCTCACTTATCAGGTAAAAAAAAAAAAGGAAGAAGGAGTTTCCTGTTATGTAACTGTGTCAGCGGAGGAGATTTAACTGCTCGGATGTGAAGAAGAAATGAGAGTAATCCCTCAAAATGTTCTCAGGGTGAGGAGGAGAAGAAGAACGTGGCCCGGCTGCAGGATCTGGTCAACAAACTGCAGCTCAAAGTGAAAGCGTACAAGCGTCAGTTTGAGGAGGCGGTGAGTGAACACACGAGAATACTGAGTGAAACGTTTGTTTCATGTGAAATCAACTCAAACAAGTTTCCTTTTTCTGTCACGCGCAGGAGGAACAAACCAACGTGCAGTTGGCTAAATTCCGGAAGGTGCAGCACGAACTGGAGGAGGCGGAGGAACGAGCCGACGTCGCCGAGTCACAGCTGAATAAATTACGAGCGAAGAGCCGCGATGTTGTCGGTAAAGGAGAGTAGAAACCTGCCTTCAGCTTCGTGCATCCGTCAGCTGATCCAGTTCCGATTAAAATGATCAATTAGGTAGAATTTTCTTATCCTATGATTGTGTTGTTGAATTAAAAAAAGAAATTAACAGGATAGGAATTAAGAATTTGGTCAAATCTTGCAGAATCAACATTATGCGATGAATAAAAATGTGATAAACTGACCCTCCAAAATAAAATGTCACACAAGCAGCTGAAATGTTGCAGCAAACAAAATCACATTATTACTTTAAAGGGACACAATAACCCTGATGATGTCATAGTGATGTAATCTCTTTTATTCAACAGAAAGTCCTGGTTACAAACAAGAGGTATGAAGTAGTTCGTGGCCAAAAACAAGAAGCATTATGGGAAATGCATGATCGGTGTATTTTGATTTTCAGCCGGAAGTAATTGCTGAAACTACACAATCACAAATCAATACACTTTACAAACATGGTGTCGTTCTATCTAATACGTTGTGTTGTTATAAATTTGGTCTTTGACTAAAAAACAGCAACTTTAACACGAGCAGACGACATAAACATACAAAAATAAGCAAAACAAATCTACAGTCCTGCGAATGAGATGCTCACCATCTTAGTTTAGCTTGTTACCATGGCAGCAAGTAAAACTGAGGCTGATGGGAATTTCTTCAAACGTGCAAACAAGTATTAGAGTCAGAAAATAAACCAAAGTTTTGAACAATTGATCCTGTTCAGCTGCTTCACGCCGTCATCTACAGCTAAACATTTCAGCTCTGTCACATCTATATTTATGTAAAGACAATTAGAAAATGTTCAAAACGAGAGGAAGGGTTTCTTGCCACACATGCAGCATCTGGTCCGTCTGTGTCGTTAATCCCGGGATCAGTCGACACCGAGCAAAGTAAACAGTGACAGCTCAACATGCTCCAGGAATAGTGTCGACGCAGCAGTTATCCACTGACCTGAACATTAAACCTCATTCTCAACAAAGACACAGAGAAATGCTTTTGTTAAAGTCTTTCTGCCTCACAAAATCCACCCAGACTTTACTGGAAATCATTCATATAAACACATCATCAATTAATCCGCGTCCTGCTGGCTGCAGATCAGCATCATTCAGTCAGTTATGTAAGAATATATATCCAGAAACTCAACAGATCTGCATTTATTTTGGAAAAATAAGTTATTTATTTGTATGTAAAGGTCAAGAAAGTTAAGAAAATGATCCGTCTGTTACAAAAATGATTCACCATTAGTCTCATCTTGGTACCTGCAATAAAAATTGATGGCCAAAAGATGGAGACACTTCATCCATGTTGTTCCAAGTCTCCTGAATCAATAAAGACAATAAAGTCTGAGTTTATTTCCCACAAGAACCAGTTTTATTTGTTTACTCGTCCTGAATCTGTCAAGTATCTTTATTGACAACCGACAGCAAAAAAAAAAGACAAAGCAGAGATATTTGAGACTGTGCAACAAAAATATTATATGACTGATAATGAAATGTAAAGTTGATTAGCAGAGAATAAATTTAAGATATGCGGTAAGAAATAAAAATACAGACACAACCTGATTTGCTCAGACGAGCTCGAGTCGATGAAATGAAAGCATTAAAATAACATATCGCCACACAAAACAACAATAATAATAATTTTAATAATAAATCTGCTCATTAACACTGCAGTCATTCACCAATTCAGCCGTAAAAATCACATTAGCGTCGGCTCACAGCTGAGAGACGAGAGCCCGCCGGTTCAAACGGACCGCGTCAGAATCCGCCTTTCTTCACTCCTGTCAGCGGCGCAGTTATCAGCAGCAGCTGCCACGTTGGTGACATTTGTAGAAATCCCTGTAAAGCAGGGTTAGAGTTACTGTGGGTGCAGGCGTGACTTTCAGCAGAGGAGGGTTACGTACATACGAGTGCTGAAGGTAACCTCCAAGGAGGAGAAACGGAGGAGGAGGAGGAGGAGGACGGGTGGTGCTTGAGGAGCTGACAGGTTGTTGTTTGCTCAACGGAGACGGGACGCTAAGTGGACGGGCCGGGACGAACACGGTCCAGAACCCTGTCAACAGCTCCAGTTAGACGGCAGGGTTATTTACTCCCGAAGGAGACGAAAGCTTGTTGCACACAAATATTACAAATGAATACCAAGAACATGACAACATTCAGGCTCAGAACGAGGAAAAACATGATGATATAAAAATCTTTAAGCACAGTTAGCAAACATAATATGCACAAATCTCCTTGTAAACCTTCACTCCATCTTACCGCTTTATATAAAGAGATGATGTGAAGTAATTTCAAGATGACAAGCTGCTTTTCACACTTGCTTCCGTGCACCACTCCCCCCTAATATGATGAGAGCTCAGGTTACAGACACTCTCCCATGCTTATTCTAAATGTGGCACAAAGCGGCCGTCATGTGTTGCTACCCGCCTGAGATGTTCACACTGCCGCATGTATATCACAGTGTTATGTGTTAATTTGCGAACAAAGCAGACAAACCAGACAACTTCCCTCAAGGTGGCCGGCGATCGCTGACCTTGGCACGGACGACAGACACTCGATATGTTGCAGAGACGTGAATTGTTTGTCCAACAACACTAATAAACAACAACAAAAATATTAAAATCTTGTCTCTGATATCAAGTTCAGCGTCTTTGATTGTTACTTTATCTTCTTAGTTGGCGGTGCACCACAGGGCTCCATTCTCGGCCCACTTGTGTTCACTGTGTAGACGTTACAACTAACCTCATTAATCTTTTTGTAATGTGATCTTTATGCAGATGATACACCGCTGTTTCTCTAGTTTAATTGCCATGACTCTAAGAAGCGAGAAGCAGTTATTGTTGATGCAAAACAAACAAAAAACTGTTTATAGAAGCGGAGCGGCGCTGATTTGGGTTTACGTTACCAGTTTTACACCACGTTGAGCCGAACCACACCAGAAATGTTCGCCAACTCGTGACGACCCTTGTTTCTCTCACCCGTCCCTGTTTGTACTTTAAGATATCCACTGTAGTTTACTTTCAGTCGTGTTATTTCCTGATTTTCGATAGAGGTCTTACGTGTCTGATTACTCAAGCCAAGCGCGTCATTAGTTAAAGACACTGTTGTAATGGAGCCGGACTGATGTGCCGAGTCAAGCCAAGTTAAGCCGAGCCAGCACATGTGTGTGGAAAAGATAATACTTAACCCAATTATTTAATTAATTTTGAATTAAGGTAATCGCAGCAGCTGTGCTCTTAGTAGGACGACACTGATGGCTTTTATAAGCCACCACTGAACTGACTGTCGGATACGGAAATAACTTTAACGATGTGA
Source organism: Diplodus sargus (assembly GCA_903131615.1). Lineage (NCBI taxonomy): Eukaryota > Metazoa > Chordata > Actinopteri > Spariformes > Sparidae > Diplodus > Diplodus sargus. Next base: position 431,503 of record CAEMYA010000137.1, on the reverse strand, counting down.
AGACTAAACCTATGTTTTATGTCCACTGTATAATAATGTAAAGGTTCTATAGGTCTATTAGTTTTGCTAAAAGAATTACAGAACACAAATCCAAAGACAGTTCCTGTTGGATTCTCCAATAACAAACAATCTGATTGGCCAAAGAGCAGAAAGTAATTTTCATTCCAAAATAGTGATTTCATCTCCGTCCTGACATCCGTCTGGAGTTTAATCCACTTAATCCAAGCAAGGTGCCTTGGAAGTGACTGAGCAGGTGGTTCTGAATCCGGGATGAACATGAAGGTCACAAACATGACGGAGACACAGAGGTACGGATAGTTTAATACCTATTAATACTCACAATGTCAGTTTCCGTCTCTAAACCCACATTATAACACTAAACACACTGATTAAGCTGTTCGTTATGAATTAAACATGAGATGTCGTCTCGCTGAACACAAACACAACAGACCCGTTAAGCAGCTAATGACGGTTCCTGACAGAATGGAAGGCATGTAAAAATAGTGCGCGGGGATCATCGCCTGCTGCTGCCGACATCTTCCTATTACCACTCCAACATCCCGTCCCATATATAAGAGCGGGCCAGAGATCGATAATGCGACTTGATTGACGTTTGAAAGGAGTGACATTGCCAAGTTTGGAGCGTCCGGTTCGCTTCAGCAGCACATTCGTCTTGATAAAAGGAGCCTCAGCCTCCTGCTGGGCTTCACTTAGTGACTGACCGTTGGTGAGATCCATCATCTTCCCTTCTGGTGTCTGTCAGCGTTGGTGGATCTGTGTTTGACCTGCAGCACTGAAGAATATCTGATCCAACTCTATAAGGGACTGTTGACCCGGTATGTAAGAAACAACAGAAGATGTTATTTAGTTGGAAATATTTCAAAGGATTAATTGGATTTGAGTTTTCTTTATTTCTTTCTTTTCTATCCTCAGGTATCAACATGAGCAGCGACGCCGAGATGGCCCAGTACGGGCCGGCGGCCATCTTTCTCCGCAAGCCCGAGAAGGAGCGGATTGAGGCCCAGAACCGGCCGTTTGATGCCCGGACAGCCTGCTTCGTTCCTGACGCCAAGGAGCTGTACATCAAAGGAGTCATCCAGAACAAAGATGGTGGCCAAGTCACCGTGAAGACTGCAGCTGATGAGGTAAATAAGGGGCGGAGCCAAGTGCAATAAACAAACGACAAGAAGCTGCAGTTTTGGGGGATTTACGGTAAAATGTGACGGATGTTTAACCTTCATCAGGTCAGATGACCAAAACATGGTGTTCTTAAAGACATCAACCCTGTAGCTTTTCCTGCATGAAGTCAAATTTGGCCGTTTGAGCCGTTAAACATCTATAACTGAAAAAGTCTGTCACCAGGACGTCAATAGTGAACGTCTAAAAGATGATTTTTGTTTCCTACATCAGTGGTTTATCAAACTTTATGTTACTGTCAAATTACCATCCAAAAATATAGTAAAGTCATATTGTAAATAAATGAGCTGGAACTCGAAGCAGAGGTGGAAAAAAAACACATTACATAATGTAAAACACTGCAGCGGCTTTAAAATTGGATAGTGTTCAGTAAAGAAAGTGTGATTTGTGATAAATGAGCTGTAACATGCAAAATACAAATGTATGACTTCACATCTCAGCAGGTTTGATGCTTTATTTGTTTAAAGAAACCAACATTTTTAAAGTTTGTTTACATTGTATATTCTCTCAGTGTAGTTTTATGAGTTTTGCTGTTTGTATAAGCAGTTTTTTTCACCTTAGTGTTTGTTTTTGACTATTTAAATGAACAAAATTAGTGTAAAAAATGAGAATAAAGAGCTTTTTCTGTTTATTTTCAGTGATATTGTTATTAGATTTGAACTTAGGCCACGAAAGACTATATGATGTGGACCTGTTGTGTTTCAGGGCTTATAAATAAATAGTTCAGTGTGTTTAAACGCCTTTAGATTAATGCCAAAATTTAAAGAGCTTCCTTTTACAGGAGCCCAAAACCAAACCTGCACTCCAGATGGTTCAACAACAGGCCACAGAGACGTTATAGGATAATTCCAGATACATTTCCAGGAACAGGAACAGTTTAATGTGCTGATTTTCTTTTCCTGTTTCCCGGTTTCTTTTAGTTCTGCGGCATGAATGCTCATTTATAAGGGCTGTAATGAGGTGCTGCATCTTCTCTCCTCCTCTTTTCGTTATCTGTCCAGATGGTGACCGTCAAAGAAGAAGACTGCCACCCCATGAATCCCCCGAAGTACGACAAGATGGAGGACATGGCCATGATGACCCACCTCAACGAGCCGTCTGTGCTGTTCAACCTCAAGGATCGTTACGCGGCCTGGATGATTTATGTGAGTGATGCGAGGGAGCTTCATCGTCTCTGACGTGTCTGAGTGAATCTCACGCTGTGTCTCCTCCTCTGCAGACCTACTCCGGCCTCTTCTGTGCCACGGTGAACCCCTACAAGTGGCTGCCGGTCTACGACCCGCAGGTGGTGGCGGCCTACAGGGGCAAGAAGCGCATGGAGGCCCCGCCGCATATTTTCTCCGTGTCTGATAACGCATATCAAAATATGCTCACAGGTAAGAAATGATGTGAGCCTCGAACGACACGACTTCATTTTAAAAATAGATGTCGACCCTGAAGCTTGTTCGTGTTGTTTTGTCCGCTGCAGATCGTGAGAACCAGTCTGTCCTGATCACGTGAGTCGTGTCATTAAATAAGAAAGTGTGCAGTCTGATTCTTTTCAGCTGTCGTCAGTCTGTTTATTCTGTGTTTTCAGTGGAGAATCCGGTGCGGGGAAGACCGTCAACACCAAGCGTGTCATCCAGTACTTTGCGACAATCGCAGTTGCTGGTGGCGACAAGAAGGAGCACTCGTCTGGCAAAATGCAGGTAATCTCTTCCACGAGATACGAGCTGAGAGATAAAAGGGGGAAGATTGAGGGATTCTGACGAGGCCGGCTTTGTTTTTTTTAGGGGACTCTGGAAGATCAAATCATCTCAGCGAACCCTCTGCTGGAGGCGTTCGGGAACGCCAAGACTGTGAGGAACGACAACTCCTCCAGATTTGTGAGTATGAGCTCTAAAAAATTCGATCTTCGAGTGAGAGTTGCTTGTTTTAAATCTCACAAAATCATCTAATATAATTCCTAAAATCTAATTACAACACTTTTATGTTTTCTTGTGTAAGTTTGCTCAGTTTAATTGGATTTTATTTTGATTTTTTTCAGGGTAAATTCATCAGAATTCACTTCGGAACCACAGGAAAACTGGCTTCCGCCGACATTGAAACCTGTACGTTTTTCCAATGAAACAAACTTGAACAAACAGAATGTGATTAGTTGTTGGTCCTTTTTAGACACATAGTTGATTAAAAACAATAAATAGACAATATATATAAAGGACATCACTACATGGGCTCAGGAACATTTTGTAAAACTGTTTGTGTCATTAATCGATGTTTTTACTGATTGTAGATCTGCTGGAGAAGTCGAGAGTGACGTTCCAGCTGACTGAGGAGAGGAGCTACCACATCTTCTATCAGATAATGACGGGACACAAATCAGAGCTGATAGGTACGACGAGGACGTCGTCTCTCGCAGACGTTAAAGAATAAACTCCTTTAACTTCTTGATGCTTCTCTCTTCAGAAATGCTTCTGATAACAACGAACCCGTACGACTTCCCGATGATCAGTCAGGGGCAGATCTCGGTGGCCAGCATCGACGACAAAGAGGAGCTGCTGGCCACAGACGTGAGTTTCACCGTCTCTCGCCTCTGAATCACTCGACGCAGGTTACCGTCGCCTGCTCACGCTGAATTTAATCCCACAGATGGCCACAGATATCCTGGGCTTCACCAACGAAGAGAAAATGTCCATCTACAAGCTGACCGGCGCTGTGTTGCATTATGGGAACATGAAGTTCAAGCAGAAGCAGCGCGAGGAGCAGGCGGAGCCCGACGGCACCGAGGGTGAGGCTCCATCCATCAATCACTCTGTTGGTGTTCGTTTTAAAACACGCGGCAGATGTTGAACACAGAATGTCGTGTTTGTCTCTCAGTGGCAGACAAAGTGGCCTTCCTCATGTGTCTGAACTCTGCCGACCTGCTGAAAGGCCTCTGCTACCCCAGAGTGAAAGTGGGGAACGAGTACGTCACCAAAGGCCAGACGGTCCCTCAGGTGCTCCGACCAGATTCAACATCCGTGGAACAAAAAGCAACAGAATAATGGCTTTAAAAATGTCAATGAGTGCGGCTGCTGTTTGCATTAAAACGTCTGTTTTTGTGTCATTTGCTCATGTTTATTTGAAATCTCCCGATCAGGTCACGAACGCCGTCAGCGCTCTGGCCAAGTCCGTGTACGAGAAGATGTTCTTGTGGATGGTGATAAGAATCAACGAGATGCTGGACACCAAGCAGCCGCGGCAGTTCTTCATCGGCGTGCTGGACATCGCAGGGTTCGAGATATTCGACGTGAGTTTCGGGACTCAGAGCTCGCTTCAGTTTCCGGCGTCTCCGTGTTGTTGAGCTAACGGGTTAATTGTCGTCACAGTACAACAGCATGGAGCAGCTCTGCATCAACTTCACCAACGAGAAGCTGCAGCAGTTTTTCAACCACCACATGTTCGTGCTGGAGCAGGAGGAGTACAAGAAGGAGGGGATCGACTGGGAGTTCATCGACTTCGGGATGGATTTGGCCGCCTGCATCGAGCTCATAGAAAAGGTTGGATTCATCTGAACATCAGTGTTTGTTTTAACTCATTTTAGCAACCTTGTGTTTATAACGTACGCCTGCGATTCACCCGACAGCCGATGGGCATCTTCTCCATCCTTGAAGAGGAGTGCATGTTCCCCAAGGCCTCGGACACGTCCTTCAAGAACAAACTGTACGACCAGCATCTCGGGAAAAACAACGCTTTCCAGAAGCCGAAGGTGGTCAAAGGCAAACCTGAGGCTCACTTCTCGCTGGTGCACTACGCCGGCACCGTGGACTACAACCTGACCGGCTGGCTGGAGAAGAACAAGGACCCTCTGAACGAGTCGGTGGTGCAGCTTTACCAGAAGTCGTCCATGAAGCTGTTGTCCTTCTTGTACGCTTCATTCTCTGGAGCTGAAGCAGGTGAAATATTGAAATAATTAAGACCAGTGGGTGTCTTTAACGGACTTCATACATAATTACTGAATTATGTTTCTGTTGTGTAGAATCGGGCGGAGATGCTGGAGGTGGAAAAGGTGGAAAGAAAGGAGCAAAGAAGAAGGGCGGCTCGTTTCAGACGGTGTCTGCAGTTTTCAGGGTACAGAAGTGATGAAAAAGTATTTGTTATTCTGCAGGGTTTGTCTCCGGGCACCAAGCAGGACAGCTAACTTTAGCTGCACAGCCAAAGGAGCAAACAGGACTAATCACTCGTCTTCTCAGCGTTTAATATTCTCATCTCGATCTCGATCTCCTGCAGGAAAATCTGGGGAAACTAATGACCAACCTGAGGAGCACACATCCTCACTTTGTGCGCTGCCTGATTCCAAATGAGGTTAAAACACCAGGTACGAGAAAAACTTTATTTCTTTACATACAGAGGCTCTTGAAGATGAAAAACATGATGTTGATTTTGACGCCCCTGCAGGGATCATGGACAACCACCTGGTCATCCACCAGCTGCGCTGTAACGGCGTGCTGGAGGGCATCAGGATCTGCAGGAAGGGGTTCCCCAGCAGGATCCTGTACGCTGACTTCAAGCAGAGGTCAGCACTGATTCACACCTGAAATATCTACGTAAAGAAATCTAATCCTTCAGTTTGTGATAATCTGCCGCCATCTTTAACGGAACAGATACAGAATCCTGAACGCCAGCGCCATCCCCGAGGGACAGTTCATCGACGGAAAGAAAGCTTCAGAGAAGCTTCTCGGCTCGATCGACCTCGATCACACACAGTACAAGTTTGGCTCGACGAAGGTTTGTGTTCAACTCCCTCATAGGTTAAAGGTTAAAGGAATAAAATTCAGTCCTCACCTACTTACCTTCATGTTGATGGAGAGTCAAGTGAAGAAACATTTCTGGAGCCTCACAGCAAAACAACTTGTTTAAAAACGTGAAATAAAACTGAAGGATAAACATTGAATGGCTTCATACAGATCGTCCAGTTTAATACAAGTCTCCAGGAGATTCTACACTGATTTAAAAAGACGTTAACAAGGTCGACATCTTCACTGCAGCTGCTGAGCTAAAAGCGTTTAGCTCACATACCGTCTGAAGTGACGGCACAAGCTCGACTGCCGGCTGGAGACTTCTTATAAAACAGAAATAAACATAAAAATGCCTCCATATAGCTTGTTCGCCGTAATTCAAGACTTCAGAAGCCTCGAGATCTCAAATGTGTGATTTGAAAACACCTTATCACCATCGTGGACACGCGGTCGAGCTCGTGCAGCGGCTGCAGGAGCGGTCGAGCTGCAGTGAAGATTTTGGCTTGAAAAAGTCGTAAATAATGTCTTTTCAAATCAGCTTGGAGACGGATTTTGCTTGATGAGCTTAATGGAGCCATTTTATATATTTCTTCTGTTATTTTTTAATGTTTGAAATCAAGTCTCCAGCTGCTTCAGTTGTTTAGGAGAATGCTGCAATGCTGTTTTGTAAACTGGCGACTGAATTATAGTTTTTTGGTGAACTTTAACTGGATGCAGCTTTAACGCACTGTGTTGTTGCAGGTCTTCTTTAAAGCCGGCCTGCTCGGCACTCTGGAGGAGCTGCGAGATGAAAAGCTGGCCTCTCTGGTGACTCAGACTCAGGCTCTGTGTCGTGGTTATCTCATGAGGAAAGAGTTCTCCAACTTAATCGCACAAAAGTAAGATCAGCACCAACAATGCTCCCTCCACAGCGACAGAAACTGAAGCATTAACAAACAAACTAAACACCGTCGCTGTGTATCTTGCAGAGACTGCGTCTGGATTCTGCAGTACAACTTGCGCTCGTTCATGAACGTGAAACACTGGCCGTGGATGAAGCTGTTCTTCAAAATAAAGCCGCTTCTGAAGAGCGCAGAGACGGAGAAGGAGATGGCGACCATGAAGGAGGACTTCATCAAATGTAAGGAGGATCTGGCAAAGTCGGACTCCAAGAGGAAGGAGCTCGAAGAGAAGATGGTTTCTCTTCTGCAGGAGAAGAATAATCTCCTCCTGCAAGTGCAATCTGTGAGTATCACAGCAAAAATACTCTAATTATTGCAAATTACTCTGCAAATGATCAAACATCAGCGCTTGTTCTCTCTGCGGGTCTTCACAGGACTCAGAAAACCTTTGCGACGCGGAGGAGAGATGCGAAGGCTTGATCAAGAGCAAAATCCAGCTGGAGGCCAAACTCAAAGAGGTGACCGAGAGGCTGGAGGACGAGGAGGAAGTGACGGCCGAGCTGACCGCCAAGAAGAGGAAGCTGGAGGACGAGTGCTCCGAGCTGAAGAAAGACATCGACGACCTGGAGATGACGCTCGCCAAGGTGGAGAAGGAGAAACACGCCACGGAGAACAAGGTTTGTCATCGCCAGAGATTTAAAGATTCATCTTTAAAGCAGTATTTGGAGGACAGCTGTAGGATTTTACAAGGTCCCGTGAGTCCAGGTCTTTGTGCGTCTTCCTGCAGGTTAAGAACCTGATGGAGGAGCTGGCCGGTCAGGATGAAAACATCGGCAAACTGACCAAAGAGAAGCGAGCTCTTCAGGAGGCTCATCAGCAGGGACTGGACGATCTTCAGGCCGAGGAGGACAAAGTCAACTCTCTGACCAAAGCCAAGTCCAAGCTGGAACAGCAAGTGGACGACGTGAGTGTCTGCAGACGGTAATTAAACTGAAACACCGGGGACGCTCGACATCTTAATTAACTCTGTCGTAATTTGCCGTCAAGCTCGAGGGTTCGCTGGAGCAAGAAAAGAAGATCCGCATGGACCTGGAGCGAGCCAAGAGGAAGCTGGAGGGGGATCTGAAACTCACCCAGGAGTCCCTGATGGACCTGGAGAACGACAAACAGCAGTCTGAGGAGAGGATTAAGAAGTGAGCTCGTGTGCTGATTATGTAGAGCACAAATGAGGAAATAAATCTGGAGTTAAACTGACTCGTGTGTCTTCTTGTCTCTGCAGGAAAGAGTTTGAAAACAACCAGCTGTCCAGCAAAATTGCAGACGAGCAGATGATTAATAACCAGCTTCAGAAGAAGATGAAGGAGCTCCACGTAATAAACAAAAAACAGATTAAAGTCTTAAATCAATCAGAAGGAAAACAACCAGCCGTCCGCTCATGATGGTGTGTTTGTTTTCAGGCTCGTATCGAAGAACTGGAGGAGGAAGTCGAGGCCGAGCGCGCCGTCCGAGCAAAGATCGAGAAGCAGCGCTCCGACCTCTCCAGGGAGATCGAGGAGATCAGCGAGCGGCTGGAGGAGGCCGGAGGAGCCACCGCCGCCCAGATCGAGATGAACAAGAAGCGCGAGGCCGAGTTCCTCAAGCTGCGACGCGACCTGGAGGAGTCGACGCTGCACCACGAGGCCACGGCCGCCGCGCTGCGCAAGAAGCAGGCGGACAGCATGGCGGAGCTGGGAGAGCAGATCGACAACCTGCAGAGGATCAAACAGAAGCTGGAGAAGGAGAAGAGCGAGCTGAAGATGGAGATCGACGACTTGGCCATCAACATGGAAACGGTGGCAAAAGCCAAGGTGAGATTTTTATATCTGGAGTCTCATTTTAGCTGAAAGAAACTTGTTTAACTTGAATTTGTGTCGACGCTCTTTCAGGTGAACCTCGAGAAGACGTGCCGCTCGCTGGAAGATCAGCTGTTAGAGCTGAAGACGAAGAGTGACGAAAACACGCGACAAATCACCGACCTCAACAACCAGAGGGCTCGTTTTCAAACGGAGAACGGTAATTTATCTTCCTGCTTTCATTAAAAATCCTCAAAGAGACGATTCACTGAAAACTCCTCCCACCTGCAGTCCAGATCGTTCTGGTGTTGGTTGTGTCTCCTTCCAGAAATCATGACCCGGTAACTCAAGAATCCACAGACTGTTTTATTTACAATTCACAAATTGATTCTTTGAATCCTGAATCCACTAATTAACTGGTGATTAGTCTGTTAGCTGAATTAATACGTCACAGGAATTACCATCGGTGGTCAACTGGATTACTGCTGGATTATCCGTCATTCTCGCAGGCATAAAGATATCTGATGTGCTGACTTCACGTTAAATCAGCCGGCTGCTCTGTAGCTTCAACACTCCACTGAACCGAGCAGCTACAGAAGCCTCAAAGGGTCAAAACTCAAAGTCAAACATCGCTGCTGATATTAGACTCTGACATGTCATTTTTTTCCTCTCGTCTATCGTTAAAGAAAATAGTTCTGACATGAAACTGCTCACAGTGAAGTGGATTGTCTTGAGAAACCAGGTCATGATATCCAGTTCCTTTATATTTAAGAGAAAGCAGACAGATATCGATGGATTACAGTAACTGATATGTTTTTGTTCTTGCTCGGCCGTCTGCAGCTGAATTTTCCCGACAAATGGAAGAGAGAGAAAGTCTCATTTCCCAGCTGACGAGAGGAAAACAGGGCTTCACAACACAAATCGACGAGTTGAAACGCCTCATCGAGGAGGAAACGAAGGTAAACACGTGTTTGCAAACACTTTTCTAGATGACTTTACTTTTCTCCTCGTGAAGCTCCTTATCGCTGTCTTCCTCCACAGGCTAAGAACGCTCTGGCTCACAGTTTACAGTCGGCCCGTCACGACTGCGATCTGATCCGGGAGCAGTTTGAGGAGGAGCAGGAGGCCAAAGCCGAGCTGCAGCGCGGTTTGTCCAAAGCCAACACGGAGGTGGCTCTGTGGAGGAACAAATACGAGACGGACGCCATCCAACGCACCGAGGAGCTGGAGGAGGCCAAGTAATCAATCGCTTTATAATCTGTTCTCTGATTAAAGGTGCAGTGAGGAGGATTCAGGGGGTGTGAAGCCTTTTGTGGCTCCAGAGGAAGCTGCATGTAATCTGTTACATTGCCTCCAGTGATGTCACTCAGTGGCCAAGTTGCATTGTGGGTAATGTAGGTGCCAGATTGTGGACAGTTTAGTGAACAAATGATCAAAATCGACCCAGCAGAAGCAGAAATATCTCCTTTTTCATTCCATGTGGTGTTCTTGCTTTTCAAAACCTTGTGCCTACATTACCCATAATGCAACTTAATCACTGGAGGCTGGAATATTTCTCTAGAACTACTTTAGAATAATATTTCCTGGGAAATTATTAGTAAAATACAAATCTGTAAAATAAAACATGACTCTATTTTTAGCGTTTTTTCTGTTTCGGCAGGAAAAAGCTCGCTCAGCGTCTGCAAGAGGCCGAAGAACAAATCGAGGCTGTGAACTCAAAGTGCGCCTCGCTGGAGAAAACCAAGCAGCGACTCCAGAACGAGATGGAGGACCTCATGGTGGACGTGGAGCGCTCCAACAGCTTGGCCGCCACCCTCGACAAGAAGCAGAGGAACTTCGACAAGGTGACTCATCGCGCGAAACACGACATCGATTTCTTTATATCACATCCTGAATTATTCATGGCTTCACGTTTCACCGGATTTAGATTCTGGCTGAGTGGAAGCAGAAGTTCGAGGAGTCGCAGGCGGAGCTTGAAAGCGCTCAGAAGGAATCTCGATCTCTGAGCACGGAGCTTTTCAAACTGAAGAACTCGTACGAGGAAGCCCTGGATCACCTGGAGACGATGAAGAGGGAGAATAAAAACCTGCAGCGTGAGTGAAATGTCAGTGTGAGAAAACAAACAGCAGGGGAGAAAAGTTTTTTTTGTAAAATGAAATATGTGTGTGTGTCGTTCCAGAGGAGATCTCAGACCTGACGGAACAACTCGGCGAGAGCGGGAAGACGATTCACGAGCTGGAGAAGTTCAAGAAGCACGTGGAGACGGAAAAATGTGACATGCAATCGTCGCTGGAAGAAGCCGAGGTGCGACCGATGACAAACACACCTAAGAAATAAAGCTAAAGAACAGCGTAAGTGACCCAAAACATGTGTTTCAGGCCTCCTTGGAGCAGGAGGAGTCCAAGATCCTGCGTGTGCAGATGGAGCTGAACCAGATTAAAGCCGAAGTGGACAGAAAAGTGGCGGAGAAGGACGAAGAGATCGACCAGCTGAAGAGGAACAACCAGAGAGTGATGGAGTCCATGCAGGCCACACTGGACGCCGAGGTCCGCAGCAGGAACGACGCCCTGAGAGTGAAGAAGAAGATGGAGGGAGACCTGAACGAGATGGAGATCCAGCTGAGCCACGCCAACCGGCAGGCGGCCGAGGCCCAGAAACAGCTGAGGAACATCCAGGGACAACTCAAGGTACCGAGAAATAACACGAGACACAGGGAAAGTTAGCACAAACAGAGGAGTTAGCACTGCCTGTTTACTGCCAGCTTATCACCGACATTTGCCATTACTGCCATACTTCTCTCGCTCAATATGCACATAAACGTGTTCATCTTAATGTATGATGTATGCCGAATTAACAAGAAGTCCCAAATGATTAAGAATATGTCAATAAAAGCGTTTCACAAAGTTTATAAAGTTTCTTCCAACACGACAACTCACATAATTGAGCGATTTTATAATGGAGTCTGGCGAAAGTTCGTCTCCTCACTGCTGTAGAGGCAGAATGGCAGAAAACATCAAATCCAGATCGTCTGAATGATCAATTAATGTGTTTCTAGGACGCCCAGGTGCACCTGGACGACTCTGTGCGAGGGCAGGATGACATGAAGGAGCAGGTGACCATGATGGAGCGCAGGACCACCTTGATGCAGGCGGAGATCGAGGAGCTCCGAGCGGTCGTGGATCAGACGGAGCGGAGCCGCAAACTGGCCGAGCAGGAGCTGGTGGACGTCAGCGAGCGGGCCGGACTGCTGCACTCTCAGGTGGGCTGTCAGCAGAGTCTAAACAGACTGAACAAACCCTTTAGATCTGCAGGAGTCTCATCTCTGTTGTCTTTTTGCAGAACACCAGTCTGCTGAACACGAAGAAGAAGCTGGAGACGGACGTGACTCAGCTTCACACCGAGATCGAGGAAGCTGTTCAAGAGGCCAGGAACGCTGAGGAGAAGGCCAAGAAAGCCATCACTGATGTAAGATGCTCTCACAGGGATCTAATCACTTCACACAGACTGAGAGATATTTAGATATTTAATTCTCCTTGTGGTGACACCTCCAGGCGGCCATGATGGCCGAGGAGCTGAGGAAGGAGCAGGACACCAGCGCTCACCTGGAGAGGATGAAGAAGAACCTGGAGGTGACGGTGAAGGACCTGCAGCACCGACTGGACGAGGCCGAGAACCTCGCCATGAAGGGCGGGAAGAAGCAGCTGCAGAAACTGGAAGCGAGGGTACGTTTACTGTAATCCAGAGATACAAAGATAGAAAATGTGTGTTTTATTTAAATCTGTGATCTCAGGGAGGACTGAGACTGCAGAGAAGCAGAAAAAACTGAAATAAATGTGTTCGAAATAAATAAAAAAAAAAGATTTTTTTATTTAGCGAGTTATTTATTTATTTGCTTTTGGTTTTGGCAGCTTTTGTCTTTCAAGGAATATGCAAGTTTCCTCCAAGGATCAAATAAAGAATGTCAGACAGATTTATTTATTACATTTAAATGTAATTATTTATGCAACTTTTTTCAGGGTGGTGTAAAATTATTTAAATTTGGTTGCGGCTGCGCAACATTTGTCCCAAAGATCGTGAACGTTGGCTGAAAGAAGAACTTTCTCATCAAATTTTACCTCGACTTTGAATAATTATTAGATCGGTTTTACGCCTCATGGTTCAGGAGATGTGAGCCCAAAATAAAAAGGTGATATGGTGGAAGTATGTAACCAAAAACAACTGTATTAAATTTAGTAACTAAAGCAGCTGAGACTGCAATAGTAGGACATGATGTAAGCAGTTCAACAGAAGTCCTACAGATGTTTGAAATCATAGAAACTGACCTGGATTCTCCTCTTTCAGGTCCGTGAGCTGGAAAACGAGCTGGACGCTGAGCAGAAACGCTCCACAGAGGCCGTCAAAGGAGTCCGGAAATACGAGAGGAGAGTCAAAGAGCTCACCTATCAGGTAAAGCTGCATCATCTCTGACTGCAGGTGAGAACATCTGTTCTGGACTAAAGACAGATTAAAGACAGAATCCAGACTGAAGTTTGTGTGTTTTCAGACTGAGGAGGACAAGAAAAACAACGTGCGGCTGCAGGATTTGGTCGACAAGCTGCAGAACAAGATGAAAGCGTACAAGCGACAGGCCGAAGAAGCCGTGAGTGAATCACTAAAATCGCAATCAGCTGCAAAATCAATTCAGTGATTCAGTCGACGTGTCGGGTCGCCAATATGTTCAACGTGATTCATGATTCATCTGCAGGAGGAGCAGTGCAACGTGCACATGGCCCGGTTCAGGAAGGCCCAGCACGACCTGGAGGAGGCCGAGGAGAGAGCCGACGTGGCCGAATCTCAGGCCAACAAGATGCGAGCGAAGAGCCGAGAAATAGGGACGAAGGTACCAAACGGATTTTATTTTACATGTACAGTAAATACTAAATAATAAAAAAAACTCTCTCTGTGGTTTATTCTCACAGATTTAGTGGAAAAAGTAAAAACAAACAATCAGATCCAGTAAATAATCAGAGTTGTGCGGGAAAAAAGTGCTTTTTCAGTGAAATATTAGAATGTTTTATCTTCTGTAATCAAAGCTGATGTTAGAATTTAACTATTTTTATTAAGTTATGTTTTAATAAACATTGTTTTTTGTATAAATGTGTTTGTTTTTCAGGTACAAGAAGGACAGGGAGAGTAGCTGAGCGTCGGACTTCACGTCTGTCGGAGAAAACCTGCATGAAAGATAAAATATATAATCTATAAAACAATATTTATAACATATCATGAGAACTTGTATCAGTAAATCTGATTAAGAGATCCATCAAGAAAGTACGGAAGCCCTGAAGGAAAGTAAGGAAGTAAAATAAAAACATTCTGATGATCAATTTTCTGAATCTGATCATAAATTGTGTCATTAGTTTTTTACAAGAGAACAAATAAATTAAGTGGAAAAATGATCCTGATTTACAGACATAAAAGTGCGATTGGCCTCTCTGGGCTTCCGTACATTTGTGAACATTATCATTAATATATATTTAATCACATAATAAATCCAGTAATGATAAATATTACATTTAAAATCACCACACTTGGTTTATTTTGCTCATTTCAGTTTGTTTCTCCAGATAATTATTGAAACCAGACTAAACACTTTTATTTCTCCAACTAATGAAATGAGATTAATGTTAAAATAATAACATGGATTTAATTGGAGCGTTAATAGAAAATAAAAACGACTTTGAATCATTTAAATGGTTCTCTGTTTCTTGTTGTTGTGTACACATTATTAAATTATCTAGTCATTATGTTTAACACAGGCTGGTTCATGCAATCAGGAAACTACCTGAAGCACCTGATTAAATATTAAAACACAATAAAAGAAGTGATGATGAATCTTCTTTACTTCCTGGTCTTAAAGCTCGATAATGACGAGGTTGTTGGTTCATTAATCAGCTCAAATAATGTGTAATATTAGATATTAATCAACACTGTTCCAGCAGAGGACGACGACTGTAAACACGCGAATGAGAGTTTAATGAACATTCTTATCTCGTCGTTATATTTATTCTTCATTTCACCAGAAGAGCTTTTTGATGTTCTGATCATTTTCTTTATTTTCCAAAATCCAGGTCGCCAATTTTCACATTTCATGTTCTTGTTTATGTTGTTTGCTGTTGTTTTTTGTTTTAAAACAGAAATAAATGTCTGTAAAATAAAAAAAAAAATAAAAAATGAATTTGTCTTGTGTTTGATTAATAATATTTAAAGCTCTGGTCTGTAATGTTGTTCAGAAACACATTTTGTTATACTGGGTGAAATGATCCTGCTATCCTGAGAGTAGTCAATACATTATGTATTCAGGAAAAGGAACGAAAATAATCGGACCTCTGTAGCCTGCAGGACTGAGACAAAGCTGACCAATCCGTGCCATCCGGCCCGAATAGCACGGATTGGTCAGAAGCCTTCATGTCTCGTTCTGTCTCTCCCTCCTCTGCGCATGCGCACGTTACGTTTCATTGATTCCGGAAATACTCAGCAGACTCCTCTGCAGCAATACGAGTTGCAGGTGAAGATGTTCATTTGGTTACAACGGCAGAGAAAATGCAGCCAGCATTACTTGTAACAGCTCACCCGCTAAAAAGGCGAGTAAAAGAAAGCCTGAGGCTGAAAAGGCTGCGAAGAAAACGGCTCTGGATAAAGAAAGAAGTCGGACTGAGTCTTGTTTCAGCGGTGGAGACAACTGGGGCAGTGAAGGGCTTGAAAAGTGATGCTCTCTTTCTGTTGGACAGGTAATTATCTGTTTTGTTTCAGGGGGATTTGTTATTTTCATGAAATATGTGAGGTTTGCCGACTTGGCTACGTTAGTAGCTCGTATTAGCCCAATGCTAATGTTAGCTTCTTTGTGTGTTGTTTTTAGCCATGAGAATGGCGAATGACTCGGCCCAGTTTCCACTGGATAGGGGTCCGCTGCGTTGCGGCTCCGATCCGGTTTTGCTCCGCCTTCTGAATGAGTCTTGAGTCCACCACGGTGCAGTAAGTAGGCAGCTGGCCTCACGATGTGTGCTGGTGTCAACACGGAGTGTTTTATTTTGAAAAGTAACCGGATGTAGTTTGTTATTTCGGCGTTTTGACTTCCTGTCTGCTCCGTGCTAAATTCAGCTGAATTGCTGGGTCGTGCTCCGGCATCTCCTTCTCCCGCCAAACAGATGCGTGTTCAAGTTTGTGGGGGCGTGGCTTTGGACGGAGCACTGATGGCGTGGGGAGGGAGGGGGTGGAGCTTAGAGGAGGTGCCACTTTCAAATCTTGCTAGCTCTCTTGCTAGCGCTCCAGGATTGTAGACCCTAGCTTTAATATATTTAATAATTTGAAGTGATGTTTTTTGTGTATAGCTGCTTCTTTGGTCGAGACGCGTAACAGATTATGTTCATGAATTATATTTTAAAGAAGAAGAAAATAATAATGCTGGTAATATACGTTCCTCTGAGTTAATACAATAAATCAACAAACATGATTTTTTAGTAGATTTTATTGATATTAAGTCAACATACATCCACTACGACAACACAAGGAACTCACGCTGCAGAACTTTCTATTAAAAGCCACCACGTGTAGAATTTAAACATGAGAAACAAACATTTCTCAGCTTTGACCTCGATTACTTTTACTGGAGTAAACAAGTTGAATCTTTCTACTTTTATCAGAGTATCTACTGCAGGAAAGTTAAAACTGTGTTGACTTTCCTCTGAATAACAACAAGTTTTGGGTTGCCAGGTTGTAAAAAGAGATTTGACTGTAGCTTCTTCTTCTGCAATACTTTAATGGCACCTGACTGGTTAATTACCACCATCGGCTGATGATCTCAACACACTGAGTCCTGATATTGATGTTACAGCAGCAGGTGGATACAGAACATCTGCTGGACATTTAGGGGTTTTAGTTGTTCCTGTTTCCTGTTTTATTTTGTAGGAGTTTCATCCTGTCACCTCCTTTTTTCCTCCTCACCTTTGTTTAATTTGTTAATTAGTCTCTGTCTTAACCTGTCTTATTCACTTCCTGGTTGTCAGCTCGGTGTTGCTGCCTGTTATCACACTTCAGACTTCCCTGGTTTGTATTTTGTTTTGTATTTTATCAGACTTTGTTTTAATAAATATGTTCCTGTCTTGTGTTTCTACACAGGGTGGCTTTAACTGAAGGACTAAACACATTCAGGTAAGAGTATGTTGAACACTACGTCAGCTCAGACACACAGCAGACTGTCTTCTTCTTCACAGCAGGTTCACTCTCCGCTCTCTTTCGCCTGATCGAAGACAGAACGAGAGATTATCGCCGTTATCAGCATCAACGAGCTGCTGTGTGTTTTCCAGACAGCCGACTCACCTTCCCCACGTCACGACTCTTCGCTTTCATCTTGTTGACCTGCGACTCGGCGATGTCGGCTCGCTCCTCCGCCTCCTCCAGCTCGTGCTGCACCTTCCTCAGCTTGGCCAGGTGAGTGTTGGCCTGCTCCTCCTGTCAGACGGCAAAATGACTCATGATTAAAAGTCTGCAGACGATAAATAAAAATTTTACCTGCAGAGAAAAAGTCACTCACAGCTTCTTCAGCCTGCCGCTTGTACGCCTTGATCTTCAGCTGGAATTTATCCACCAGCTCCTGCAGACGCATCAGGTTCTTCTTGTCCTCCTCAGACTGAAAATAAATACATTACAGCTGATCGGGTACATTTACTCAACTTCTACACTTTATATACAAATTTAAGGGTATTTGTACTTATTTATACTTCTACTCCGCGACATCTCCGAAGCAAATATTGTAGTTTTTACTCCACTACATTTGTCTGACCGCTTTAGTTACTGGTTACTCTTCAGATTACAGATTGTGTATCTTTAAAATGTGTTGATTTTGAATTCTGCTTCTTCTGAAGCTCAATAAACTCTTTACGAACCGTCTCGGAATAGCAGGAAAGTTCACGGTCACAAAGATGAAAATAGGTTGTTTTTATCTTGGAGATTCCTGGCTCTCACAGGACGGCCACGCAACAAACATATGATGCACTGTGACATACACTAAACGGTATATAGGGTGTTGAAGATGAGCTCAACAAACCAGACCGATATCAAAGAACTGTTGATGACAAAGGCACCGATCACCTGTGTATCGGCTAAAAGAAAAGCACCTGAACGGCCAACAAACTCCAAAAAACACCCGAAAGACTGTGAATATGCAAATTGTTATGAACGGCCAAAACTTAAATAAAGGATCTGAACGTTTCTTCCGGCACTAAAACTTCACAGGTTAGTGTGAGCAGGAGGCAGGCGTGTCAGGGTTTACCTGGTAGGTGAGCTCTTTAATCTTGCGCTCCAGTTTGCGAACTCCTTTCACAGAATCGGAGCCGTGTCTCTGTTCGGCCTCCAGCTCGTTCTCCAGCTCTCGCACCTGGAAAAACAGACGTTAGATAAAATATAAAGAAGTTCTGGTGCTCCTGTGAGAAAAGTCCAACACATTACCCTCGCTTCCAGCTTCTGCAGCTGCTTCTTCCCGCCCTTCATGGCGAGGTTCTCGGCCTCGTCCAGACGCTGCTGCAGGTCCTTCACCGTCACCTCCAGGTTCTTCTTCATCCTCTCCAGGTGAGCGCTGGTGTCCTGCTCCTTCTTCAGCTCCTCGGCCATCATGGCCGCCTGGAGGGGAATAAAGTAAAGTAGTGATTTGAGAGCTGTTTGTGCAGGTTGATGCAGCAAAGTCCAAAGTCCAGACTCTCACATCAGTGATGGCCTTCTTGGCTTTCTCTACAGCATTCCTCGCCGCTTGAACGCTGTCGTCCATCTCGCCCTGAATGTGAGAGAGATCGGCCTCCAGCTTCTTCCTGCTGTTCAGCAGTGAGGTGTTCTGGAAGAGATGTTCATTAACTCCATATATTTGCAGATGAAGGTTAAATATTGAAAACACAAACATCTGATGAATCGCAGGTGGATTCTCACCTGTGAGTGGAGCAGCTGCACTCTCTCGCTGGCGTCCAGCAGCTCCTGCTCCGCCAGCCTGCGGCTCCTCTCCGTTTGCTCCAGAGCCGCCCGGATCTCCTCCATCTCGGCCTGCATCAGGTTGCTCCTGCGCTCCGTCATGGCGACCTGCTCCTTCATGTCCTCGCTGTTTCTGAGAGCGTCGTCCAGGTGAATCTGAACCTCCTGCACCATGAGGGAAATCAACGTTAATGAAGCGAACCACCTCAGCGTTCACATGCTCCTCGTGTGTTCCTCTCACCTTCAGCTGGACCTGGATGTTCCTCAGCTGTTTCTGGGCCTCGGCCGCCTGCCGGTTGGCGTGGCTCAGCTGGACCTCCATCTCGTTCAGGTCTCCCTCCATCTTCTTCTTCACTCTCAGGGCGTCGTTCCTGCTGCGGACCTCTGCATCCAGGTTACCCTGCATGGTGTCGATGATCCGCTGGCTGTTTCTCTTCAGCTGCTCGATCTCCTCGTCCTTCTCGTTTATCTTCTTGTCCACCTCAGACTTCACCTGGTTCAGCTCCAACTGGACTCGCAGGATCTTGGATTCATCGTGCTCCAGAGAGGCCTGAGTGGAGACGTGAAATTAAGACAACAGATATTTAATTATATGTAATTAGAGATGTTTCTTCTTCTCACCTCTGCTTCCTCCAGAGCAGCCTGAGCCTCCAGCTTCTCCTGTTCAGCCTGTTTCTTTGACTTCTCCAGCTCATGGATGGTTTTTCCCGTCTCTCCCAGCTGCTCGGTCAGATCCAAGATTTCCTCTGGTAAAAGTAAACATTGATTATGATCATTTCTCTATAATAAAAACATCCGTTGTGTGTTGAAGAAAGCTCGCTGACGTACGTTGCAGGTTTTTATTTTCCCGTTTGAGCGTCTCGAGCTGTTCCAGGCATTCCTCGAAGGCATTCTTCATCTTGAAGTTCTCGGTGCCCAAAGAACGGACTTCTTTAACGGACGACTCCAGCTCGGCCTGACTCTCCTCGTGTTTCTGCTTCCACTCAGACACAATCTACAGGATCAGAGATTAGTTAGATATTCAAAGCAGAAAGTCTGACGGATTGAGAGGTCTGTAGTGACGTTTGTTAGTCAAACTGTTTGCAGTTCTTCAAACCTTATCAAAGTTCCTCTGCTTCTTGTCGAGGGCAGCTGCAGCAGCATTCGACCGCTCGATGTCCATCATCAAGTCCTCCACCTCTCCCTGCAGACGCTGCTTCGTCTTCTCCAGCGACGAACACTTGGAGTTAACGGCCTCGACAGCTTCTTCTGCGTCCTGCAGACGCAGAGCGAGCTTCTTCCTGCAGGAGAACACACGTCGTCAGAACTCAGATTATCTTGTTTAGAACAGTGTGGAGGTTTATTTTCTCTTTTCTCACTTGGCCTCCTCGAGCTCTTCGGTGCGCTGGATGGCGTCCGTCTCGTATTTGGTTCTCCACTGAGCCACGTCGCTGTTGGCCTTGGAGAGGCAGCGGTGCAGCTCGGCTTTGGCCTCCTGCTCCTCCTCGTACTGCTCTCGGAGCAGCTCGCAGTCGTGTCGGGCCGATTGTAAACCGTGAGCCAGAGCGTTTTTAGCCTTCAGACGAATCACAGAACCAAATAAACTTTCAGCTACACCTTTAAACTTTTAGACATTTCCTCGTGCTTGACTCTTCTGCTGGACTTTACCTTAACTTCCTCCTCGTGAAGCCTTTTCAGCTCCTCGATCTGCTGGATGAAGGCTTGTTTTCCTCGTGTCAGCTGCGACATTAACGATTCTTTTTCCTCCAGCTGACGAGACATTTCAGCTGCACAGAGAGTGTTAAAGCCATCAGAAGTGTCTCATCTGTTTTTTAATGTGGCTTCTGGCTCAGAAATTATCAAATCTTTCTCACCATTCTCCGTCTGAAGTCGAGCTCTCTGACTTGAGAGGTCGTTGATGAGCCTCTGATGTTCCTCCTCTTTGGTTTTCACCTCACTCAGTTGATCTTCGAGTGTGCGGCACATCTTCTCTAAATTAACCTTTAAATTGAACAGAGAAGACGAAATCGTTAAGTTTTTAACGTGTCATTGAACATAAAATCCTGAATTTGACAACAAGCATCAACCTTTGTTTTGGCCATGGACTCCACGTTGCTGGCCAGGTCGTCCATCTCCAGCCTCAGCTCGCTCTTCTCCTTCTCCAGTTTCTGCCGGACTCTCTGGATGTTGTCCAGCTGTTCTCCCATCTCAGCCACACTGTCGGCGTGTTTCTTACGCAGCGCGGCAGACGTGGCCTCGTGCTGCAGCGAACTCTCCTCCAGCTCTCTGCGCAGTTTGAGGAACTCGGCCTCTCGCTTCTTGTTCATCTCGGCCTGAGCGGCGGTGGCTCCTCCGGCTTCCTCCAGCCTCTCCGTGATCTCCTCTAGCTCTCTGGACAGATCGCACCGCTGCTTCTCCACTTTGGCTCGAGCCGAGCGCTCGGACTCGATTTCCTCCTCCAGCTCCTCGATTCGAGCCTGCGGAAAAGACAGCGACGAATAAAACAACCTGCTGAAGTAATCTGTGATATCAACTCAAACCCTCAACCAGTGACTGAATTCTTCACCTGCAGCTCTTTGATTTTCTTCTGGAGCTGAACACTGAGAGCTTGTTCGTCTTCGATCTTCGTCTGCAGCTGCGACAACTCAAAGTCTTTCCTGTGAAATCAGTCGTAACGTGTTTGTTTAAAGCTGGAATCTGTAACATTCCTGCATTAAAAACATGTATGTGTTTCTGATTTATGTATAGAGAAACAACAGTCACTATATCTTCTTCAGTCTGAACTCACTTCTTCAGTTTCTCGTCCTGCTGCTGCTTCTCGTTCTCCAGATCCATGATGGACTCCTGAGCCAGTTTCATGTCCCCCTCCAGCTTCCTCTTGGCTCGCTCCAGGTCCATACGGACCTTCTTCTCTTGCTCCAACGAACCTTCCAGCTAAAAGAAAAAAAAAACAAATCCCACAGACTCTGATTACATCTGAACAGCAGCGCCACACGACACAGTGTCGGCCTCTCCAGTGTGAGCAGCGACTCACCTCATCGACCTGCTGCTCCAGTTTGGTTCTGGCTTTGGTCAGAACGTTAAGTTTGTCCTCCTCTGACTGCAGGTCGTCCAGCGTCTGCTGATGAGCCTCCTGCAGCGCTTTCTTCTCCTTCGACAGCACGGCGATGTTTTCGTCTTGGCTCATGATTTCTTCCGTCAGGTTCTTCACCTAAAGGCATGATTACAAACTGATGTAGCCGCTCCACCTTCAACATGAAGACACAGTGAGCATCTCACCTGACATTACCTTGTTCTCAACGGCATGTTTCTCCTTCTCCACTTTGGCCAAGGTGAGCTCCAAGTCGTCGATGTCCCTCTTCAGTTCGGCGCACTCGTCCTCGAGCTTCCTCTTCTTGGCGGTCAGCTCGGCGTTCACCTCCTCCTCATCCTCCAGTCGCTCCGTCACCTCCTTCAGCTTGGCCTCCAGCTGGATCTTGCTTTTGATGAGGCCTTCACATCTCTCCTCCGCATCCAGGAGGTTGTCTGACTCCTGATATTGAGTTTATGCATCAAGATTAAAGTTTAACACTTCATAAATGACGATCATGCAGACTGTGTGACCTTCGTCTGTGGTGTAACTTACAGTTTGAACTTGAAGGAGGAGGTCGTTCTTCTCTTGCACAACGGAAACCATTTTCTCCTCGATTTCCCTCCGCCGGTTTTCAGATTTGGCCAGATCTTCTTTGAGCTTCGTGAAATCCACCTTCATCTGGGCCATTTCCTTCTCGGCCTCGGCGCTCTTCAGGAGAGGTTTGAGCTTAAAATACAGCTTCATCCACGGCCAGTGTTTCACGTTCATGAAGGAGCGGAAGTTATACTGGATGGTGTAGATCGCCTCCCTGTCAGAGGAAGATTTGAGTGAGTTTACTCTGCAAGTTTAAGCCTCTCCATGTTTTGTTTGTTCATCATACAACAAAAAAAAGATAATTGTACGTTTTTGCATCTTCTAAAAGTCATACCTTTCATATCTAGTCATATTTGGTCAATTTGTAGATGTGAAATGGCATAAAAAGGAGATAACTGAACACATATTATACATGTTTGAATTTTTAGGGTGATTCTGATGTTTTTCTGGATTAGATTTGACCATTTTACTCCAAAAAATCAACAAAATTTTAGTTAAAATGCAGTGAATGTCTCCAAAGAATGTATGAACCAGGTAGCCAGCAGTAATATGAGACCTGAACAGCCTCTGATTGGTTTCCTTTGTTGCTTGTGCTCTTTATGCTCAACTTAGACTCGTTGTCTAGCCCCGGTTACTTCAGTTTTATGATACAGCAGTTAATTTGTAGTTGTAGTTTCCCCGGTAAACACACCAACCTATTGGCCTCTCTACCAGTCAACAACGACCAAAGCTTCCTCTCCGACAAAACTGTTGGTGTGTTTTCCGGGGAAACTAGAGTTTACATGCAAACTTGTAAAGTTGCAGCTTTGAGGCAGTTAATGTTTTTACTTTCTGGCCATCATCTTCTGGTACTCCAGCCGAACCAGGTAGGCGCGACACAGAGCCTGAGTGGACGACACGACCTGAGCTAACCGCTCGTCTCTCATCTCCTCCAACGCTCCCA
This sequence comes from Diplodus sargus, assembly GCA_903131615.1. Taxonomy (NCBI): domain Eukaryota; kingdom Metazoa; phylum Chordata; class Actinopteri; order Spariformes; family Sparidae; genus Diplodus; species Diplodus sargus. The sequence continues at coordinate 408,254 of CAEMYA010000137.1, read as the reverse complement.
GCAGACCAGCTTTAAAAAACACCTGAAAGCAAATGAAACGTAATTATCTCATCTGAGCAGCTCATTAACTCTTAATTTCCTTTTTCCCAATCAGCCAAGTGGGCTGGAACAAATGAAAACCTTAGTGTGTCCAAACTTGTACTGAGTGTGATCCACGTCGATGGAGCCCAGAAGTTTCTCTGCAGCCTTTTTGTTATCCATAAACTGTCCTTCTGGAACGGCACTGGGATTAAGAATCCTGTATCTGCAGGATGAATAAACAGGTCAGAGTATGAGACCAAACATTATAAAGTATTTAAATGTGAAGCTTTGGTTACCTCTGCTTGAAGTCGCCGTACAGGATTCTGCTTGGAAATCCCTTCCGACAGATCCGGATGCCCTCCAGCACGCCGTTGCAGCGGAGTTGGTGGATAACCAGGTGGTTTTCCATCTCACCTATGATGAAGGCAATAATTAGTTATTTCATGTTTTTATAATACGGTATTATGTGACAAAGAGAGGATGTACCTGGCGTTTTCGTCTCATTTGGTATCAAGCAGCGCACAAAGTGAGGATGAGTGGTTCTCAGATTAGTCATGAGCTTCCCGAGATTCTCCTGTAGGAAAATTTAATGGAACTGTCAAATAGTTTTGGACCTGAAAATGTTTATTTCTCATGTTCAGAAGACAAATTCTGATGATGATTCACCACACAGAAGGATTCAGGTTCAGACTTGTATGACTCTAATAGGTCGAGGCCATGAGGGAGTAGTTTTTAAAAACTAAATCATTACGTTTCCATAAACCTGAGTGGTTTTGGTGACTTTATTTTGAAAATGTAGGCAGACATAGCATAATTGCTACCGGTAACTTGACCACAGAAGAAGCCAATTAGGCTACAGTGAAATGGTGTACGTGTGGCTCTGTTATATGCCTTCTTATCATCCGTATCTTAGCATGCTGAAAGTACAGTTTTGTTACTCAATGTATGACATATATTACCAAAAATGTCCGCCCATCTTTTTTTAGCATCTTACCCTGAAGAGCGCCGACACCGTTTGGAAAGATGCTCCCTTCTTCTTGGCTCCTTTCTTAGTTCCTCCTGCAGCTGCTTCTGCTTTAACGACACATTTAAAACCAACACACATGAACAGTTTTCCCACTTACTGCAATATAATTCCATATTTGCGTCCATAGACGGAGAATCAACTGCAACCCAAAGAATCTGTACCTTCTGTTCCGGAGAAGCTTGCGTACAACATGGACAGTATTTTGACGGACGACTTCTGGTAAAGCTGCACGACCGACTCGCTCAGAGGATCTTTGTTCTTCTCCAGCCAGCCGGTGATGTTGTAGTCGACTGTGCCGGCGTAGTGCATCAGGGTGAAGTGAGCTTCAGGTTTGCCTTTGACTGTTTTGGGCTTCAGGAAGCAGTTGTTCTTCCCGAGATGTTGGTCGTACAGTTTGTTCTTGAAAGAAGCGTCTGTTGATTTGGGGAACATGCACTCTTCTTCAAGGATGGAGAAGATCCCCAGCGGCTGGAAAACAAATCGATCGTATCAATAACGTTATACAAGTTGAAACACTTGAGGATAATATTTTAAATTACCTTCTCAATGAGCTCGATGCAGGCGGCCAAATCCATCCCGAAGTCGATGAACTCCCAGTCGATCCCCTCCTTCTTGTACTCCTCCTGCTCCAGCACGAACATGTGGTGGTTGAAAAACTGCTGCAGCTTTTCGTTGGTGAAGTTGATGCAGAGCTGCTCCATGCTGTTGTACTGAAGACAAATCGTAAAAGATCATATTTGAATAAACGTATCATTGAGAAAGAGAAATACAATCCAGACTTCGAACACCTCACTTCAAAGATTTCGAAGCCAGCGATGTCGAGGACGCCGATGAAATGTTGTCTGGACTGTTTTGTGTCCAGCTGGTGGTTGATTCGTATGACCATCCACAAAAACATCTTCTCGTAGACGGACTTTGCGAGGGCACCAATGGAGTTGTACACCTGCAAAGAAGGAAAGTTAACGACTATTTCCTCTTCAATATAAGAGTCCAACTTGTAAGAATTCCCAACTCGTTAAATATCGACGCTTTGGGATGGCAGTCAACCAGAAGCGTTGGTATTTGACGAGTTGGGAATGAGACACAAAAATCAGCTTTCTAACAAATTGGACCTCAACTTTTCCCCTTTTTAAAGCCTCAAATTGGTAATTACCAATTAGTAATAACATTAATCACCTCCCAGCTTTCATGTGGACTTACTGAACCTGTGACTCAAACAACAAAGAGCCGTTGACAAACCTTTGTTGAACACTCACACTTTGGTTGGGTTTAGTTAAGAAAACTTCTCGGTTACATTTAGGAAAACATTCAGTTTTGGCTTAAAATAACTACGCTACTTATCTAACTTCATTTACAAACATATCTACGCCACAGTGGGCTACATATACTTATCCAGAAGTAGAAACAATAGTCATACCTGCTGCACATTTTGTCCTTTGGTCACATACTCATTTCCAACCTTTACTCGGGGATAACACAGAGCTTTCAGCAGATCAGCAGAGTTCAGGCCCATCAGATACGCTGCTTTATCAGCTTCTACAGAACAAATAACACATTTTATCCACATGACTTGATGATTTTAGTTCTATCCTGTTTGTTCGTTAGCAGGATTGTTGTCCAATTATCATGAAACCTCGCAGAATGGTCCTGGAATATACACCCTGCCGCTGGACCGTAGGAAAAAAAATCACTCGACTTACAATTCAGTCGATTGTTGTGAAGTTCAATAGTGACAAAACACTGCTAATTATAAAATGAATTGGCCTCCTTCGCTCGTATGACAGCACTAATTTGGATGGATGATCCTCACCCTCGGTGCCATCTGGCTCCGCCTGCTCCTCCCGCTGCTTCTGCTTGAACTTCATGTTCCCATAATGCATCACAGCTCCAGTCAGCTTGTAGATGGACATTTTCTCTTCAGCGGTGAATCCCAGAATATCCAAGGCCTCCTGTGTCTCACAACGGGAAACATTCAGACACAAAGCTGCAGAAAGGAGTCAGGCTGTGCTTTTTAACAGAGGTGACTCACATCTGTAGCCATCAGCTCCTCGGCGTCATTTATGCTTTTGACGCTGATTTCTCCTTGACTGACGAATGCGAAGTCGTACGGATTGGTGGTGATGAGGAGCAGATCTGAAGGGGGAGATAAATCAAGATGCAATATCTTTTTGTTTGGATGTCTGTGTCAGAGTTAAAACAAGAAAACGAATGTTTACCGATCAGTTCAGGCTTCTTGTTGCAAGTCAGCTGATAGAAAATATGATAACTCCTCTCAGCCGCCAGCTGAAACGTCACTCTTGACTTCTCCAGCAAATCTTTAAGGACAAAAAGACAAATTTAACTTTATTGTCTCCATCAATATTCTGTGCAAAATGTAAATAAACTTACACGTTTCAATGTCTGCAGATGCCAGTTTTCCACTCGCACCAAAGTGTATTCGAATGAATTTACCCTATAAAACAAGACAAACAACATCTTAGTGTCTGTGTTGGTTGATAAAATCAGAGTGATTTCCTCAGGCTGACTCACAAAGCGAGAGGAGTTGTCGTTCCTCATAGTCTTGGCGTTCCCGAAAGCTTCCAGCAGAGGGTTGGCCTGGATGATCTGATCCTCCAGAGTCCCCTGTCGACAAGAAAACGAGTAAAACTTCTCTGGAAGACGATAAGCGACTCCACCAGTCAAAATCCATCCAAAACTCACCTTCATTTTAGAACTTGTTTCCTTTTTCTTGTCGGGAGAAACTGCGATCGTCGCGAAATACTGAATGACACGTTTGGTGTTGACGGTTTTTCCTGCGCCGGATTCTCCGCTGAACAAAAACAAAAGCACATATTTATCTTTTAACCATTTTATGTTTTAACAGCCTGTTGACTTGTATACAAAATCTGCTTAACTTACGTGATAAGAATAGATTGATTCTCACGATCTGAGGATGTAAAAGAAGACGAGCAGTGAGAGAGAAATCAAATCATTTAGTTAGCATTGATTTTTAGGTGGCTAACGTACCGGTTAGCATGAACTGGTAGGCGTTGTCAGACAGGGCGAAGATGTGAGGGGGGACCTCCATCCTCTTCTTCCCTCTGTAGGCTCGGACCACCTCTGGGTTGTAGACCGGCAGCCATTTGTACGGATTCACGGTCACACAGAACAACCCGGAGTACGTCTGCGCGGAGAAGATAAACACTGTTAGCCATGCTAGTGGCCATTTTGGTCAAACAGTCAGTCCATCTCTGTTTCAGACTGTAATATCCCAACAACTATTCGATTGATTGCTTTGAAATTTTGTACAGGCGTACATGTTCCCCAGAGGATGAATCCTTTTGAGTTTCTTGATCCTCTGACTTTATTTAGCTTTACCATTAGCCTCAGCTGTGCTTCATGTTTAGTGCTAATTGAATGTTAGCATCTTACATATCAAGCTACGGTGATGAACATGGTAACAAACCTGCTAAACATCAGCATTTTAAGATTTTCATTCTGAGCTTGTTAGTTATATTTTTAGAAAACAAACCGACAAACTAAAAGTTTTAACTGAGTGATTATCAAGATGGTTAATGGCGTCTGTAGGTTACAGTGGAATTAAAAAGAGGTTGCTGTTTAGGAATACTAGGAATACAGAATTTCATCAATGATGAGTAGATATTTTCTGTCACTGATCAACCAAGAGATGATTCACGTAACCTTTAAAAACAAATCTTGAAATCTTCAGGCCCTAATTGCTCAGTTTTTCGTCAGAGTAAATCAATTTATTCAGTCCAATAAATCAAAACATGAGCATTCATCTGTGTTGACAGCAACTCCGCAGGGAACAAAATGTCTCTTTTTTCAGTCGCTCAATAAATCAGCAGCGGGCTTCACTTCAGGCCAGATGGCAGTTAAAAATACTGTTCAGCAGGCTTCAGACGGAGTGCGTTCGTGCATAACAAAGATTTTAATCTTCCTCTGGAAAATATTGTTATTCAAAGATTTACATTTGTAAAAACAATGGATTGTTTCTCATGTAACTGTTGTCTATTTCTGTTAACTGATCTGCAATCGAGCGGGTTAAAGGAATCCAAAGTGTTTGTCCAAGCCCAGTGGTGGTGCATCCTAATATATTTAGATAGAACCAGTTTAATTATCAGTTTTAGTTTTAGGATTTCTAGGTCAAACGGGTTTCTTGATGGTAGCCAATCAAAGAGACTCACGTAGATCATCCACGCTGCGTATCGTTCCTTGAGGTTGAACAACACGGCGGGTTCGTGAAGGTGCGTCATCATCACCATGTCCTCAATCTTATCAAACTTTGGGGGGTTCATGGGAAACACTTGGTCGTCCCTGACGGTTATAGTCTGGAAAACAAAAACAAAAAAAACAGGATATGATGCTTAAAAGTTACAGTCAGACAGAAATGACTCTCTTTGGAGAGCGAGGCAGCATTCAAAGCTTCGGGGAAGACTAAATGTCTCTGTTAAAAGCCTGACTAATAAAAATTCAGGTGATTTTTTTTATTTTTATGGCAGGTTTTACAGACAGACACCCTGAAGATGCATAAAATCCCAGGTTATAAATTCCTGCTTGGACATCCCGTATAACAGAACGGCCATATTGACCGACTGTCTAATAAAGTTCATCAGCACGACCCCTCGGTGCACCCACTCTGTCGTCCACGGTCTTGACGGTGACTTTGCCGTCCTCCCTGTCCTGGATCTCAGCCTTGACATACAGCTCTTTCTCGTCGCTGACGAAGCACGCCGTCTTGTTGTCAAACTTGCGCGACTGAGCCTCCGTCCTCTCCCTCTCAGACTTACGGAGGAACTGGGCAGCCGGCCCGAAGATCGCCATTTCCCCATCTGTGCTCATTTTCTCCTCCAGAATCAAAGACATCAGCACATTTTAGATTATTTCATGCAGTGGATAAAGCTTGAAATTGGATCCAAAATCACATTATATACTCACCCTCTTACTGCACCGGGAAGTTCAGGAGTAAAAACTGGACTAAAAGTTGAAACAGAAGTTTTTGAAGAAGATGCGAACACAGAGAATAATCCTGCACAGTCGCTGTCGCACTCCAAAGGATGGTGGACTTTCCCTCTTGATTATGCTGCGATAACAAACATGACCAGTTGCACCGTCTCTTTTTATATCTCACCATTGTCCTTGGTGTGAATCCCTCCTTCCTTTACATGGGCATGCAGTGGTGGAGTTACACGAACCTGTTGCTAATCAGGGATAAGAATGGATCTAATTAAGCGCAAGATGTTATATATAGAAGACAGCGACACCACAGAGTGTCACTTTTTAATGAGCGATGACATGATTTCTGAATTAATTTGTAAAAATCAGAATAAAGAGAAATGTGTGAGACGTTTATAAGTTTAAGCAATACAAAGTGCTTTGTAGAGGAGCAAGGAGAAACCTTTAAACAACATGGCAGTTCAAATATGACGTAATGTTTGTCAATCGCCAGTCAGTCCAGTTGTTATGGGGACGTCTGTGATCCGTGGTGTGTTTGTGAAACTCCTCCTTCACTCTGGACAATCTTACAGTTTGTTTCAACATAGTTTTGTTTCTTGTCAACAATTGCAGATGCAGATAAAGCTGGTTGATCGACAGAAACGCCACCGTTCACAGGAAAAAGTAGCTCACGCCGCATTGTTGAAACTAAAACAGGCCCAACTACCACCAAGGTCCAACATTACCATTTATCTGCATAACACCAGTCACGTTAGGCCATCAGATCTATTTTTTCCATCGAGTTCCACATGTTATTCCCTTAGAAATTAACCAAACCAAGACCTGTCCTTTTAGCGACATTAGCACCACAAGTTACTTCGGTCTATTCTGGTCTAACATTCATCCTCGGTTCAGTTTACATGGATCCTGCCGACAAACCAACCAACCAAAACCCAAAGTAACAGACACAGAAAACATGCCTGCATCCTTGGCAGAGTTAATAATACATGGCAACAAAAAGGTATGAATGCACTCGCTAAATATGAGATAAAACTTCTCACGTGGGAACAAGTGTAAGCAGAGCTTTATTATGTTAAGATAAACACAATCAGTTGGCTAAAGCGTTTATGCTAACTGTGGTAAATGTTACAATTTATAAGTACATTTTGTTTTGTTTGTAGCTTTGACAGCATATTTAGCTAACGTTGGTAGCATGTTAGCTGTGTAAGTTAGATTCCATGCACAGTTTTTAGTAAAGAAGTGCGCTCTGCCTCCCGAATTACGTACAGGAAATAAAACTCATAAGACTAAGCCATAAAAGAAACTCTGTAGATATAAAACCACACATAAGTAGGATTAAAAATGTTTGAAAACATGGTTTAATGACTCCAGATGTTCTGTGAAGTTCACATTGTTTGAGTAAAGACAAAATAAATGTCAACAAGACAAATGACACAAAGAAATCTGTAAATAAAGGAACTCAGCTCATAATAATGAGCAAAAGTAGGGTCATATATTAAGTAAATACACTTCAGTAAATCATATCCTGGAGTTCACTGGTGTTGTTTTAGCCTTGTTTTCTAGCTCCACTTAGCAAATTAACCGACCTCCATGTTTATTTTCAACCTAAATCCTGCGAATTAAAACAGATCAGCGTCTCTATTAACAGAGCCGAAACAAAGCTGCAGAGTTATTTATACCGTCTGTGAGATCTCGTCCACATTCTCACTGAATATCCCGCTCTGATCACCAAACACGTTTCGAGGGTCTTACAGCTGCAGACCGAGGTGATTAGAGGCCGGACACGAACGAGCAGACAACCTCTACGAGAGGATCTGAGGAGGATTGATTATATTCCTTTTACAGGATTATTGGAAGCAGCTGGTGCAGGCGGGAAAAAGGCTGTCAAAGCCGTCGTAGGATATAGTGTTTTAACAATGCTAACATTCCTGTGTGAGAGGTGCGTTGTTGTTCATGTGCAAGGTTGCAGTCGCAGCTTCTCCTGTCAGTTGTTTCTGGCCGACGTTCCAAGTGAAGCTGGCGTCGGAGGTCGTGTAAGTGTAATGTCACGGCAAGGTGAGGGAAGGGACGGGGTGTTAGCGATAGCGTCTCAGTGGCTTTGATAGCAGGTTTGGGTTTCACTTTGATTGCATGTTTGATATCAGCTGCACGGCGGACAGACTTCTTCCATCAGAGTGTCTTTGAAGTTGTACCGCCTTGTTTTTCCCTCTGAAATCCTGATGAACGTAATTATTAACCTCTTTAAAATGTTTCCTTCGCAGCGCAAAGACTTGTGTGTTTATAGCATGAAGGTTACAGGAAAGAAGAAGAGAGGTCTCAAAAGTTGAGTCCAATCAGTGAGTAATTGAGTTGTAAAATAAATCAATAATGTAGAAAGCAAAGTCTTCTGCCATGCTAGCAACTCTGTGAGGCTGAATGCTAACGAGCTCACAGTGACACTGTTAAACGCTGATGCTAATCACTTTTAACGTGTTCACCATCTTAGTTTAAGGTATTAGCATGATGACATTTCCTAATTGGTAATGAACACAAAGAGAACTCCCTAAAAACTTGGCGTTTTGACCGGCGGCTAGCAGTTTTGCACGACCTAGCAGTGCTCGTTTCAGCTAACGTTAGCTCCGTGCTGAGTGCAGTTTTGGCACATAATGGGCTAGTTTTTTTCCTAATGCTTCATGAATATTGGTAGAAAATTTAATTTGTTTTCCATCCAGCAGCTCTTCTAGATACTGCTGTTCCTGGAGAAACTGTGGAGAAAACAACATCTAAACACAGAACAGTGAAGTTAATAAATCAGAGCCTTTGTTATTGTTGCATGGCAGGTAATTAACTTCAGCACAAAGACCCAAACAATCCTACTTGTTCTGCTTTTTCTGTATCAGCATATATGCGAAGTATTGGAAACGACCTTTGACCCTAATCGATCACTTTCACTGCTGTAAACAATCTCGTATCGACAGAACAGAGAACAGAAAGTCCAGAAGATGCTTCAGGGGGAACATATTTGTGATTATGATTTGCTGCAGTGTTCATGTTTTGAGGCTTCAGCAGGTAAAACTGTTGGATCAAGAGAAACGAAGAGGTCATAAAGTCATAAAACACTTTATTTGTGTCATAAAATGCAAAAAAAAATCATTACTTTCGGATCATTTTCTGGATTTTAGTTCCAGCGAGACATCCAGCTGCTTTTGATCCACATGAAATAAAAGTGGACAGCGTGACAAATATAACCTACTTCTTCTTCTCCTCTGTTTTATTTTTAACAAAGCGTCTTTGTGACAGAATGAGGAGGAGAAGAAAAAAAAAACACATGCAGACGACGTTCTGATCAATTTATTGATCCGGATTCTGTGTGAGAATGAAGAGACAAACAAACACAAAGAGATAAAACGACGCTGGACGTCTTGTTATCATTTATTTAATGAGGATTTAATTATTTGTTGAGATCTGTTTTAATTTATTCTGCAGCCAAATTAAAAATCTATCAGCAGAATTAGCAGAAAACTAAAAACAGTGATGCCGACACATTTTGTCTGCCGGATCTTCGTCTTGGCAGCCGCCTCACAGCCGGCCCGAGGCGGAAAACCAGAACCAGACGGCATTAAAACAGCAGAGGGGGCCGCTTCAGTGGGCCGTGCTGCCTCAGACGCAGGGCGAGATAATGAAATGTGAGCCGGGAAGTAAAATTACAAGTGTAGAGAGAGCTGCAAACCCCCGTGTGTGAATTATAACAGCTAAATGTTTCAGTCAACCTTCAGTTTGTTGGTTAAATAACCATAATTGTGGAGGCTTTAAACCAAAACCAGGCACTTTAATCAACTTTATTTAAAAATATCTTCAGAAAAGCTCGTATTTAGATTGATAATCCATTCGTGCAATCAGGGTTAATTAAAATTTGAGTGATTTAATTGGTGTAAATTGCAGCACTAACACATTTTTTAGTGACATTAATTTATTTTTAAGGCACCGTAATGACAAATTGTGACTCCTTTAACTAAATCTTGAAAATAAAATGTTTAGATTGTAAAAAACAACATTTGGAGATTTCAGCACCGTAACAAAATCAGGGAGCTTAAATAGTTTTTGTCATAATCTTCAAGCTTTAATGACATGTTTATTTTTCATGCTTTTGTCTTAGAATTACAGTCGTTTTTGTTTCCTCAGAGCACAGACGGGTAAACTGTATCTTGGGAAACACATTTTGGGGTTTGGGAATGTATTTTTAAGTGTCAGTAATATGTTCGTGTCCTCATCTTGTGTTTTTCATCTTTAATTGCCATAAACTGAAGCTAACTTCACATCTGAACACTGGAAAGTAAACTGTTATTAGTCTCTCAGTTACTGAGGGAGCAAATTAGGGGTTTTTGGGGGCCAGTAACAAAATCCGGGAGCCTTAATAGCACGTTTTTGTCACACTTTTCATTTACTCTCATTTGAAAAGAGTCTTTTTTATGTTTTTTAGCTCATATTTTTTATATTTTACTAACTTTAATTGCCATAAACTGCAGCTAAATTCACATCTGCACACTGCAAAGTGTAACTTCAGGACCAGATTTAAGGATTTTGGGAGCACTGGAACAAAATTGCTTTTTATTTTTGCACTTGCCACAAGAATAACAGTCTGTTTTATTATTAAACTCATCTTTTAATCTTTAACTGACATAAACTGATCTGTCCAATTTGGGAAACAAATGTTGGAGGTTTCTTGAAGCTACAACAAAATGTTTTTCCATATTTTTTTATTTTTGCACACGTCATACAAATGATTGTTTTTGTTTAAACTGTTTTTATTTAATCTTTGACTGACTTTAATTGCCGTAATCTGAAGATAAGTGCACATCTGGGCACTGGACCAAATGTGAGGATTTTGGGGGAAACGCAGCAAAATCAGAAAGTGTCTCTAAAAGTTGAATTAAAATGTGTTTTTATATATGTGTACCATTTATTTGTGCAGTTGCCATTACGATGATTGGGTCGTCCATCGCTGACTGCAGTAACTTTTTGATTTTTGGGAGCACCGCAACAAAATCAGCGACGTGTTTTTACATTCTTCATCAGATTGAAAGTCTTTTTTAATTAATCCAACTACTTTTTTCATCATTGACTTCCTTTGATTGCTAAAATCTGCAGCTCACTGCACACTGGAGAGCAAACAGGAAGTTGGTGACCAAATATGGGTTTTTTGGTGCACCGCAACAAAATCAGGAAATGTTTCTGAAAGCTTTAATAAAATGTTTTGTCATGCTTTTTATTTCTGCACATGCCATTAGAAAGATTACTTTTTACTGACGTTAAATGCTAAAATTAAACGCTAACTGCACATCTGCGCTAGAAAGTAAACAGCAACCCCTCAAATCTTGGTTCTGGTCCCAGAAGGCCCGGCTCTGCAGTGTAATCACAAGTGGCCTCATTCTCCTGAGAGACAGAGACAGACCTCATCTGTTAAAAACTGAGTTCAGGCAGACTGACGCTCACTATGTGCAGAGTCAATTCCATTTCTAACAGAAGCAGAACAAGCAGGCGAGACAGAAAAGTCCTTGTTGTGTCCGAGAACATCACAGTTCTGTCTGACAGTGTCCTCTATTGTGGTTCTGACAGGGAGGGAGAACCGCTGGACATTTTCTGCTCAACAAAGACTCATAGAAAAAGTCTCGCGCTGATCAAAACCAAAGCATGTCTGTCTGCCAGCCCTTATATTTCTTAACAAATGGAAAAGGAAAAAGCTTGAATGATGTTCAGTGTGTCTCCATTTCCTCTGCGTCCTGAGCTGTGACACTGCAGCCTCCAGATCAGTTTGGGCCGTAATGAGATCTAATAATCCCGTCTGTCTCCTCTTTCATATTTCCAGCGGCCGGTTGACTGATTCAGCTCTGCAGCTCGACAGAGGAGCAGCATGGTAGGAACTCACTTTAATTGCCTTGTGGGTTAAATAAAGAAGATTGTATCTACATCAAGTAGATTACGGCTTTACACTCCAACGGGCTTCTGTGAGATGTGAGATTTGTATTTTTTATCTTTTTACGAACGTAAACATTCAGAAATATCCTCTTTTTAAACTCTTTTCTTCTTCACGTTGTAGGTTAATTTGTTTACAGCAGAGAACATAATTTTATTCACAAATATGTTTCGTGATTAAGGTTTGTGGTGAGTAAACATGAAGACACAAACGAATATCTGGTAGAGATTTGTTTTTTGTTTTTTAAAGATAGAAGCATGACTGTATGTGAGGTTAATATTTGTTATTTTTCAAGTTAAATGTCTCAACTTCTGGATGGATTTTCCTGAATTTTGGCTCCATGTTTTGCTCCCCTGAGGACGAACTGCACTAACTTCAGTTGTCCTTCAGCGTTTCTTCTCACCATCATGGTCAAAAGTTAATTTAACAACATTTCCTTCAGCTTTACGTTGTGCCAAGTCAAATACGAAAAAAAAACGATGGCCTCACGATTCAAACCGTGACGCTCCGCCTCTATAGTCAAATTAGCAACGATGCCAGCTAAAATCGTTTCCTTCATTTCCAGGTTTTCCCCCTAAAAAACGTTTTATCTTCTGTCGCCTGTCAGAGTATTTCGAACATTTAGTTTTAAGATGGTGCCTCACAGAACAATCACCGCTCATTAACGTCCTCCAGCGACGCTCTGCCTCCCTCAGAGGAACAAAAGCAAACCTGCAGGATTCTGAGTAATGTGCCGCTTTATGCTTATTTAGCCTCCGAGAGAATAAAAAGGCCTCGTTTCTTGTTCCACTGCCTCGTCTTTATTATTTCCATCAGCGTCTTGTGTGACTGTACGTTCCTCTATAAGGCTTCCTTTTGTTTCTTTATAATTGCTGTTGTTTGAAACTCGCAGCAGCTGCCTGACACACGAACCCCGAGATAGAGTGATTTTTTCGCTTTTTGTTATAGCCATCTAAAATTACACACAGGCGCTTTTTTTCCTTTTTTGATAATTCATGATTGTTGGTACAGTGTGTTCAGATTCCAGAATAGATTTATGATAATGGGGGAAAAAGCTTCGATGTGATGCCCTTTTTTTCTTTTTTTTTTAAACAAAGTTTCCCACGTCGGTGCAACAACAACCCTTTTTCCTTCTTCTTGAATAGAAAACGACCCCGAGTGAACTGTTGAAAATGATAAAACCCTGTGAATAACATGCAGAAAAGGTGGACAAAAGCACAAAAAATGTAAACATCAGCTCTCCTCCCGCACCGCCACCAGAAGGGTTGAGCTTCATTAATCTCATTTTCCAGGTAGGAAACGATCTGGACGCCCTCTTTCTTCCCCTGTCAGGCCTCATGAAGAAGCTCAGCAAAGCAGCGAGAGGCATCCTCCCTTTTCTGCGGGAGTCTTGACACAGCCTGTCTTGTTAGTTTCCTCCCGTTCAGAGAGAACTGAGCTAACGCGAGTGGAGTGCACATCCTGTTTCAGGGTTAGTCTGAGAGCAGCACCCCGGAGGATTGTTGGATTTGACAGGATATCTTACAGAGTTTCCATAAAAGCTCAGATATACGAAGGCTGAGAACGTGTGAAATGATGATCTTAAACGTGTGGATCGGTCGGTAACGGTGCTTTTTTTAGTGCCTTCAAATATGACAAAAGACACATTTATGATATCTATCTTTACGGGGAAATTTAGACTAAATGTGATTGTTTAATCTCACATAATCTGTAAATGCTGCCTGGATTGTGTCACCAGATAAACGTGAGTCCAAAATTCTCTCTTTTTGCTAGTATTTTGGTCTCCACACCCAAATTCTGAGGGAAATATCTGCACGATCAACACTCCATAGTCGCTAACTTTTGCTGTTTGGTGCTGAGCAGGTCGTTACATCCCGTTCTAATCAGTTATATCATTATATCCTCTAGACATGTACGTGTTAGCATGGTCACTGTGAGCATGGATTAGCCTCCAGAGCTGCTAGCATGGTCGTGTTTGAGGGTTTTGAAAGAGAATGACAAATGACCGTTTCATCAAATCGTTAGGAAGCGTTGTCAGCTGTCAATATGACGTTCTGTCTCATAATAAATAAAAGATCCTGCTGCCAGCAGTGATGGATGAAGGTGTGCTCTCACAGGTTGCATATTTGTTTCCCAGGAGCCTTAAAATAAGCCGCGATGACCTCACAGTCGGCGGGGTCGCTGGGATCCGTCAGAGGCTGTCAGTTATCGTTCTCTCTGTGCAGCAGACGTCACCTCAGCAGCTGAAATACTGCAGCAGAGCAGAGAGGGAGCTTTTCTGCTGCTCTCACTGGAAAACTTAAATCAGCCGCAGAGAGAGAAAAAGATCCAACGAGTCCTTTAATGTTACACATCAATCGGCCTCATCCGCCCACTCTGCCCCTGCTGCCCATGCGAGCGAGAGAACACGATATGACTCTTTTATCACGCCGCTAATAATCTGCCCATTTATATATCTGTCCGATCTACTCGCCCACCCCCTCCTCCTCCTCCTCCCCCCGTCAGATGTCTGATTGGACGCCGTCGTCCTGAAGTTCAGCCGGGCCGGCCTTCAGCAGACAGATCTGAGCGGGCCATGCTCCGCTGCGTCTGGGAATGAACAGCCAGCCAGAGAGCGATCCCTGCAGATTTAAAAAAAAAAAAACCGCCTTTTCTCTTGTAAAGCACACTGCAGTAATTTCTGGGCCAGGCTGTATAAACATAATGGTCTGTGGTGGTGGAGGCTCCTGGGAGCGGCTGATAAGCTGCAGCGAGCATTTATCATTATTTATCCATTCGGCGGATCATATTTCAGCATATGAAAAACGCCATTATTTAGCCGCCGAGAGCTGCTGAAAGGGAAAATGGGAATTTGATGATAATAACATCACTTACAGCGGACGCGGTCGTGGCTGTTACATTTACATTCCCTGTATATGCAAGCTTGTGGAAATGTTGTTATTTCTCATAAACTTTAATGAAGCAGCAGCAGCAGCAGCATCACATTATAGAGAGTCGATGTTCCCGTCGTCAGGATGGATTAAAGTCTCCGTTTTCGCCGCCCTCAGGATCCTCGATAATGTCCACATTACACCAGAGTACAGCGGCGCTTCATTTATAGATACAGCTGCATACTTAAAGGGAGAGTTCACCCAAAAATTAAAATTCAGTCATTGTCTCATCACTCGTTCCGTAGTCAACGTGTTTCACTCAGTATATGGAGGTTATACGGTGATAAGCTGGAGGAGGTGACTCACTGCAGCTTATTCGAGAGGCTCAAGTGAGCGAGGCACAGAAGATCCAGGTGAAGAATGATCACACACCTCAAGCTGCTGATGTGTGATCAGCCTGAGCTCAGGCCACCAGAAAGCCACGTCCATCAACTCCAATCATTTCTGGGGCAAAATGGCGTCACAGCGTACTCCTCCAAAATATCTGAAGTAGATGGTGACTTACAGCAACCAAAGAAAAGTGTCTGGAACCCCCGAGAGTCCAAACTGATTTGAAAAGACTTTATTTACACCCTCGACGTGCAGTCGAGCTCGTGCAGCCACTTCAAACACTGTGTGCTTTTAGCTCAGCAGCTACAGGGCAGATTGTGTCTGTTTTTTAAATGTTTTTTCTAATCATTTTGTGATCTTGGATGAGCTTGTAGCCATTTTATTTTTTTTCCTGTCCCCAGCTACTTCAGTTGTTTAGCAGAATGCTGCGACACTGTTTTCCTGTGAGGCTCCAGAAATGTGAAAGACTCCAGACTATGAAACTTTAGCTGACTTGTCCATCATACTCAAAGTATTACAAGAAAAAATACTCGATGTGGTAAAATGTCTCTGCGGTGGTTAAACGAGTGTTTGTGTCTTGACAGAAGTCGGCGGCCGTGAGCTCTGCCGCACCAGAGGAGGAGACTGACGGCCGACCTCTTCCCCCAGGATGGAGGAGCTACACCTCACCTGAGGGACAGAGGTACTACGTCAACAGCTGCAGTAAAGGTGAGTCACACCTGAGAACACGATGCACCTCAGGCGGGATTCATATAAAAAATGAGATGGTTTTGCTTGAGAGAATGGAGACGATGGTGAAACGAAGGTTTGTTGTCATGCTGGAATCAGACCAATGTATTCTTCTATGATATGTTAGTGTTCTTCAGTAGATGTTTCAGGTATCTGTAGTTTGGGAGGGAGACTGGAATGTGGAGAAAAGGCGTGTTAGTGTCTCGTATCTGCAGAGAGTTTCTGATTTTCTCTCTTTGTTGCTGCTCGGGACGCTTTACCAACCCGACATGTGTCTGTTTGACGTCCTGGGAATGAGACTCAACAATCAACTGTCTTTGTGGTGCGTTCAGGAACAGCTGGGACAAATCCTACTAATTCTACCTTTAACTTTAATAGTCTTTGAGTTCTATTAATATGACATGAACTTCAGTTAGCTTTGACCACAAATGTCCTTCAGAGGGAGATTTTTGAAGTTAAATCAGTACTTCTACTTGAGGAAAGAATGTGTGGCATCAGTTTGCTCTACATATTCGTCCCCATACAAACATTTTCTGCAAAACAAAACAGTGTGAAATGAACTGAAGCCCCACTCTCCCTCGAGAGTTATGACACAAAGCCAAACCTTTGTTCTGTCTCCGCTCACTTTCATTACAATCAACCAATCAGATCACTCCTGTGGGCTGAAAACTCCTCGCTGCTGCTGCTGCCATGAACTGAGCATCACCTCCTCTTGTGTTTCGGTTTGCTTATCATGGCATTCAGCTCTCAGTGCCGTAACACTCTGAACTATGAGGACTCATTATTATTCCTCTCCATCGTCCCGTCCCAGAGGTCCATTCATGTGAACACAGGCCTGCAGATTCGATCCACTTTAATCTGATTATCTTTTTAAAAAAACGTGGTATCTCAGCCTGTGAGGTGTGTGTGGATTCAGGAGGTGGAGGGATGTTTGTCTGCTGCCTAACAAGACACTGATGCTCAGGTGTGTTAGTACAGAGGCTGCGAGGCAGGTGACCTTTTTCGCAGACATCTGCTTTCCGGTGTGTGTGTTTTACACCTCGTTTGGGAACAAATCCAGAGGGATCGGACCGGCTCCCACGGGACAGACGGAGGCTGCATCAACAACAACTCTGGCAGTGATTTCTCTCTGGCAGCACACACAGAGCAGAAAGAGAACGAGAGAGAGCAGAATGTAAAAAATAAAACACCCAAAAGCTATTTTTGCATCCAGCAGACATATGGTGCAGCCGTCGCTTTTTATTCTGTTACAGTTTTGTTCTGTGAGCTTCAAAAAGCCGCCGTGGAGGCTGCGCGTGTGTCAGAGATGCCAGCATGTGTTACAGTGTTTATTAGAAAGCTGCTTGTTGTTTTGGTTTGGTTTGTTTTTTTTAAGTCTGTGTCGTTACATGAAGGAGGCGCACGAACGACGATCAGTTGTAATCCTTCCACTTAATCCCTCAGGAGTTTCAAAAGATGACAGTAAGATTTGGAACGACGAGAGAAGATTTACGAAGGAGGAACCAAAGCTTTAAAAAACGTTAGCGTGTGTGATGATGTTTGTTAAGTAGAAGATACAATCAGTGAAACCGATCTGCCGACTGTACAAGAGATTTTTTCTAATGAGCGTCGCAGAAATTATGTTTAAGTGACAAAGAGAAGACGAGATCACAGAGGGAAGAAATCAGGATGATAAAACAAAGATATGACAGAAAAGGTTGTTGCTAACATTAATGTACAAACCAGGCCAGACATCTTAGGATTTAAAGAAACGTATCCATACATTTCTCTTTAGTGAGCCGACCACTGTAATGATTTATCTGTCATACACACAATCATGCACATCACAGTTATATTTAGCGTCACTGCTTGTAAATTAAAACCTTCACATTATAGTAACAAGACTTCACGATTCTTGACTTTCATCTTTCCAGCCAAACACATATTTTTTTAAAATCCGTACTTTGATATCTTGCCATCATCATCGTGGCAGCGCTGCCAAAACGTTTGTGCCGATAAACACGCCAGCGTCAGTAGAAGCAGCTCGTCAGTCAGAGCGAAACCGATTCACCCGCAGCTGTGACGGCGTAAAGGACTTCCTGCTCTGCTAAGTGGAATGATTCGTGATTTACTGGTGATGGACGGCTAAAATACAGGAGGAGGGATGGAAATCATCCATGAGGGGTTACACAAAGAGTTCAAGTTTAGTTTGTCTGAAAATAAAGAATATCTCGGCCTTACGTGAAGAAGAAGGTTGAATAGTTTTGGATTTTATTCACTGAAGGATATTTAAGTTTAAAGAAAGTTGTAGGATTGACAAGAAGCTTTAAACAAGGAAAATCACAATAAAAGATAAAAATCTGCAACAACCATTTAATGAAAACATTAAATGTACTGATTTTCTTTGGACTCCGGGTTGTTCAGCGGGCATCACAGCCTGACAGTGTTTGCTTGGCTGTCGACTCTTTTAACCCATCTGTCCTGTCTGTGATTTGAGCTTTGAGACTTTGGTTTTCTGAGCTGTTAACAGTTGGACAAACAGAACGTCAGACCAGCTGTCTGTAGGTCTCACCGCCGCTGAGACGTCAACAACGACTTATCGGACCAATTATATCAGTCCCCACTGAGCAGAACCGACAAATAAGAGGATATTGTGGCGTTAGTAGTGAGCTGTGCTGGAGGAGGCCCATGAAAAATATGTAATAAAGTATGCAACAAAAACAAAAACACCGTCTTCCCCCAGAGCAGTTCCTCAAAACATATGAACGTATTCTGAATGACTACACCAACACCAGCCGTCGAGTAGCGCTCACTAGCCAGCTGGAAGATGAGTAACCAGCTAGTTTACTGTGTTCAACAACCTCTCTTGGCTCCATAACATACATAAAAAAACTCACAACAATCATATAAACACAAGCAAACTCAGTCCGAAAGGCTACCCAGCATGAAAGTTACTCTATACTGCTGTACATGTGCTTTGTGCTAACGTCACGTTAGCCGCTGAATGATGCTCGCTAACTGTATCCAACTAGCGAACTCTCCTGTCTCACTAACATCATCATGATGAACGTAAAAATGGTCATTGTTTAGTACTCACCGCTGTCAAGCTAGCATGTTAGCATTGGGACATTTTCACTACGATTTCTTTTCCATTCTTGTGTGACTATCTCGCTAATAGCTTTAACAATAAATCCAGAGGTTGTGGAGATATTCTGTCAACACATAGTAAACAGTACATACATATAAATATGTGTATAATGTACTTTTACTTTTCATACTTTATGATTTATTGCTAGACAATCGATTTTGACAATTAAGTAGATTTAACGTCAGATACTAATATTTCAACATATAATCTTTACTTTTTTTCAACTATAAGTTTCAGGAACTTTAAACAACACTGCTGTTACTTCTGTCAGTGAGTTTGCGATACCTATTATAACTATGAGAGAGATTTACGCAGGTTTTTTTCTGTAAATGAGTTGACATTCTGTGAAATTGGCTGCTGTTTTCTTTCTCGCCCTTCTTCCTTCCTGTTGTTTGTGTCGTTTCCAGAAACAACATGGCGGCGTCCCTCCTTGTCAGCTGAGGCCCCACAGAGACTGCTGGCACGACACCAGTCCTCACCATATGGTAAACTGAGCCATCTATGTTCTCAGCCATCCATTTATAAACGTGGAGGAAGCAAGAAAACAACCCTGAGCGCAGAAAGAGAAACCGAGCTCTTGGTGTCTGTATTCAGTGGGTAAATTAGCTCTTTCTGTGAGGATTGTTTTCGTTTGGAGCTGCAGGTCATGATTTAATTTCTCAACACTTTCCTCTCAGACAGATTAAGCTTCGTAGCGATCAGTCATTAGCAGTCATAATCTTCTTATTATCCATCAGCTGAGTAGTTTAACTAACACAACAACTCATCACACTATATATCAAACAGTCTTAGTCACATTCTCCCAAAAGGTTTTTGACAAATCCCGTGTAAGACATTCCTCTGCTTGTGTCCCACATCGTCGTGAACCTCGCTCAGCGGCTGTGGAGGAAATCCTACATTTTCTTAATGAGTGGCTTATTATGTTTCCTCGCTGGCAGCATCTTCGCTAACAACATCTGAGCAGATAGCAGATGGTTTTCTTCTTTCTGCTGGCGTGACGCCTAAACACACTTACAGGGAGAAAACGAGCGGGGAAGGCTGTCGGCTGCAGGGGAGTCAGTCAGCGTTCAACCAGACAAGTGTGATCCTCCTCAGAGAGAAATGAGTTTAACGCCTGCCAGGTTTACATCTGAGCAAGCTATTTACTCCACTATTGTCGTTAATTAGAAATCTGAAGTATTTGTAATTGAGTATTTCTTTTTATATCCACACTCCTGTCTGATAAAGCTGTCAAGAAAGGAAATATTTTACACCTTTATCGCAACAGTTCACCGTCCAAAGTTTCTCGACAGGCTTAATTGTTTTGCTGCCCCCTGTACTTTTGATGCTACCTTTGAATTCTGTTCATTTCCAACAGTTTACAGCTTTAATTCCTGTTACTGGGTCAGATTCTGACTCATCCTGGTTGGATTAGTCATAAAGTTATTCATCATATTGCTGCGTTGAGGATGATTTCAGGAGTCTGGCAGCCTGAGGAGTGAAGCTGCTGTGTCGTCTGGTGTTACGGCAGTAAAACAAACTCTCGTTGATGTCCTCAGCATGGGCCATCCGAACCAACAAAAAGGTTCTGTTCCCTGTAGTTGCTTTAAAAACCGTCAGATTCTGACTCGTCCTGGTTGGATTAGTCATAAAGTTAATCATGGTATTACTGTGTTGAGGATGATTTCAGGAGTCTGGCAGCCTGAGGAGTGAAGCTGCTGTGTCGTCTGGTGTTACGGCAGTAAAACAAACTCTCGTTGATGTCCTCAGCATTGGCTATCTGAACCAACACAAAGGTTCGGTTCCCTGTAGTTGCTTTAAAAACCGTCAGATTCTGACTCGTCCTGGTTGGATTAGTCATAAAGTTAATCATCGTATTGCAGTGTTGAAGATGAGTTCAGGAGTCTCGCAGCCTGAGGAGTGAAGCTGCTGTGTCGTCTGGTGGGACGGCAGTAAAACAAAAAGATTTGGTTCCTTGTTGCTGCTTCAAAAAACTCCAGATTCTGACTCGTCCTCATTGGATTAGTCTTAAAGTTAATCATCATATTACTGTGTTGAAGACAAGTTCAGGAGTCTTACAGCCTGAGGAGTGAAGCTGCTCGGTAGTCCTGAGGGACGGTGTAGAAAACAAACGTCCTCAGTGATGGCCGCTTGGATCAACAAAAAGATTTGGTCCCTTGTCGCTGCATAAAAATCCCTCTTGGATTTGCTGGTTGATAAGGGTTGGAAAAAGATCATGTTTTGGCTGAAAATATCTGGCATTGTTGGCACAATCACAGCAGTTGATGGAAGAAAATATCAGTTTCTTTGCCATGAACACGCGTGGAAGTGATCCCAAAGACTCCTTAAAAATATCAGATGGCTTACAAGCGTTAAAATGCTGTGGTCCCTCGTCCAACATATCCCGAGGGTTAACACTTAACTGTGTAAACACACTGGTCTCTTGGACTGAAAACATTTTCTTTTGCTGACTTGACCTGTTATCAGTCTTCTGAAAAAAAAAAGTATGATGTATTTCTTTGATTCTTGTCACAAGAGGTCAGAGGATGACATATTTCTGTGAAGGCTGTCATCATATTAAAAAGCCCTCATAGCTGAAGTCTAACATCTGTTCCTGATGGATCGCTGCTCTCTTTAAATACCTCTATAACTCATGTCAGTTACAGCTGATGTGTCAGGGACCTGACGATGATGAAGTTCACTGGTCTCTAACAGAGGTCAACAGAGGCAGAAGATATCTTTAATGCCTCTTGTGAGCGTCGCTGCTATTTTTGGCCTAATTTTTTTTTTCTGCAGGCGTCCTGGTCAGAGCAGCGTCCACGGCTGCGACCTCAGGGGCTGCACTCACGTGTCACGTGTTTACCTTCAGCCGGAGATGAGTCGCTGTGATATGCAACGAGCGGACAGCTCATGAATCACAGCCGATGAAGAACCATTAAAGGCCGATAGGAAGAAAACCAGGGATGTTACGGTGGAGCTGTGAAGCCCCGGAGGCCGGCTCGTTAATGACCATCTTCAATATGTGTTTATATATAGTTCTGAGGAGAGGACAGTATGAATCTGAAAATAACTCAACAACAAGAAGAGTCAAGAAACACACATCTTGGCTTCATATTGTCTGTAAATGTAGCCGTTATTCGTCATTGTTTTGGGGTGAAGGGGACTTCGTCTCTCTGTCCCTCATAAGAAGTGACGCTGTAACAGTCTCAAATGATTTACTAAGACTCCAGATGTCGCTGTCTTTAATAACGTGCAGTTTATAATCTGTTTGTCTTCAGCTAACGGACGCCACAGCAGCACAAAGACCGGTCAGCCCGCGGAGATCGCTGATGTCGCTCTGAGGAAACCCACCACGAACAAACAGGCAAGTCTGCAGCCAAGAAGACGCTGTTGAACACAAGGTTCAGACTGTGTGAGGTGTGAAGAGGCTCTAAAACAAGACGCAGAGGCATCCTGTGCCTCCTAAAATCACTGACAAAACATCTGTTAAATGATGTGACAGTGCTTTGGTTGAAGTTTGTTCAGGTTTTTGCAGGAAAAGGGAAAGATCGCGGTACTTTCACATCACATGACTTCCTCCTATCCTCCTGTCATAATCACCACAGCCACTAGAGGGCAGTTTGAATGTAAGCATGTTGTTTGTCGTCGCTCTTCTTATCTCATATTTGTGTTGTTGGACAGATTTGTCACGTATGGAGCCTCAACTATTGATGGAGCTGTTTCCTGTAACAGTTTTATGTTCGATAAATCAATTTCTTCCTTTGGTTCGTGGTTCAACATTAACTTTTAGTTTCGGTCCTCGCTCAAGTCGCTCTCCACTGTGACGATCTCTAGATGACAGAACCGTCAGATCCTCACTTCGTATTTCCTCCTCGTCAGTCCACAATATGGTCTCAGTATCTTTAACTGCAGCGCTCCGTCCGGTGAAGGCAGGGCGTGTTCCCGCCGCTCAGATGAACGCTGGCCAGCTTCGATTACATGCCAACCCACGTGACTAATTACGAGTCAGATGAGGGCATACCGTGTCAGGATCACACAGGAGACTGTAGATGGACAGACACTCTGGCCATATGGGCGGCTGAGATTTGGACTCCACTCGCCACAGAGTTTGTCAGCTTTCGGAAAAGGAGGCCAGCCAAGACGGTGAAAGCTCACGCTGGGAGTGTTGGGAACGCTGGAGGCGCACGGATCTCCAAAACCTGGACCGGGGGTTTGTGTCGATCGGCCGCCATGTTCTGTGCTGCGAAGGTGAGAACGTGGTTGTTTTTGCTCTGGCTGTGATGGTGTTGTTGGACCAGGTGGATGTTGTGAGCATGCGTTTGATGCCTCGGGGCGAAGCGCAGGAGGATGATGACGACGATGTTGCTGCCGCAGCCTCGCACATGCACGCACTTACTGTAAACACGAGCGTCACATTCGTACAGGAATACTTGAGCGCGGTTTGTTGACACACCTTTTTAACCCCGTCGACGGTGCTGAATCTCCTCCACACAATCAGAGCGGCTGCGTCTGATTGGCTGCCTGTTTTCCCCCCTCCTGCTCGTTCTCTCCTCCCCGCCTCCTCTGGTTTCCCTCCCACTCGTAATTAGTCTTTAAAGATCATCATTGAACCATTTCCATCAAACCAACCCCCCCGAGCACCATCACCACCGCCTCCAGCTCCACCACTGCTGCTGCTCCCTCACTACCAGCCTCTCTGGGGATGGAGGTGTGGCGGAGATCATGTAAATAAATCCCCCTCCCTCCACCTCCTCTTCTTACTCTCCTTTATTCCCCTTCACTGGTCTTTCTCCCCCCCCCCCCCCCCCCCCCCCCCCCTCTCTCTCTGCATGGGTGAGGGGTGGAGGTGTGAGTTTGAGGAGGGTGATGCAGACCCCCACTCAGGCAGCATCCATCTCCTCGCAGCCTTCAAACCTTAAAACTCGTGTGACAGCAGCTTAACCGGAGGCTAGACTTCGTCACGCTCCCACCGACTCCCCCTCCAACCCCACTCCTCCTGCCTCACCCCCCCTCCCCCCACCACACATGCAGCGCAGCTCCACTCCACTCACTCGGTTGTAGCTTGTGAGACTGAAGGCAGCTTCCTTGCGTGGAGGGAAAGACAGCGAGCGAGAGGAGAGAGAGAGAGAGAGAGAGGAGAGTGTGAGGCTTTCCCAGAATAGGTGAGAGGGAGATGATGATGGAAGCCAGCTTCGACACTGAGGAGAGTTTTGACGATCCCTCCTGTCTCGCCCCGCAGCACCCCGGCTCGGTTTCGCCGGCCAAGAGGCAGATCAGGGAGGTCAAGGAGACCAAGATCACGGTGAGTACACCAGAACTTCATCCTCCTCTTCTATCTCCTTCTATCTTCCATCCTCCAAGTTCCTCTCTTCTCTTTGTATCATCTGTTGACTTCAAGCTCAGATCACGATGCATTGTGGGTTCTGCTGGAGTAACACGGGGGCTTCCCTTCGCTGCATATTGGAAACCGCGTTAGTCTGAATGAAGAAGCCGTCCAGGAGTCTTGAGATCCATAACCATCGATTGGACGCCTGTCAATGCAATTTTGTTGAAATGTTAGTGAAGTGAGTGGAAAAAGTCGAGAAGAAGCCAGCTGGTGATTTTTTTTAGGAGCCTGTCAGATAAACGTCTCGATCTCTGAGCGAGTTGTTGCTCGGCGTGTCGCCCGTAACAGCTCATCTGCAGGGCAGTGCGGGTCAAAGTGAACACTTTGTGCGCCAGATAACGAGGAACTCCCCCTTTTTTAAAAAAAAAAATACTTGAGTGATGAAGAATTAAAACACATCATATTGTGTGAAGTGTCTTTTAAGATGTTCAGACTGTAGCTGCGTTATATAATCTCATATAATGATGAGTGTGGGAGGAGGAGGAGGAGGAGGAGGGGTGAGGCGGACGTGTGGTGGTGATGGTGAGGAGACAGACAGACATACAGACAGACAGACAGACAGACAGACAGTCAGACAGACAGACTGAGGTGGTTTTTGTGTCTCTCAGGCTGATTTTGCGCTCGGCGGGCTCGCTGACCTGCTGCAGCCACGGGAGTCGACAGTATTGTGGAAAAGAAAAGAAATAGGAGAAAAAAAAACACAGCAGACCTGCGAGGGATGCAGCAGCAAGTCCAGTTTCCATGGTGACAAAAGCAATAGCACTGATTAATGGGTGTTGAAATGGAAAACACTGGCAGAGGAGGAGGAGGAGAAGAGGAGGAGGAGGAGGAGGAGGGAAGCCATTCAGATATTCAGAGAAGACATACTGTTTGAAAAAATGAAATCATCTCGAAGGTTTTCTGTTGTTGTGGACGGCTTCATGAGCGATTTCACACACTTTCACATATTTAATTATCTGCTATAGTCTTAATTTTTTTAAATTGTAATCATTGATCTTTAGGTTATCTTATTGTCTTGTATTATTGACTCTTTTGTCATTAAATTGTTGTAATTTTAAGTCCTGAATTGAATGGATTTTTAAAAATTGATTTATTCTTTTGTTGTCTGCGCGCGGGAGATTGTTGTTTCTATCATCGTGTTTAAATCGATCTAAAATAAAAACCAGTAGTTGGAGCGTTCACTGTTTTGCAGGTGGCTTCTGTCATTCACGTCATCACATTGTACGTTGTAATGACGTCATTGCGTTACGTGCGAAACGTGGTGACGAGGAGCCGAGCAGCAGGTTGATTTTTGTGACGCAGGTTCAACAGTTTTCTCATGTTATTGTGTTTTGACCTTCGCAGCCTTTTACATCGGATTGTGCAGATTTTTTGGGAATATAAATCATTTTAAGATGAAGAATTACATCACTTTCCTATGCCGAACAAAAACGCAAATACATACATAGCCCGGAAAAAAAAACTAAAAAAATACATAATCAAAAAAAAAA
>CAEMYA010000137.1:371239-382246 GCA_903131615.1 Diplodus sargus | reverse complement strand
AAAAAAAAAACCTAAAAAAATACATCGTCCAAAAAAAAACTTTAAAAAAATACATAGTCCGAAAATAAACCTAAATAGAATACATAATCAAAAAATTTTTTTTTTAAATACATTGTCCCAAAAAAAAACTAAAAAAACACATAGTCTGGAATGTCAGACGACCGTCATGTCAACATGTTGCTCGTTTGATTAATCAGCTGCGACTGTTTCCTCCTTTTTCACCTTTCATCGAGGTGAGCTCCTCTCCCAACTCTCTCGTCTTAATTAGCTCCACATAAACAGGATAATAGAGGAGAGTTAAATTTAGAAAAATCCAGCCCATGAATAAAATAAAATAATCTGTGAGCGGAGCAGCTGAGTAAACAACCCCGAGGCCTGAATGTGAAACATTTCTGCTGCAGTTGATGAAGATGAAGAGAACCACAGGTGTATAATGAAGCTGTAGCCGCATGACGTCAGTCCACAAAGGTGTCTTTTTGTTCGCGGTGGCGCACCTCACGTTACACAACCCTCCACAGTTGTCATGGAGACGCACACACATGCATGACTGTCGGCAAAATGGACCCTCGCAGGGCGCCGAGGACGCTTCACGCATCAGATAAGAGAAGAAGAAGAAGAAGAAGCTCTGTAACCTTGTGTTCACCTTCAGCGCCGAGTGTGACCAAATGCATTTGTTCCAGCCCTCCATGTTTGTCGGAATATTAAATATTCATGCGCGTGCGGGTTTGACTTGTTGCTCGGCGGCTCGTTAAGGCTTCCTTCGTTTGGCGGGACTCTTAACGGGGCGATTTGATTGGTTATTGAGGCGGAGAAGAAAGGAATGGAGGGGAAGAAAAGGGTGACAGTGGGAATAGAGAGGAAGTCTGAGATTGTTTTGTTATGGGAAGGTGTGTGTGTGTGTGTGTGTGTGTGGTTGCGGGGGGGTCTTTTACAGCAAAAGTAATTTGTCGCTTAGCAACAGCAGCAGAGCATCCTACAGTCTCATTCGCTGAAATGTTTTGCTCAGAAATGGATGTGAGGAGGGAGGAAGTGACTGTTATTATTTTCTGCGTCTCTCTCTCTCTCGGGCCTTTTCCTCTTTGACTGTGTCATGATTTTTAATTTTCTTTCTTTCCCTGCATTCAGCAGACTGAAATAAATAAATAAAAACATTAAAATGTGTAATGCAACAACCGCCGCCTGCAGCCTGGATACACAACTCTCATGAGAGTGAGCGTTTATGAATGCTGAGTGAGGACAAAATGTCCCAATGCGCTCGACAAATCGGTGCCGTTGTCTTTTTTTTTTTTCCTTCCTGCAGCTTTCTTTTGTGCTGAACTGAAACATTTTGGAAAGCAGCGCAGCCTCGAGTCCAAACAGCTGGACTTGAGATCCCTCAGAAGGATTTATTACACACTGTGTCACAAAGGTAATCTGTATTAATATTTAATTCCCGACCCTGGAGCAGCTCACTAAGCAGCCATAAAGCAGAAGTAAGTTGGCCAGACAGCCTTCCTGTAGATAAATGGTCTCATTTTGCGGCTGGA
Source organism: Diplodus sargus (assembly GCA_903131615.1). Classification (NCBI taxonomy): domain Eukaryota; kingdom Metazoa; phylum Chordata; class Actinopteri; order Spariformes; family Sparidae; genus Diplodus; species Diplodus sargus. The sequence continues at coordinate 380,720 of CAEMYA010000137.1, read as the reverse complement.
TGTGAGCGGCAGATAAACAACAGGCATGATAGATGTGGAGCCGGTGTAATGGAAAATCTGGTGCCCGTGACAATCAGTGTGATCTCTGAGGCAGAAAATGAACAAAGTGACTGCTGGAGTAAATCACACCGCCGTTCTTTAGCTTACAAACTGTTACTGCGACTCAATGTGTCTCATTTCTATTCACAGTGTTGTTGTTGTGTATCGGTATGCCCCTTTGGCAAGTAGCCACATTAGCGTCTCCTCTGGATCTCAGCGGTTATATAAGAGAGAAGGAGTATTACTCATCTGTTTTTTTAGTTTTTTTTTAAAAAGTTGTTTATTGGAAGGCGTTCAAATCGAGCGCTGCAGCGGCAGCAGTGCAGAGAATGACGAGGTCGATGTCGAGTGTTCGCCGGATGTTTCTTCACGCTCGCTGTTTGTTTTATGCAAAAAAAACGCACACCTGCTTTCATGAATCACACGGCGAGAGGTTTTACACTAAGTTTATATTTTTGAAAATAAATCTGTGTGTGAAGTGTTCTGCAGAGCTCGCAGAGAATCATCTACAACTCTGCAGCTCTGCAGACGGTTTCACCCTCTTCATGTTAAAATCACTGGAGCTGATTGTCAACACATCCTCGTACCAGAATGACTAAACAGGTTGATTTTCAAAACCACATGATTGTAGCAGCGTACCAGACCTCTGCTGCTGTTGTTGTTGTTGTTGTTGTTGTTGTACGCTCCAAGTTTAGTAACCCAGTCGCCAGAATAAATGTTGTGAGTAAGTTTGTTTCAGATGCGTTTCCTTGTGTGTTGAGGTAAAATTTTCTATTTCTCTCCTCCCACAGCGTTGTGCTCGTGCTCTGGTCAGGTTCAGGCAAAGAAAACACTTTGTTAGAGTTCAGAAAGAAACAAAGTTTGGCTTGTTTCAAACTCAGATGGAGATGATCTGGCTTCCAGAGTAAAATAGCTGGTTTTGGTCGCCACAAGAAAGGCTGCACGTCTCCACATTTACACGATTGTAAATGTCTTGACGTGTCATTAAAAATATCCAGTAGCTTCACACTAACGTTGGATCTCCAGCTCAAACAGTGATCTCTGGTTTGGCTGCAAATTGTCACAACGTCTCACCTGCAAACTGTTTTACATCTCATCAAACGTTTGGGTTCTGTCGGCACTAAATTGGCTGGAAATTGTTCTGACGCCTTTCTATAAAATACCAGGTTTTTGGGAGCCGACTGTTCCAATTTCTTGTCAAAAATATCCAGTTTTCAGCTGCAAACAGACTCAACATCTCGTTAAGAAAAATAGCACAAAAATAACTGCTGTTTCAAACCTCTGACCTCTGGCTTGGCTGCAAATTGTCCGGACATCTTGTCAAAACAACATATTTGGTCCCTTCGGCTAGAAATTGATCCCTTATCTCACAACATGTACCCAGTTTTTGGCAGCAAACTGTTTCGATGTCTTGTCAAAAACATCGTTCATCAAAAATATTCAGCTTTTTCTCCTCACTAATGCAGCTAGACGTACAAATATCCAGCAGTTTCATGCTTAGAAATGTAGAAACACTCTCAGGCATTAATCTCTGGCTTGGCTAAAAATTGCCCCGATGTCTCATCAAAAATATTTGGTTCTGTCTCTACAAACACAGCTGGAAATTGTTTTGACGCCTTACAAGAAAAATACCTGCTTTTTTTGAGCAAACCTTGCCAATTTCTTTTTAGGAATATTGGGTTTTATTCCCAGTATCATGGCTGCAATTTGTCCCAATGTGTTATGTTGTCCCAAAAATATCCGGTTTTCAGCTGCAAAAATCTTATATTCAGTGTTTTCACGCTTGGTTTCATAAATGTTGAGACCGCCGTCTCAAACACTGGTCGAAGGGGAATTTGCAGATTTATTGCAACTAACACGGCTGGAAATTGATCCAGATTCTCACCAGATTCTGCCAGTTTTTGGTGCTAAACTGTTCCAATGTCTCATCAAAGATATTAAGTTATGTTTCCACGAACACGGCTGGAAATTGTCCCTATGTCTTTCTAAATATATCCAGTTTTCAGCTGCAAATTCTCCCAACTGTTCATCAAAAATATCAATTTTTTGACACCAATGTTTACTAGAAATCATCATTAACGTCTTCTGGTTTTGTCACTAACAGGGCTGTAAATGTGCTGATGTCTCTTTAAAACTATCCAGTGAAACTTGGGTTGGTTTGGCAGCCATTTCCGGCTGAGACCGGTCGTATGAGCAGAACACTGTGGTCCTCGATGGGTCCTCATTAGTTCCAGTTAATGTTTAATCACCTGGCTCAGGTGCAAGTCCTCCAGGTTTCAGGACCCACAGAGCCGCTGCAGTCCTCTCTGGGCACGACTGAAGACAATAATGATCGTGTTTGAAGCGTTTTTCTTTTGTAATGAGAGTGTAAAAACTCCTCCTGGGCCAAAGCTTCGTCACGTGACCTGTAATCTAGACCGTGACCACTGCAGCAAACTGCCCACACATCCTGCCTCTCTCATCCCGAGCGTCCTCCTTCAGCACCGAGCCGCTGAACACGAACCTCGCCGGCGTCCTGCCGTTCAAAACAATGTCACGCTTTTACTTGATATTTCTCCGGTAACAGAACGAAGCAGTTCGTCGGAGCCAGCTGGTAAATGTTTTTTCTTCAGCGTGTGTGTGTGAGACAGCTCATGCAGCACACACACACACACACTGTGACTCAGTGAGTTGTGGTGTGTGTTTGTGGATGAAGCGTCCTGTCTGGATGTCCGTGTAGTTTGCAGCAGCGGTTGACATGGCACAGAGGGTGCGTGGCTGTGCCAGGAGGGAGGGCTCGCAGATGGTGAACATTACATAATTGCAGCCCCCCTGAGAGTAATTGAAGATGCTGTGGAGCATGGAGTCTGTACTCAGGCTGAGTGCTCCGTGTTTATCTGCAACGCCACATATTCTCAAGTGGATAAAGTTCGTTTGTTCGGTTTCAGAGAGACACCGAGGTACAGAAAGGTTCCCGTGTGTTTCTGAGTGGACCTGGTCGTCTCTCTCTCTCTCTCTCTCTGTCGGTCTCTCTCTCTGCCTGCAGGCCCGCGGCTCGGTCACCTTCTGAGTGGTCAACACCGCCACATTTGTATGTTTACTCATGCCTGACCTTTCTCGTCTCATCTGCATGAATTTAAACCCAGGCCTGTTGCCTCACTCTCTCACAGACATCATTTAACTCTTAATGCAGCCCGACCGCCAGAATAAACGTTGGTAATATGTTTCTTTATGTTCAGTTTAAGTTGTGATGATGTTGTGTTTATGCTCTGGCAAAAATCACTTGGTTAAGGTCCGGAAAAGATAATGATCCGGTTTAAAATACCTGGATTACAGCTACATGTTGTCACAGCCCGATTTTTGGCTGCAAAACATCCAAAATATCTGGTTTTGTTGCCACTAGTGTGGCTTCAACATTGCCCTGATACATACACCTGGTTCTCAGCTGCAGAATGCTCCGTCTACTTGTCAGAAATATCTGGTTTTGGTGCCACTGAATCAGCTGATAATTGTCCCAACATCTCACTTAAAACACCTGCTTTTTGGTTGCAAATTGTTCTGTTGTCGTGTCAAAAACATCCAATTTGGTTGCCAGTAACCTGGTTGGAAACTTTCCAAATGTCTCCCTAAGAATACCACGTTTTCTGACTGCTAATGGTCTTGACATCTTGGCAAAAATATCCTGTTTTGCTGCCACAAACACGGCTAGATATTAGCCAGACATCTCACTAAAAATACTCAGATTAAAGACTAAAAATTGTCCCGTCTCTTCAAAAAATATCCAGGTTTGCTGCCACGTGCACGGCTGGGAAATAGTCCAGACAGGTTTTCCAATATACTTGGTTTTTGGCTGCAGACTTCCTCGTCGTTCTGTCAGAAATATCCGGTTGTGGTGCTGCTGACGAAGCTGGAATTTATCTTGACATCCTGCTAAAAGAACCTGCTTTGCAGCTAAAATACAGTTTTGTTTCCTCTAACACATCTGGGAACTCTCACAACAACCCACCAAATACATAACCGGTTTTAGGATGCAAATATTCCCGGCGTCTCTCTAGAAATACACATTTTGCCTGCGAATAGTCTTGGCATAACCCTATTTGTCAAAAATATCCTGTTTTCTTGCCACTAACACGACTAGAAATTGCCCAGACATGTCGCTAAAAACGTCCCGTTTCGTTGCCACTAACATGGCTGGAAATGATTCTGACATCCCACAAAATATCTCCAGTTTTTGGCAGCAAGCTGTTCCGACGCTCGTCAAAAATATCTGGATCTGTTTCCTCTGACACAGCTGGAAATTCTCCCGACGACTCGCTAAATATATCCTGTTTTCGTCTGCAAATGTTCCCGGCGTCTCACTAAAGATACGCAGGTTTTCACTGCAAATTATTCAGATGCCTCATCAAATATATCCGGATTTGTTGCCTCACACACGGCTTGAAATCGCCCAAAATATCTGGTGGTGTCACGTTTACAAACGCTTAAGTGGTGTTACATTTCATCCTGGCAACTGAGCTGCTTCATATCATGTTTGGTTTTTCATTTCTCTCTTAGTTAATTGCCTCTAATCTCTTAATTTCCTGTGTATCTGCTTCAGATCAACTGTGTGACTTTCCCTCTGCCTGGCGAAGGTCCGGAGCAGCAGCTCCTGAAGCCCAACGAATGGAGCTACTGCGATTACTTCTGGGTGAGTTCTGCTGAAACACACAACAAACGACAGTCTAACGATCCTTCCTGATATTCTGCTGGTGATTGAAACTTTAGTTAACACTTAAGAAACTGTGAATTGCTTTATGAACGATTCTCCTCCAGGAGAAGCACCTGAAGGTTCCTGTCAACGCACGTCGTCGACCTTTTAGAACAAATCTTTGCCGGTAAATGTGCAGCTAAAAGCTAAACCTTGAATAACGTCGATACGCTTTCTGCTGTTCACAAATGGACCCGCTCTCCTTCTCGTTTAACAAAAGACACAGTCGTCTTTCATGTGTGTGTGGGCGGATCACAGGTGGACGGCTGATCGACCGGCTCCTCTGAAACAAACACACACTGATCCTCCTGCTTTAAAAGTCTCCCAGAGGAGCTGCTGTAATTCTCAGTTTCCATACATTTCCATCCTAAATTAGATCAGTATTGAAAAACCCTTCAGCCTGCGTAATGGGCTGAAACCCGACGCCTGTTTCCTCCCTCGCGCGTCGCTTGTTTGGCCCTCTCGTTCGCAGCCTGTCGCGTCGACCTGCTGGTGATGTTCGCCACGTCGTCCGCTGACCTGCCGCTCAGCGCCGCCGCGTGAAATCAATGCCGACAGCTCTGCAGACGCACATCAGCGCTGTCACAAACAAGACAAAGTGCCGCCTCACATCCACGCACTCGCACAATACACACCAACGCATGTCCTGCCTGACATGCGAGCGTGAGTCATCCTCTCAATCCCCAAACAACAGGGAGGTGTTGGTGGACATGTGCTTGTTTATCAGTCCGCTGCTGTTTTTTTAATAATGTCCTCATCTTCTTCTTCTTCTTCTTCTTCTTCTTCCTCCTCAGGCCGACAAGAAGGACCCCCAGGGGACGACCTCGGTGGCGGGTTTCGAGGTTCTCCTGCAGAAGCAGCTGAAGGGCAAACAGATGCAGAAGGAGATGGCCGAGTTCATCCACGAGAGGTAACGGCAACAAACAAGAGGCTGCAGGTTTACGACAACAGTTTTAACAAATTCATTATCGAGCGTGTCAGACGTTGAGCTGCTCTGGAGGCAGAATGATTCCTGTTGGAGGAGCCAGAGAAGCTTGGAACTGGATCTGGCATGGAAGGCTTCTGCAAACCTCCGACGTGCTTCAACTTCACGTTTCTTTAAATTCAGTTTTCTTTTGTGTGTTTAGACGACACTGTTCTTCTGTTCTGCGTCCGTTTAAAAAGATCAATACCTGGTTATTTTCACACGAACACAGCTGCAGTAAGTCCCAGCGTACAAAGAACAGACCCCCGCTCGTTAAGAAATCCCCGAAGTCGTGTTGACGACGTGCACGTAAATCCTTTGTGATCTCTCCAGAGAAAAGCTTCGTTTCTAAGAGGATCTGTCGGGTGACGGGTTCAAAGCTTTTGTCTTCCAGCTGAGGATTTTAATTTATACTTTGCGCTCCGTAATTGAGGCGTATTTTATCTCAAAGAAGCGACTGAGGATACAGGAAATGCAAAGATGTCTGAGCCTAAACAAGATGTCAAAAAAAAAACACACAACATTAATAAATTAGTTCAGCTTTAAAACTTCTACATCCGATCTCACGCCTCTCTGTGTAATTAGCTCCACCTAATTCAAACAAAAGCTCCATTCACGTCCTCGTCCCAGTCGTGGGAAGTTAATGAGGATTCTTCTTCATCTCTCAAAATCCTTCAAGTAGACTTTTTTATTCTCACCGCTGACCTTTTCTGCGTTTTGTTACTGCGGGAGTGTCTGAACATTAAAGTGAAACTCTCACCAAAATGCAACCAAGGCTTTTTCTGTGAATGTATATGAGTCAAACCTTCATGTAAAAGCATAATTACAACGAAAGGGCACTTTTAAGATTTACCGTATTTTTGTTTTCGGGTCAAACTCATTTTCAGTGGGAGTGCTACAGGCACTTTTACAGTAGCATCAAAATCTCTATTTTTAAAACAGTAAGAAGACTCGACACAACATGAAACTTTGCTCGTAGTATCACCAGGGTCTCTACACATGAACACGAGCACTGAGAACATTGTTTGTGTACACAGAGTTACTAAAAAGAAGGTTTTTGAACAACTCACGTTAGCAGCAGCTTGTTCCGCTCGCCGCCGTCCTGCCAGTGGAGAAGTGTCGATCTCAGAATGTGACGTAACCTGGAGGACGTTAGCTGTTGAAAAAGGAGCCTCATATAAGAAACAATCCTAAAATCAAAAGCCGTAAAACTCACGTGCTGGAAGTCAGTAGTTCCACCTTAACTGTCCTCCAGGTTACGTCACATTCTGAGATCAACACTTCTCCACTGGCAGGACGGCGGCGAGTGGAACAAGCTGCTGCTAACGTGACTTGTTCAAAAACCTTCTTTTTAGTAACTCTGTGTACACAAACAATGTTCTCAGTGCTCGTGTTCATGTGTAGAGACCCTGGTGATACTACGAGCAAAGTTCCATGTTGTGTCGAGACGTCTTAGTGTTTTAAAAACAGAGATTTTGATGCTATCGCTAAAATGCCCTTAGCACCTGAAAACGAAAATACGGTAAATCTTAAAAGTGCCTCTTTTGTCGTAATTATGCTTTTACGTGAAGGTTTAACCTCGGGTACGTTCAGTTTAGGTTGTATTTCGGCGAGAGGTTCGCTTTAAAGCACAGAACGGGCCTGCTGACCTTCTTTAGGGTGCCAGATTTACTCAGGTGTGGATGGTAAATGTGCGACCGGTGGAGGAAGTGAATGTCACAAAGGGCACAAACATGAATTCCTTTGGTTGAACGGCTCTTTGGGGGAAATATGAGGGCATCATCTCCATTTTGAGAGACGGAAATGAGAACTGTCGTCCTGAAAATGTGCAACTGCTGGAGGACAATAGGATTATTGATGCTCGGGGGTCGGAGGTCAATGTGGGATTCACACTTTGCAGTCAAATCGCGGTGGAAGTTTCTGTATCTGCGCCGAAGCATTTTGTTTTTCCACTTCACTAAAGCGGGTTTTCCGTCCTCCCTTGAGCCAGGCAGCGATCTCATTGTCTGTTCTTTGTGTTTCAGGATAAAGATTGAAGAAGAATATGCCAAGAACCTCTCCAAGCTGTCTCTGAGCCCGCTGGCGCTGCAGGAGGAAGGGTGAGTGCAGCATCCACCGCTCGAAGATTAATTAAAAGAGCCGCGTCCAGACGCACGAGCGTTTTAAAACAGACTCGTTCCCACACTGATGCACCTATCAGAGGCTGTTTCAGAGACTGTTTCTCACTGTTTGTCTGTCAGCGAGATAATCTGTGAGCTGATCTCAGAATCGGCAGACAGAGGAGAGATAAGGCTTCTGGCTCCACACAGTTGTGGAGGTTGGTCGACGTCCAGCTTTTGGAAATTCCACGATAACATAATAAAATAAAATAAAATCTAATGGAGACACAAACAAGTGTGCAGATGTCGAGGATGTGTGTGTTTAACAGAGCGATGGCACAACACTGGGTTTATTTTTAGTGGCGTAATCCTGAAAACCCAGGAATCAGTTTGCACAGTTGCACATCCAGTTCCCTCAAAGTCTGCAAGCTTTTTAATTTGGTTTTCAGTTAAAGCGACAACAAGGAACTTTAAAGTGTTTATGAGACAGTTTGATGATTATAAATAAGCTGTAAACTGCCAGCAGACAGACATATATCACATATAAAATCACAAATAAATATATTTACTCATTGAGATCTGTTCTTCAGTCTCTCTGTCACTCGCAAAGATCTTTACGACAGCGGCCGCGGGTGACGTCAACCACAGGCTGAAGATATTTACACGATATTTCTGTTCTACGACATAAAATACATCATTAAATGTTCCACAATTTAATTATAAGCTCTTACGTGTCTAAATGAGACAACAGAGGTTGTTAAACGTCTTCACAGCGAACACGGAGACTCATCGACTCACTCGTCCGTCTTTACAGGACGACTTCAGTTACAAACTATTCCAACTCTGACTTCACAGCTTTAACATTGATCAGTTTATATAAAACGTGTAGTAGAAGTTGTGTAGTAAAATATTTAAGTATGTTTTAAATTGATTTCTGTCCCTCAGGACTCTGGGAGAAGCCTGGACTCAGCTGAAGAAGAGTCTTCACGACGAGGCCGAAGTTCACCTCAAGTTCTCCAACAAGGTACAAATCTGCTCGTTGACTTAATTATGAATTAGTTTTAAATGACTCAGATATTATTATTAAACCTGATGAGCAGTGTGTTGTTTTGGTGATTTGTCCACTCTCTGATTTGCTGATTTTAGGCGTAAAAACAGTAAGAAATCGCTGCTTAACGTTTTTATCTTCCTCTGAATCACAATCATTGTAAAGTCGACCTCCATCTCCTCTGTGTTTGCAGTTTTCTGCCCCTCAGGTTAAGTGATTTCACGTTTTCTATCACCTGAAGTAATGGATACCTGATCCCGAGGGGACGCTGCTTGTTTACCTCGACCTTGTCAGACGAAAACGACCCGTCCGCACGAACCGATTACCCAGCCATGCAGAAAACGGCGCGCCGGCCTCGGTCGGTAGCCTTAAAATAACGCGGTAGCTGGCAGGGAGCTTTCCGTCGCCCTCCGTTGTCTCATTAATTAGCTGCGGTTTCTGACGAGCCCCCACCGACGGCTCTCCCAGCACCACCAGCGCTCCGACCCTCCACCCTTTCTCTGTGAGACGGGTGAGGAGAAGGTAACTCGTGGTCGTGCTGGGAAACGTGACGTCTTATCGAGGCTGCAGAAGCTCTTTCTCTTTTTTTTTTATCTTCCTCTGAG
>CAEMYA010000137.1:330732-350805 GCA_903131615.1 Diplodus sargus | reverse complement strand
CAGGCCTTTGTGGGATGGTGGCCCACATGATGTTTACCACCATATTCCAGCTGGCGGTCGCGATGGGTCCAGAAGACTGGAGGCCAAAGACCTGGGACTACAGCTGGTCTTATATGTGAGCACTTTCATACATCGTATCACCTAAGCTGCTTAGTTTACAGTCAAACGTTCTTCTGCCTAAAACATCAGCATAAGTACCTTTATGCCAATTAGCTTCCACTTAACGAATAGAAACATGTTGTCGTTAATGTTTCCAGCTCTGTGTGGGGGGGTTGAAGAACAGGGAAAACCATCTTCTATTGATCATTAAAGTGTCTGACAGCAACATGGAAATGCTACTACTGTCTTGAATCTACATTTTAGGATATGTGACCTGTCTTTAAGATAATGTACCGAATTTGAGACGTTCTTCTTCAGCTGTTTAACAAACATCTACCTATCTGCTGTGAGTATGGTAGTTAGTTTGCTGGCAGCCAATCAGGACCACGACTTTTGACTTGGGTTGGTAGCCAACAAATAGTTGCCGTTTCTGGAAGTTAAGACTGTAGATGAGCTGTGAAACTTGAGATTTCGTACAATCACTGTGTCACCACTTAGGCCACAAAATGGACATTTTTCACGTCTATAAAATGTGACATACATAGCAGGAAATGATTATGTGTGAAATTAAAATGGCATTTCGACCATGAGTTCAGCTGTTTAGTAAGAGTTCTTAAAAGCTTTAATCTAATACTGTTTTCAAACCTCTCCTCAGATTAGCGTGGGGCTCTTTCGGCACCTGCATGGGCTCCGCGGTGACGGCGCTCAACAGGTACACGAAGACCATCATAGAGTTCAAATACAAGCGGCGGAACATCGAGAAGAGCCTGATGATCAAGCAGAAGATGATGGAGTTGGACCTCCCGGAGCAGATGTGGGACATGTACCTGACTGCTGTGCCGGCCGATGGCGAGGCACAGCTGGAACTGCCGGCCAACGGCCACAAACCATCCACAGGGACATCGTATGTGGTGGAAATGGACAATGTACCGGAACCACAAGGAGAGGCATACTGCTAAAAATGGAGTCTCTCCTTGTCCCCATGGCCCAGTGGAACAGTTTTGGGATTGATTTCCTGGTCCTGATTGACTCGTGTTCTTGGATTTAAATTTCTAATACAGGAGAACATTTGTTGGTTTTGTTCCCTGCCACGCATCACGTGTGTGTCTGGGAATCCCAGATTCTATTTCCGGAAATAATGTGACATGGTCGGCTTTGACACAACATGCATGTCATTAAATCTTTCCATGCGATATTATTTGTGGGAGGAAGGGTGGAGCGCAGCAATTTCAACATCTTCACTCTAATCTGACGCAAAGCTGCGGGATAAGCAGGCTACTGCTGCAGTGCAGATCTGTTGTGTCTGTTTCAGCGAAGGAGATCTTTTTTTTCACTCTTTACTCAAAATTTTACTAATTTATTTCTCTCTAGGACGAGGCATGGTCACAAGACTACAGAGAGACACAAAACAACCAGACAGAGACATGAAACTAAACAGGAAAATGAAACTAAACATGAACACAAAGAGACGGAAAACAACTAAAAAGACAAACAGAGAGAGAAACAGTTACCACAAAGACACACACAATCACAGAAAAGACATAATAAGACCACAGTTAGACCTAAAATGGCCACAAAGAGACACAAAACAACTACAAAGAGACACGACTGGATCACAGTGACAAACAAAATGACCACAAAGACACATAAAATCATGAAAAAGATACACAAGATGGCCACAAAGAGAGACAAGACGATCACAAAGAGACACATGACTACAACAAAGAGACACGACTGGATCACAGTGACAAAAAAAAATTATCACAAAGACACAAACTTAACATCCAACAACACGTCTGCAGCTGTTTTGTGCCTCTTTCAGTCCAGCTGTTGCTCCTGTATGTGCGAGAGGTCTGTCTGAGGTCATATAGGCCGGAGATACACTAATTTTTTAACAACTTGTTCCTGTAAATGACCTGTTAAATCGGTTTGGTAGTTGTTTCAAACACTTACCTGTAAAGTAAACTACATGTTTCTTGAGGATTCCACTAGATGGCACACATGAGCGCTTACTGACCTCTGACCTCGTCACATCCCTGAGGGTTCATGTCTGTTTTGCATCTTGAGAACACGTAGCGTTAATTTCTGAGGATGTGAACAAACCATACAGAAACACGTTGTTTAAAGCGAGTATATTTCCGACCTTTCGTGGAACGATCCGTCCACGTGTACATTAACACATCTGAGGAAAGATTATTCCCATAAACAGAAAGTTCTTCTTATATGTGAGCCAGCTCTGTAATCATGACTGTGATTCAGGAACAGATGGGAAGAGCTGATTTCTGATTATCACACATCAGCCGGCTCTTGTTGCTGCATCAATGATCACTAATTAGTGTCTACATACACAAAGGCGTCTGCAAATATGCCTGTGAAATGGTGTTAAAGCTTTTTTTCCTCAATTTTGATGATACACAAGTGAAAATGCTCACATGTGTTGGATATTTGGAAATCTAACAGCAGCACTGTTGTTTTTATCCTTGTTTTTATTTTGTCACTGATCTGGGAATTTGCTTTTTAGTTGAAACGGCTGCCATCTTTGATTTATGTGGGATGTTTGTTGGGGTCTTACTGGTGCGATGGAGGCTGAACATTTTCTAAATTGACATATAAATCAAACATTGACTGAATCAAAAGAGGAGTGATAGTAAACGTCCAGAATGGAGCAGGACTGACATCTAGTGGAGTCACAGTGCATGAGGATCAACCGAACAAGATATCTTTGTATTTCCAGCTCAACACAAGAGATGAATTTCTGTATTGTTTGATCGCGGACCTGTCATTGAAGATAAGAAATAAAAAATACGATTGCTCATTAAAATATAGTTCTCAAAGAAAAGCTTAACACAGTCACGTCTTCTCTGTTGTTGGCTGATCTCTTATCGTGTGTTCTTCCTCTGGAATCTGCAGACGAGCGGATGCTGGAGTTATTTCTGCTGCTGTGGTGACAGAAACATAATCTCATTACGTGGCGACAATCCAAGATATACAGCGCTCGCCCAACTCAGCTCCCAGCTCCTGGTGAGGTTACAACTAAAGGAAAATGACAGGTTCATTATGAAATGGGTTTTATTTTTGAAGCTTTTTGTCCTTCTGATGTTTGATTCTATTAAGAAGTAGTAGCATTAGTAACAATTTTATTTAACACCCACACTGTCTGTGAAGAATATCTATTAGATCTTGCTTATAGGTGCATTTTCAGCGCATGCTAGCAGCAGCAGACTTTCCCTCCAGCGCCCCCATCAGGCTCACAATTAGGCTTACAGCTATTGGCTGGATGACCATGAAAATTGGGACTAACCAAATATGGGCGGGGCTTCTGGGTCACTAAACTGAAGTCAGTGTTTAAGTGCCTCCTGCATTCTTTCTATTGGTCAGAAGGGTTTCTAAAATAAGTCAGATTGTATATAAGTTTATGAAAAAATGTCCTACTTCTCAGTTGATTTATCAGTAAACAGTTTCCTAATGAGTTTATGGTCATTAGCAAATGTTAGCATGCAAACAGCAACCTGAGATGGAATACGGCAAACATCATACCTGCTAAACATCAGACATGCTAAGATGTTAGCATGTAATTCATAGATACATTTTTCTTGTTTGACTCCACCAAAATATGACGTTTGACAAAGTATCATTTCTTTTACTCAAGTATGACTTTTGAGTATTTTTTATAAAATTGCAATCACTACATTTTACTGTATAAATAAATATCCAGATGTTAAGCCTTGAGAAATATTTTAATTACACTTCACAACACTGAATAATTAATATATATTTCCACTTCATGAGGAAATTACAGAAAAAAACATTAAATGTGCAATCTGATATTTAAAAAAATAATTAATTTACAATTTTCTGATTTACCAAAATACAAAGCCTTTACTCATAGTTTCTGGGCTTTAAATTACTGTACATTTAAAAACAATATGAAATTTCCAACAAATCCAGAGTAAATTAATCAGGATTCATGATCATGTTTCTGCAGATTGTGCAGGTCAGGTAGCTTCACATCCTCCATTTGGCCTCTGTAGTCTTGTGCATGAGGTTGAAGTTGATTTGAGGTAATATTCCAGGTTTTACTGGACAAACAGGCTGCAGTCAAGTGATGACAAGTTCTTTGTAATGCTGTTGTGGATGCTCTTCAATGTATTTCTTTATATACCAACAGGAGATGTGAGCCTTGAGGTTTTCTTCAACCAGAAAGTCCATCGCAGCCTGAAAAGGGAAAATTAAATATAAGAAGCCATCTAATATTTAGTGTGTGCAATGTCTAAAATACCTGAAAAGTTGGACTTTTACCTGTGACAGCACTGCAGCAACACCTTGGCCCCTGAATGTCTCTGGCACAAAGGTTGACATCAGATCCACCTCCTTCTCACCGGTGAATTTGTACTGAAGCACTGCACAGTCCTGGGACCCTGTGGAGAGAGCAGACATGGAGGATGTTACACCAAATCTAAAATGACCAGGATCCCAAAGGAGAGTATGACACTGTGTTGGTTTGATGTGCAGAGCCACAGCGGCCGAAAAAAAAGCAAATCAAACATGTAAAATCAACTGTTTTCTTTATCAGATCAACTGATGTTTTCTAATGATGATGTATTTACTAACCTCTTTTGTTTGACTTTGAGGGACATTAGGTGGAAACTAAATTTGCCCTAAAAAGCCTTTTCTGGCCTTAGAATAACGATTTGACAGATAATGAACAAGTACCAAACTCCCTCCAGAAATTCCTTCATTTAAGAGACAGCCACTTGCCTGCTTTAGCTATTCTACTGTGGCTAAATAGCTCAAAAATGTCCTATAAAGTGTAGCTTTTGCTGATAATATTTATGCCGAACTCTTTGACGACTCAAAACAAATAATTTCTACGTACAACTGATTCATATTATATATGCATTGTTTACCCTTCAACAAAAGCCGTTACAATTATCAGATTTCTTTAAGGAGCTTCGTTAAGCGTTCTCTCCTTCCGAAAGAGAAATACCTCTTCTGTTAAACTTGAAGAGACTTTGGGGTGGAAATCAAATTCTGTGAGGGCAACAAAAAGCGTTTTCCTGGATTTAGTTTAAACATTAGATGGATATTATGAACCAATGCCAAACTCCCTCCAGAGATTCCTACATTTAAGTGAACGCCTGTCGCCCTTCGAAAACAGTACCCGTGTGGCCAACTAGCCAAATATATGCTAAAAAGTTCTAAATATATTCATTTTGATCATGATATCCATGCCGAACTGTTGCGTGGCTAGTAACAAATCGTTTGAGCTACAAGTTTTTCATATTACATTTGCAAAATTAACTGTGTGGCCAATGTACATTAAATGAACAGGTTTTTCAATGGAGTTTCGCTTAGCGTTCTTTACGTATGAAAGAAAACTGCGCTGTCAGTAGGCTATTTGAGCAGATAAATGAAACAGCTGCACAGTCTAACGGCAAATTAATCAATCGCACGATTGTGTACAGTTCAGCAGGCCGCCAAACGGACGCCGGGCTCCCTTACAGGATCTTCCCGGCACCGGAGCGTCGCCGCCGGCTCTGTGTGCTTACCGGCCCCGCTGTCCGGAGAGACGGTGAAGCGGAGGTTCTGTCGGTCGTGATTCACAGTTAAACCGCAGCTGGAGCTCAAAAACCTGAAGACGACAGGATGAGAGTTCAGTCTGAGAGGAAACCCACCGAGTCTGGAAAACAGTTTAAAGGCCATTTAAAGAGAAAAAGACACGTAAGTCTGAACAGCATGTAGTGGTAACTATACCGACTGTCCACCAGGGGGCGCCACGTGTACAGAGGATAATAATTAACTTTCTAATGTCCTTTCTTTGACCTCTGCTGCACAAAACAGACTTGTATTATCTCATGAGGTCATTTTAACATTGAGGTGCACAAATAGATCAGTCAGTTATAAACACTTAGCATAAAGATTCTGTATAATATCTAATTCTAACCTTTATTTCTCGGTATTTTCCAAATATTTTACTATGAAATGTTCTAGAACGAGTGCTATTCATTATAGAAAAAATGAACATAAACTGCTGTGAATTTTTTTTTATCTCAAAATATTTAAAAAGATAAACGTTAAACATTTTTTGCCTGTCAACCTGGAAAACAGACAGAAAAAATATTCTTTCTGATTCTTTCTGGGCATGAAAACATAAATAAATATAATAATAATAATCTGGCTTTAAATGAAGCTTTTCTTATTATAAAAAATACATTTTTCTCTACAATTCAAGCCAAATTATGTCACAAATTCCAGAAAATGTCCCTGTTGAAGTGAAAATAAAGTGTTTTCTTTCAACATTTGTGGTACCAGCGATAAACAGTTGACTAAAAAAAATACAAGAGCAGATAATTGAGATAATTTGAGGCAATTTTTTTGTCGATTAGTTGCTAATTCCAGAAAATGTTAATGTTATAGCAGGTGGAAGAAATGTCAAATAAACCTGTAAAAGTGTTTTCTTTCTGTATTTTTGTGATAATAAGGTTATTTTATTTGAAAAAAGATCATAGATAATAGATTATGATATTAAAAATAGAACTTTGGCACGACAAACACGCATGACTGTTACACATAGATACTTTTATTTGTATTTTGAATATTATCAAGTCGACAAACACAAGAACAGATACAGACAAGAACACTTTCGCTATAATTGACAGTTTTTATGTAACTTCTGCACAACTGAGGGTCATTAGTTTGTATGTTTACTTGTAAAATGTACAGAAACATTATTTTTCTCTTCTGAACAAACTGTTGGAAATCAACATTTAACTATAAATGTACATATGGTGTCGTTTTGATGCCGTTTCTTAGACCTTTAATTTAATTTTTAGCTGGTTAGTTTCCTCCTGTCATAAACAAACTCAGTCACTTTAATGGCTGCACGTTGCGTCAGCAGCTCTACATGTTCTCACAGGCGGCGGCGTTGTTCACTCCTGCTGCCATCACGGCGAAGAAGACGTTAGGGAAGAAGGACCGGGCGTAGAGCGCCACCTTGGGGAGCGACGGAGCCATGACCACCTCCTTCTTCTTGTTGTGGAGAGTCTTCACGATCTCCGCCGCCGCCTCGTCCGGAGAGACGCCAAGCGGTTTCTTGGTGTACAAAACTGCAAAGTGCAAATATACAGTGTGAGTTTTCAAGACGTGAAAAACAAAACAGTTTCCCTCTGTGTTTACTCACAGGACCAGACGGAGTTGGAGGAGGCTGCCTCTGCGTTTTCAGCTGACAAGGGGCTGATGAAGGTGTGGTTGATGGTGCTGACGGAGATGCCGTACTCCTCCACCTCGGCTCTCAGGCAGTCGAAGAAGGCCTGGACGGCGTGTTTAGATGCTGCGTCTGGAGTAAAAGTAAAAACACAGGATCATCCGAGTCAGTAGGATTCATCCTCTGGGGACCACGAACGACCTAAGTTGTTTATCGACTCACTAACATGACCATCTAGAGGAAGAATTTAAAAGTATCCTGTGAATTTCGCTTCGTAAACTCACATGTGGTACGAAAAGGCACAGCGAGTTTCCCCTGGATGCTGTTGATGAGCAGCAGGTGACCGGTTCTCCTGGAGATCATGGACGGCAGCACACCTGAAGCAGGAGCAAGAACCGATGAGACACCATCACACCTTCACAGACATGAAATCTAACTCTGTGGGATTCCATCGTCCACCTTTGGCCAGCGTGGCCGGTCCGAAGTAGTTGTTGTCCATCAGCAGCTTGTCCATCTCCAGAGAGACGCTCTGAGCGGGAGCTTTGACCTTCATGCTGCTGTTGAGGATGAGGACGTCCAGGCAGCCGTAACACTCCAGGATCTCTGTGATCACGTCCGGCATGCTGTCCATGTCTCCGAAATCCAGTAGGACCAGCTTAGGAGGGAACGTCTGAGGAGGAGGAGGAAGAAGATGTCTGTACTCATGGAAAGTAACTAAGTACATTTGCTGTGTCTCAGTTCAGGGTCTGCATCCTCTGAGGGACTCGGCCTTTGCGGTCTTCGAAGGCGAGTCCTTCAGAGAGACCTTGTTAACCGCGTCAACCGTTGTTAAATGGGACGGTCTCGCCTTTGGAGCATTTCCTGGTTGCGTCACCAGATGTTTTACCATCACATCACGATTTCTGCCACCCAGGCCGAAAGTGACGATCTACTCCACGCGATGTCGCCATTTTCTCTCTTTCTTTCTAGTTTCTTGGGCGCGCAAAGTATCTTGGGATATGTGAGGCCATGAAGGATCGTAGCGGTGCATCCTCCAAAAAGAGGAAAAAGAAGGCTGCGTTTGGAGGAACCTTCCAATCAGGGCAGCCTTCAGGCGGCATTGTGACATATTTGGCCTTCAAATGCTCCTCCGAAGGATGCAGACCTTGAATTAAGACACAGCAACAGAGTCTTGAGGTTTATTACTTAAAAAACTAAAAGCCTCGAGCAGCTTCAACAGTAAAATGCTGCTTTCAACAACCTGAAAATATCATGTCCCTCCATCAGTCACTGCTGTCTGCTCTTGTGTCAGTGTTGGTTCTACTCACTACAGTCGGGTCTGAGGCGTTCGCCAAATCATCAGCAAACTCTTCAAGTTTCTCCCAACTCTTCCCGCAGAGGATCAGCCTCGCCCCTCCTTTGTGAAACACACCTGAACATTCTGCATCGATAGATTAAAAAACAGGTTCAAACACAAGACATAGAAATAACTGTAGAATTGTGAATGTTGAGCAACAAAGCGTCGTTCTGTTACCTCTTCCGAGCCCTGATAAAGCGTCGGTTATAACCACCACCTTGTTGCGTACTGATGTTTTGGACAACAGGCTGATGACGGCGCCATACAGGTAGAAGAATCCAGCCGTCAGCACGATGACACACGGCACCAGGAGGACGGTGGTGATCCACGTCGGATCCATGTCCTGCAGGATGTCCTGGAACATGATTTATTTGAATATTAATTATGCAGGAGAATTATATCTTTTTTATTGCTGGCACAAAATATCATGATATAGTTTCATATTCTGGGGAAGTTCCCAAAATACAAAACAACAAACCAAACCAGTGTTGTTGTCATGAGGGAGGTCACGGTTAGCTAACATGTGGTTGTTGGTGTCAAAGCATGTTCAGAGATTGAAACATGTTTTAAAGATGGAGAATTATTTGGATCTGATGATGTCGATGAGATGAGATGTGATGTCGTTTACGATCTAGTGATTTACATAAGAAAAGGAGCGTTTCATACCCAGAAGCTCTCCGGCTCCGTAACATTGGACTCCATCTCACCTTTAACAAGCATTTTTAAACATATAACTATTCTGAAATAAAAACAGAGGAGACACGTTTTAACCCAGTTTTTATATTTGTAATAAGATATAGTGGTAGTGAAAGAATTTTACAGACACAACAGAGACATAAATACAACAAAGTATAGAAACATTACCAGAGAGATACAAAAAGACCACAGAAACATAAAACAACTGCAGGGAAACTGCAAAAACAGCAAAGCCACAGTATGCCTATACAAAGAGACACAATAAGACAACAAAGAGACACAAGACGACTACAAAGAGACACAGTATGACTTCAAAGAGACACAATAAGACAACAAAGAGACAAGACAACTACAAAGAGACACAGTATGACTACAAAGAGACACAATATGACTTCAAAGAGACACAATAAGACAACAGACACAAGACGACTACAAAGAGACACAGTATGACTACAAAGAGACACAATAAGACAACAAAGAGACAAGACGACTACAAAGAGACACAGTATGACTACAAAGAGACAATATGACTTCAAAGAGACACAATAAGACAACAGACACAAGACGACTACAAAGAGACACAGTATGACTACAAAGAGACACAATAAGACAGCAAAGAGACAAGACAACTACAAAGAGACACAATGTGACTTCAAAGAGACACAATATGACTTCAAAGAGACACAATAAGACTAAAAAGAGACACAATAAGACAACAAAGAGACAAGACGACTACAACAAGACACAGTATGACTATAAAGAGACACAATATGACTTCAAAGAGACACAATATGTCTTCAAAGAGACATAGTATGACTACAAAGATACACAATACTACAACAAATAGACACAATATGACTTCAAAGAGACACTGTACGACTACAAAGAGACACCAAAATAATGACAAACAGTGGTGCAAAACCACCACTTTAAGTGGCACAGAGAAACCATAAAAAGAGACTCAATTTAACTACAAGACACACAACACGATCACACAAAATAACCACAGAGACGCAAAATGCCTACAATGAAATACAAAGCAACTCCATGTAGACACAAAGTTGTGTTGGAGGAGTTGTTTCATAATCTGTCCATAATCTAGTGTTTGAGTTACAGAGTTACAAAGTTGTCCTTTACTTATAAGAGTATATTGTTAGAAACCACTTGACGAGGCCACTTTTCTGTCATCGTATTAAGACGACCGGCTCTCTCATGGTGTAGTTGAGTCCAGCTGGAAGTCTGAAGATAACCTTTGGGTTCAGGTTTACCGAGCCAGCCCCGGCTGTTTGTAGAGGAAGGGTCTTCTAAATATAAACTGCCCTAGAAATAGATACTGTATCTCCCACAAAGACTCGGAGTGACAGAGAACTCCCCACGTTTCTCCACAACAGATTCCAGAGACACAGAACCACAATCAGAACTGAGCAGGAGGAGAAACAGAACATGTTTCATCCCTGCAGCAGCTGTCTGGGGTCAAATTAAAGACAAAGTGTTCAGTCGGCTGTTAAAGTGTCTCAGCGATTTGCAAAAGAAACTGACAGATTAAAGAGAGCTGCTCGTTTCCAACTGACCTCGATGTTACAGGAAATGAATTCTCAGCCAGCACTTACTGCTTCTCGGGCCTCTGCAGGTGTTCTGGACTCTGGATTTATTCCCCTCCTGAGGAGAGCTGGAGCTGCACGCCTCAGCAGCTCGTTCACAAGAGCTCCTCCGACAAGACAGCCGGCCGCCCTGCCGCGGCAATACTTTGGGATTTGTGCTCTTTTAATAGCCGCACAGCTGAGTCAGTTATTTTCCACGTATGTTGTCGACATGTTATGTTTAGAATGACAGGCGGATGGTGAAGAGGAGAGAGAGGAGAAACACTTCTGATGTGCTGCACATCATAAAGAAAAGTTATATACGTTTTATCTGAGTCACGACCTGTGAATTGTGCAGACATTTGTACTTTCAGGGGTTTGATTACATAATGACTGAGATTATCTTATATGCACATAATTAAAAAAAAATAAAAAGGAATGAATTAATTTATAGTATTTGAGTTGTAGAGTATCTTGTGTAATATGTTGGAAACCAATTAAAACAAAATATGGCAGCTAAGAGACACAAATTAAGGACACGGAGACACAAAATGACCACAAAGAAAAGCAAAACAACAACAGAGACACAAAATGAACATAAAAGGCACAAAAAATGATCATATACATCTGCAAAACAACCACAAAGAGGGTAAAATAACTTCAGCTATGGCTACAGAAAGTAGAAACTAAACTCTTCACACGGGAAGGACATTTTTTACATTTAATTTCTTTAACCTGATTAATTAAAACACTGGTTTGAAACTAATTGGTAGTTAACTTTAGAAGAACTGAGGCTACGTTCAAAACCTCAAACTTTAGAGCCTTATAAATGTATAATAGCTGCAATCAAATCCTGCTGATAGTAAAATGTGTGTGTGTGTGTGTGTGTGTGTGTGTGTGTGTGTGACGAAATTAAAGCTCGAAAATTCTGTCAATCAAGTAGACAGTGTCACCGGAAGTTGACAGTACCATAATAAAAGCATACTATCTAAATGATCAACTTTAATTCTCACTGAAAGTTGTTTATTTTCCATAAACATATCATATTATATTGTTTTATAAGTGTTAAATACAAGTTCTTCTCAAAAGCATTGTATATTGTGTGGCAGTCTATGACTTTCATTCATACTATTTTAAATGTTTCATTTTTTAATTAATCATCTAATTTTTTTTTCTTGTTGTCTAAGCAATTAGTCCAGAAAATGTTTGGCAGATTTACTGACAATGAATATAAGAGTCAGTTGAGGACAACAATTCTCAAACACAAAATTAAAACATTCAGATATATGTCACAGAATAAACAATCAGGTGAAACACTGAAATATCAAAATATCCTAAGTAATTTTGAGTAGTTTTATTATTTTTGAATTTGATATTGTTTTAATCAATCCTGTAATTTAATTTAGGTGGTTTTGTTTATGAGAGGTGCATCAGTCAGTTGAAAAATAGAAAGGTGACTCAACAGATAATAAAGCTGTGAGTTTTTTGATAATTGGTTAAATAAACTCGTAAATATCTTCTTCTTTTTTTTTAAATAGACAAAATAATTCAAAGATTCTTCCAGAAAACGTTCGGCAGATTTATTAATAGTGGAAACAAGAGTTAGCTTCATTGCATTTTTGTGCATTTTTGTGTCAGCTGTGCAGCTGATATGTGTAAATAAAAACATTAAAACTGCCACATTTGATCTGTTTTATTTTGAAGGCTGTAACCGGAAGCGGTGTGTATATAAGCGCGTGCGGACGGCGGGCAGCTCCAGCGGGTTTTGCGGCACTGACACAGCGCGCTGCTCGCTTCATCGTCTCCCCTCCGACAACACACACACCTGCTTCATCCTCCGACAGCCAGACGACCCATAAAATGTCGGATTTCGAGGAATTCGAGAAGCAACTGAGCGAGAATCGACAAGGTGAGCGTCAACGGCTGTCGGTGCCCCAGTTTGGTCCTCAAGCTAGCAGCGCGCCGCTGACATAGTGCGTAACATTAGCTCCTACATTATTTTATGAATGGATACTGACAACAACTTTAACGAGTACTTTTCCACAGTATGACTCAGCTCGTTTCATGGTGGCTTAATTAATATTTAGCGTCGGGATGCCCGGTTAGCTCATCCTCATCCTCCGGGCTCCATGCAGCCGCTGCTCAGCCCTCCACGCAGGCTGGGGACGGTGAACTTACCTGCGCGGAACAGCAGGATCCGAAACTGCATTTAAATCTTACACCTTTTATAACGTTGTCCTCACCTGTGTAGATATGCACAGGTAGAAATGACTCGATATGACTGTTTCTGACTCGTGTTGATGTACTTTTCAAATCGGCATCCATTACTAGTTATTGCAACACACGATTGATAATTTCATTCAAAATGTCAAAAGGAATCAATAATAACTGCTCTATAATATTGCAAAATATGATTAGAGCTGAACAGTTAATCGAAACATCGATAATGCAAAAATCTAGCAGACTATAATAAACAATAAACACACAGCAGGTGCTGTAATTTGTTGATTAAAGTAACATACTATTATAAATATAGCATTTATAAGGGAACATGCTTGTCCCTCATAAGAATTTATATATATAAATAAGATAAAATGCAAAAACGACCATTTCTACTTACAGTTGTGACTCATATTGCAATCACTATCATATAAAAACAGAAGGTCCCTTTAGTAAGTGTTGATTAATAGGTAATGAGGCCCTTATAAGTAATTGTAAAATGCTTATTAACATTAAAAACACAAGAATAGCATTATAAATGTGATTATTGTTAGATTATAAGACAGATGTATGCGCTTTACAGACTGCTTAAGACTGTCCAGTAACTGCTAACAGTGTAGTAAACTGTTATAAATACAATTACTGCATAATAAGAGATGTAATAATCAGAATAAAGCAACAAAAGCTCAGTAAAGGTTTAACAATGAACTCAACTCAATAAATAAAAGAAACTAATTAACATTATTATGAAATGATAATAAACATTATAAACTTTATGTTTATTGTGCCTTTCAAAACAGAGTCATTATATATATTTGCTTATTTTGTCCTATTAATAATCCAAAATCCAAATACTCTTCATTAACTGTCAAGAAACGAGGCAAAAGCTCACATTTGATACGCTGGAACCAACAAATGTTTGAATTCTTGCCTGATTTATCAACCAATCACTGCAGTTCTAGATACCAGACACAAAAATGGAAGAAAGTTAGAAACAGAGGTATTACAGAAAAAAAAGAAGCTTCCACTGTAACACCTAAACTTGACATTTAATCAACGTGGAGCTACCAGGTGGATCAGATCCGCGCAGAACCTCCCATCGATTTGTTAAAAGGTCCTCTGTCATGTTCGGCCTGAGAAGAAAGGCCACATTAAACTGTCAGATTTGTACCATGAAGAAGAAATATGATGCTCAGCTCAGAGGAGACTGGAGGGTATCAGAGCATGTAATTAATATAAAAAGGAGGCTGTACACACTGAGGTGACACTTCAGGGCCATTATCGTCTGAAGAAAAATGTAATCACCTGCAGTTAGTGCCATGACATATTATCAATCTAGATACAGTAATTATTTTTACAGGTATGATATCAGGG
This sequence comes from Diplodus sargus, assembly GCA_903131615.1. NCBI lineage: Eukaryota > Metazoa > Chordata > Actinopteri > Spariformes > Sparidae > Diplodus > Diplodus sargus. Next base: position 336,296 of record CAEMYA010000137.1, on the reverse strand, counting down.
ATTATGAAAAAGAGGCAGATGTATGTAGAACTGCAGCGTTTAATCAATAATGTGTCAACTGCTTGATTCTTTACTTAAAAGGTGAAATTATCTGATTCCAGCTTCGTAAATGTGAATATTTTCTGCTTACCTTCCATAACCCAAAAATGTTCCTTTTGCTGTCATAGAGGACGGAAAATATTCACATTTAAGCTTGATTGATCAAATATCAAAATAGCTTGGCGATTAATTTAATAACTTATAACCAATCGATTAATCGTTGCAGCTTTAAATGTAAAAAAAAAAGGTAGTTGGAACAGAAATTAATGCATTTAATACTCGTATTTAAGTACAGTAGTTGAGTAAATGTACTTAGTTACTTTTAACCACTGCACAAGTGAGAAACAGGAATCAGTACCTGTTTGGTAATTCCCCCAATGAGGGATTAATTAAGTTAATTCTCCTTGCTTAGAAACGGCTGAAACAATAACTGATTATTAACTAAAACAGTTAGTCTGCTAATCCGCTTATCGTTGCTGCTCTTATACATACAGCATTATTTGTAGTTATTCATGATAAATTAAATGTGTGTATTGGTAGAAATGTAAGTGTTGCTTGTTTCACAGAGAGAGAAAGAGAAAGACACAAAAAGAGGAGTCGCAGTGGATCTCCGGGTCGAGGCGACAAACATCGCAGCTGGAGCAAAGATCGAGGGAGCCGCAGCCGAGAGAAGAGAAGCCGCAGCCGAGACCGGAAGAGCCGGGACCGCCGGAGCTCCTCCAGGGACCACAAGAAGCACAGGTCAGTGGGGTGCAGCTGCAGAACCAGCACACGGGCCGACCTACACCGGCAGGCTTTTATTGTGAAAATACTGCCTGAAAGAGAGAAGTTTTGTCTCTCCTTCTGTGAGCTTTTATTTTGTAATTCCTCTGGTTTCAGCCACTCACCGAGGAGAACGAGGAAGAAAAGGACCTGCAGATATTGGGATGTGCCTCCTCCTGGCTTCGAACACATCACACCAATGCAATATAAAGCTATGCAAGGTGTTTCATCATCTTCTGACTACATGACCTCTTTAAAGCTACAAGCTCAGAGTTTACGTTCATTCATGTTTTATAACTTGCATCCAGACCTGAACAAGGCCGTCGCTCTGCACCGAAAACAGGTCATAATTCACATTCTTTAGAGAATCATCACTCGGTCTTAATCAGAACACACCGACATGATATACATATATTTAGAGTCAGCGTGACTCACCCCTTTTTTAAGGATATGATGATCCTTATGTATGTATAAATCATTTAAAACGACGTTCCGTATAAATGCAGAACTTGCCAGAGAATCATCCTGTTTGTAGGTTTTCATCAGTGTAACAGTAATCCGTTGATATTTGTCAGGTGGTTTGTGAGCACACGGCAAACAAGAACTGCCATTAGCTAATTCAGCATTCTTTTAATGCTGCAAAACTAGCGAGCTACTATCACAGTGTTTGGCGACTTCCCTCAAACCCCAGCAATCTAAAAAAATCAAATTTTCGGCAAATCCTCCGCCATCGTCTAGTCAGTTAATGTGACTACTGCTGCTGCAACATATGTATGTATACAAACTGCAGTTTATATTTTTGCACAACTGTGTTAATAATGGACATTAAAAAAACACATTTTTCAGGAGTACCGCACTTTCTTGCAGAACTTGAACGCTGACGTGGCTTCCTACACGATGACAATACCAGCAGTTGGCCCAAGATAATTTGAGTTTGAGACCCCTGGACATTAAAAAAGTTAGCTCACCAGAAATTTCCGTGCAGATTTCACTCAGCCGAAGGAGCTTTCTCAATATAAATGTACTTTCACGGCTCGCATTAGTTCTCACATTAGATGAATCATCTTGAAATGAGTCACTGCAGTTTTCCCTGATAAAATAATAGAGCGGAGGCTGCAGAAGGTGACAGTTATGTCTCTTCTGTGACTCTCTCCCTCAGCGGCCGGGCAGATACCAACAATAGCTCTGCTGGCGACGTCCACCACGACTGGAGTGGCTGCAGCGCCGACACAAGTGCCCATAGTTGGCAGTCAGATGACAAGACAAGCCAGACGCCTCTATGTTGGAAATATTCCCTTTGGCGTGACCGAGGTAACGTCTGTATTTACTCTTCTTCTTTGACTTCCTGTTTACTCTGATGTGTTCGTGCTGCATGTCTCCCGCCATGCTGTCTCTTTTCTCTCTCCACAGGAGTCCATGGCAGAGTTCTTCAACGCTCAGATGAGACTCGCAGGACTTTCACAAGCCCCAAGCAACCCTGTGCTCGCTGTGCAGATTAATCAGGATAAAAACTTTGCTTTCCTCGAGGTTTGTGCTGTAATGTAATTTGATATATTCCTGCAGCTTCCCCCACAATGTCTTTTTTTAAAGCAACAACACAACTCCTCTCTCCCTGAAGCTACACAGCACAGACACAAATGATAGTGGGGGGCGGACCGGCTGAGACAAAGACACCATTCACCCTGTTCCCTGACACTGTATCATTAACATGACTTTGTTATTTTAAGTTAAATTTACATAATGTTGCCTTAAAGCCGAAGTGAGACATGGTAGGATAAAAGCTCGTTCTCTTTTTTGGGAAGAGAGGAAGATCAGACGCTCGGTTTCACTTTCATGTCTGTCTGTCAGATACAAACCCGAATCAAAAAAAGTTGAGATGCTGTGTGAAACATAAAACAGAATGTGATCATTTCCTTATCCTCGTCGTTACATATTCTCAATTGAGAACCGCACAAAGACATTATAGTCGAAGTTTTACCTAATCAGCCTCTTTGTGATTATTATTTAGGATTCCACAACTTTTTTTGTTGTTTCTTCTTGTTGAGGTTAAACATTTAAGATTGTAGAAACCGGAAAGAGCGAGCTAAATTTAAGTATGTGAAGGTTACCATGTGTTAGCTGCCACTCTGCTAAGTTCATATATTTCTCTTAACTCTTTTTGATAAATACATAAAAAACAAATGGCTGTTAATCGGCACGATCATACAAGCAAAAGCAAAATAGCCGTCATAAACACACCTCAGTCTGAAAAGGCTACCCTGTGCAACAGTTACTCCTTTGTGCTAACACTAGCCGCTACAGGAGTGTTCTGCAGAAGTATAACCCATGCAGAGCAACCGCCGGCCTGTCAGGAGGGACTGCAGCAGCTGAAGAGGGCGGTGTGTTTACTGGGGAAACTACAGTTTCAGCACTGCTACTAACACCCGAGGAAAAGCTAGAAATGCAATGCTACCAAGTGGACCATGGATACTTGATTTCTTCTGAATATATCTGGCAACTTTTATGAAATCAGAAGTTGTACACAATCCGACCTGCTCACACACGTTAATAAAAGTTTACATTGTGTCACCGTGATTTTTGCTTTTTGTTTTTTAGTTCCGGTCGGTCGATGAGACGACGCAGGCCATGGCCTTCGACGGGATCATTTTCCAGGGTCAGTCGCTGAAGATTAGAAGACCTCACGACTATCGACCTTTACCTGGAATCTCAGAGCAGCCCGCGTTCCACGTCCCAGGTTTGTTACCGACTCACACTGAGTACTGACACGTTCTAATACACGATATAGAAAATGTTTAGTTTCTTGTTGTTTTGTTTAGGTGTCGTCTCCACAGTCGTTCCTGATTCCCCCCATAAACTGTTTATAGGAGGCCTTCCAAACTACCTTAACGATGACCAGGTATTAAACTGAACACAGACTCAACAGGAGCACTGATGTTTCCTCATTTTTCTCTCACTCTGAGGTGTTTGTCACACTTTAAACATGCACAAAATACATTTCAGAATCCTTTATGACATGAAATTAAAAAACTGTGTTGTGGTAGAAAGAAAATAGAACAAAAAGTTTTTGTGGAGAAGTCAAATCGCAGCCAGAAGCAGGAAGTGATCCCGCAGAATTAAGGAAAACATAACTTGTATTTATGTATCTGATATTTTCAAATATTCCCAATAGACAACTTCAGCTTCAGCTGCAGATTTTAAATGATGAAACAATGTTTTGCCATAATTAGACGAACAATAATGAGATCATGTCATTAATCATATATGAATATTTAAAAAAGGCTTTTTGTGACTTGGCTATTGAAGTAAACTGCCTTTCTCATGTAAAGCGTACTGATTAAAGAAAGGTAAGCAAAGTCCAGTATGTTTACACAACAGGCTGATACACTGTATTTATTTCTGTGTCCTATCGTCTGTATTTATGGAATATTGTCAAAGAAAAAGTCCACCTTAAAAAAACAAATAAAAGTTAGAGTGGTGATGTATTTCTGGACTTTCTGGAAAAATGTGAACAGCGAAATAGTTTTTGGTCTCAGATATTTAAACTAAATGTATTAGATTGATTTACTGTTTTAATTCATTTCTCACGCATTAATAAACACAGTGTCTTAAGTCTTTTAGTCTTTAGTCTTAACTGAAAAGCTTAAGCTTATTTGATTTATTGTATGTGTAGCAGTTGAAGTGGGTATTTGTAGTCTGATAACTTTTTGCCTGTTCTCTGGTGGTTGTAGAAAGGCATTATGGGTAAAGGCAATTGAGGCAGGGTGATATATATATTGTATTTTTTCTCCACTGGCCAAATGGCTCGTAGCTGTTCAGATTATACCAAACACTCATTACCTTTTTTGGCTGGTGAGTGAAGCGTAACTACCAGCCTCCTGCATATGTATGTGTTTGATATATTTTATCAGTATTTGGCTGATGGTGGTGGAGTGTTGAGCCCTGAAGGGAAACTACACACTTAAAGTCACTAAAAACTCCAGAAATATATTCCACATTGGAACTGAATCTTAAATGAAATATAAGTGGACTTTTTCTTTGAGGTTATCAAAAGTCAGAGTCAGTATTTGCTGATAAATAGGCCGTCATGACTGAGTTTAACACTTTGAAGGACTAAACAGCTTCACAGTAGAGCTCCATGTTTGCTCTCAGGTGAGCAGATGATGAAATGTTCTGTTTCACGGTGAATTTAATCCTAACTGTCCGTTCTGTCTCATTTTAACTGGCTTACAGAGCACATGTAGCCTGATGTCTTTTATTCACTGACTTATTTATTTTTTTTATTAATACTTGCAGTCACTTCCACTGCGTTGATACTCACAGCTCTTTCATTTTTGTTCCCCCACTTTGTCCCCAGCTAGGGGCCTGTAAGATCGTTAAGTCTGCGCTCATAATTTGTTCAGTAGTACTCATCTACTGCTGCCATGCCAACATGTAACACAAGGCAAGTAAGACATTCTGGTCCTCACACGGATACACTCCTAGCCAGCAGGCTCCCTTACTGGCTGCTTTCTTTCTCCCATCATGCTTTTGGAGCGCGCTTAGGACCCGGGGATTTTGGGTAAAGGACAGTAAGACATGGGGATGTTAATGGTGGTGGGTTTTTTTGGGGGGGGGAGTTATTCAGGTTTTATGTAACGGTATACCAACAGTTTCCTGCTTAAAGCCGGCAAAATAAAACCAAAGCAAATCTTTTTTTAAGTTATCTTAATAAGATTAGTTTGATTTATTTTTATTTAACTTATTACCTGCTCAGTATTTTTCAA
>CAEMYA010000137.1:292301-325635 GCA_903131615.1 Diplodus sargus | reverse complement strand
TTCTTCTTCTTCTCCGTCTTCTTCTTCATTCAATGCCGGAGGGACCGGAGCAGGAGAGCGGACTGTGTTGGAACTATTCACCGGCTAGAGGAGAAGCGACGCGGGCTGAAACATGTCGGGGGAGAAGGCGACGAATCCGTGTAGCAAATTTCAAGCGAACATTTTTAATAAAAGTAAATGTCAGAACTGCTTCAAGTCCCGAGAGCTTCATCTGCTGAACGACCATGACATGGAGCAGGTCAGTCAACGTTAAACTTCTCTGTAATTCAGTTAATGTGACAGTTGGTCGATTAATTCAAAGAGTGGCGGAGTTTCACCCTAAAATTTCGTCGTGAAAATTAAGTTTAGACATTTTTTATCGGATCGAAATCAACTTTTTGTAATTCATTCGACGTGACTAGCTTAGTTATCTACTTTTATTTCTTAGTATTTGGCTAGCTATCATCTATAAACGGTTTAACGGTTAATTAATGTACCATTTTTCTCACATTCAACGTAAAAAATGTTGAATTTAAGGTTAAATTCAAGTTATCTGCTGCTGTACTTTAATTATTAACTTGTTCATTAATCGCAGCTGCGTGAAAAATCTTCAATTTTGTTAAAATTAGTGACTGAAGACGCTTATTATTATCAGGAGAGAGGAGGTCAGACGAAGTGCAGGGTCGTATATTTAATCCTCTTTGCTGAAGGAAGACGAGCAGAGGAATGTGTTTGTACTTTTTAAACCCTCAAATTTAAATTAGATCTTTACTAAAGGATTCAAACGTTTGAAAATGATAGTCTTATTGTGGAAAAATGGGTCATGAAAGGATGTTTAGTCAACTGTCTGTGTTTCTGGGGTGTGTTTTTCCAATCATTAATGTGATATCTGTCAAAAGTGGATTCTGAGGCAACATGGAAAAAGATAAAATTACATTAAGTGTCATATAAATTCAGCTTTTTAGTGTGGCAGTATGACATTATAGGCATATTTGTAGTCCAGTAAACGCAGATATGGAAACCTGTTTTTTTGTAAATTGATCTAGAATTGTAAATCCCCAGTTAAGTTTACTACTTAATTGCGCTGATGTCATTTTAGATGGTAAAGTTTGTTGTTCAACTGTAAAACTCTCCAATTTTTACAGTTGTAGAATCATTGCAAAGAAATGTGTTCATAATTGACCCGTATATCGATATCAGAATCTTTTTCTCCCCTCACACTTGTGATAAATATATGTAACAGAGGCCGGATATTTTACAGTTTAACAATAAACTTTGCCGTCTAAAATGACATCAGTGCAATGAAACTGTAAACCTCTCTTGGATTGTAATCATTGGAAATGACCCCAGGCATCTTTTCCGCATTATAATAAACAAAACTAAAGTTTATATAACAGCAAATATCAGACAACATGTACGATACAACCAATATATCCGTCAGACTCTCGTTTCATGGTCCACAAAACATTTCTGGAGCTTCAGAGCATTCTCCTAAACAGCTGAAGTACATGGAGATTTGATTTTAAACAACTGGGGGAAAAACTGAAATGGCTCCATACAGCTCGTCCTTCTTCTCTCTGGAAGCCTCGGGATCCCAAACAGATTTTAAAACAACGTTATTTTACACCCTCAACACAGTCGAGCTGCTGCACTCACTTCAGACGAGGTGAGCGCTAATGCGACAGTGACGAGTTCTGCTTAAAACTTGGTGTGAATGATGTCTTAACTCAACTGGACAAGCTGTTCGGAGGCATTTTATGTTCTCTCTGGTTGCATTTAACTTCAGTTGTTTAGGAAAATGCTGCACGTGAAAAGCTCCAGGAATGTTTTTGTGTGAACTTTTCCTTTAACAATTTGTGTAGATGTTTTTTCTCATATTTCATACTTTCCACCACAATCTCCCAGAGCCCCACTGCATATACCACAAACAATCAGTTATCCAAATGATCTCTCAGCACACGTATTGTTAATCTTCTCTCATTTCAGCAGAATAGACGTGTCCTTCACTTGTTTCTATACACTCTGTTTCACCACCTCTGGAAACATTGTTCCTGCACGTCTGTCATGTGGAGGTGATGTCAGCATCATGACGGATCCTACATGCCTCAAATTGTTGAAATATGTTATTACTCTCCGTCCCCCTGCCTGGTTTCTCTGAGCCCTGTAATTTCAGCGCTGTTACCCAACCTGCAAACACTATACACGTCCGCCACACACTATACATTACTGTGACCGTCATCTGAGCTCAGAGAAAAAGCTGTATTTCCCTATTAATGTGAAGCATCTTTATTCTGTTTTAACACGTTGTGAAATATTTCACCACCGTGAGCATTTTGCTTTCACAGTCAGCAAAGTTCCGTGCAGGTCTTGACCTGCTCGATATTAAAAGTGTCAGGCGATAACTTGTGTTGTGATTTGGCGCTGTACAAATAACACTGTCTTGACTTGACTTGACATTTCTTAATTCCACAAGGTTTTTTTTTTATAAGTGATACAAAGTGAATCTGGTGGACATTAAAGAAAAAGCTTCCAAAGATAAAAGTTTAAGGTAGAAAAACAAAGTGAAAGTATTGGTTAATTAATCAATGAGTCAGTCGACAGAGAAAGTCATTTTGGAAGCCGACACATTCACTTTCCAGCGTTTGCTGACTTCCTTATCTTGTGTAATAGTAAAGTGAATATGTTTGATGATTGATGGGCAAGTCAAACAATCAAAGACATCACCTTGGGCTTGAAGAAATGGTTGTGAAAGTTTATGACAAACTAAAATAATGATCAGATGAACTGATAATGAGAGTTGTCATTAATCTGAACCCAGATAGCTGATGAACAAGATGCTTCACTTTGTCTATACTGCACTTCTTTTGTTGTTTTGTAAATGTAAATGTTTCTTATTTTCCTTTTGGATGTAGCAGTCTGGAGTTAAAAGTGTGGTTTGATTGAATGCTTTGTCACACTGCAGTCTCATAGATTAAAAAAGAAGGTAGAAGTCGTTATTTACACTTGGTATGTACAGCATGTATTGGAAAGGATGCTGGATGTTAGAAATGTAATTTATAGATTCATCTAAATAGTGTTTGTTTTGTTGTTTTTTGTTGTGTGTATGTAGCATAAAGGCACTACAGCTAAATAATACAGCTAATACTTATATCATTTGTTTTGACCTGGGATATTTTTCAGCATCAAACCTGCAGTTTAGATCAGTTAGATGAAATAACAGTGAAGTTGTATGGAAGCTAATGAGTGATGTGGGGTTCAGTCAGTTGTAAATACACATTGGAATTGGATCTATAGTTTTCCACCAGACTAAAACTCAAAGTGCTTTGATTTACTATCAAATAAGTCAATGAAAAAATGTGAAATCATCACATTTGAGGAGCAGGAACTCGGGAATGTTTGGCATTTTTGGCCGAAAAAAATGCTTAAGCAATGAATTGGTTATATAAACAGTTACTAGAACTGACTCATTGTTGGATGATCACAGTCTGTGCCTCAGCTGGCGATGCACTGAATGTAAAAGTCTGGTCCGAAACACAATTTGGGCGAAAGCTGATTTTGATGTTTTATTTTCATTGTGTATTTTGTTTTTGTTGTTTCCCCTTTTGTTAAATAACTGAACTGCTCTGAAGTCACCCAGCCGTTCATTACATCTGTCTTTTGAAATGTATGAAATTATCTTTTAATATACCTTTATTGATGAAAAAGTAACTGCTTCGAAAGCCTTTTGCTCTTCTATACAGCTGCATACTCAATGATAAGTATTGTCCAGTCCTTGCGTAACCTTACGAGAAGTCAACAAGGACCTATCAGCTGATACATCTTTGCATCCCAAGCTTCAAAACAAGGCTGAATGAGCGCTATTCTTCTTTTACCCCCCTGAATTACAGGCGAAACCCATCTATGCAGGCTGGCTGTGTTTGGCTCCTGAGGGGACAGATTTTGACAACCCGATGCAGAGGTCAAGGGTAAGACATAATGAAACTGAGCAGAAAGTCACACATCTATCAGCTCTTTGTGTGGCTTTTTTTCCTGAAGAAAAATGGCGCTGTGGTGATTTTAGTTTTTTGTGTCTGTGAATGTCAGAAATGGCAGCGACGCTTCTTCATCCTGTATGAAGACGGCAGCCTGAGGTTCGCGCTGGATGAACAGGTAAGAAGCTGTGGCAGAAAAACAAATACTGAACTCTAGCAAAAAATATACAGTGTGTACAGTAAATCCTGCTCTGTACGTGCATCTGCATTTACAGTTTGTTGGGATCAGCCGGCATCTTTAGGCCAGATGTCGTGTGCAGAACCACAGCAGATGATTTGGGCTTAGCCTCTAATGCACACATCCCCCTCTCTCTGTGATCCCCTCAAATCTCTCCCCTCATCTCTTTCAGTGCAGACTTAACACCACAAACTACTTTCTGTTTAATAACCAGAATAATTCAGATGCTCTGATTCTCTTCCAGCCGAGCACGTTACCACAGGGAACAGTGAACCTGAATCTGTGCACAGACATCACTGATGCAGAGCCCAGGACGGGACAGAGAAACGCACTCTGCATCGTCACGCCGGAGCAGGAAATATTCATCCGTGGAGACAATAAAGAGATCATAAACGGGTCGGTATACTGGAGAAAATCACAGGAGCAGGAAGTAATGAGGCTTCCTGTCGCCCACCTCACTAATGTCGTGTTACTGCTGTTTCTGTCTTTGTTAACCAGGTGGAGTGAGCAGCTTTCTGTGTATCTGCGGACTAACAAGCAGAATCAGAAGAAAAAACGTAAAGTGGAGCCTGTTGCCTCCCAGGTAGCAACATTTTGGTCATTAAATCTAGATGCAGTATCTGAGATATTCACATTGCACGTGTCCGAAGGGAAAAGAGAAACACTTCAGAGACGACACAGCTAGCTTACCGCTAACTTTAATCCTGCGTGTGCGAAGACAAACGGCTGACTGGTTTCAAGGTTACTCAGCCAGCGTCAGAGATATTTCAGAGGTCCTTTATTGATTTCTTTAAGAAGAGGGTTCAAAACTAACAAACAAAAATTCTTTCTTTTGTTTCAATCGAATGGAATCGAATCGAAAGTCAAATTAAATCACGGATTTGGAGATTTGTGACTTAGAAAACGATCCAGCTGACAGATGTGCGGCTTAAAATGAAAATGTCAAACTATGCTAAGCAAGTGTAAAAAAATAAATAAGTTGAAAATTAATTAGCTTTTTTGTTTTCCTATCAAAACATTAGGAACCCAGTCCAGCAAAGGTGGCTGCAACTGATCCCAGTTTTCCGTCCTCGGAGAACACTTCAGAGTCCAGCTGCAGTCGGTGGCAGGAAGACCAGCAGGGTAGAGGACCGGGTGAGACCCCCATGTGGACCGTCACAGACACAGATCCCTCGGGCTCGAAACAGACCCCTGCAGGTGCTGCAGAAGCAACACACACACACACACACACACACACACAGACACGCACATACCGAAGCTTTCATGTCCATCGACCAATCACAGCCACTTCCTGTCCTCTCTCACTGTCCTAACATCCTGCAGATGTTCACACACTTACAGCTTCTTATACATTTCATTTAACCCTTGTTGAACCAGTGGACTGAGAGCTGATGGGTCATCCTGGGAACGGAGCTGGAGGAGTTTTTTTAACAGGAAGCAGAGTTACATAAACACAGACAGAAACACACTGTGAGACCGGAGGAAACGTCTTTAACCTTCAGGCATCATAAAAGTCAAACATGATCCATAAAAAAGCTCTTAAACGCGTCCTAATAGGCTCGACGGCGAGCACAGGACAGGTACTCGTCGTCACTGGAGCTTTGTGCTGCGACAAAGTGGACAGCAGCTCCCATCTGGCGTCAGACTTACTGCAGGGTCTGAAAGGTCCAGTAATAAAGAGCTGGATTAACTCCTGCTGACTCTGCCTATAGGCTGCTTCATTAGAGACACAAGGGATCCTCTGAGGGACAAACAGGCACTAATGAATGATGCTCTGTCACTGAATTCCAGCAACAATCATTAGATTGTTTAAGGACTTTTCCAGACAGGTTCTGTGTTAAAGGAGTACTCCTAAATACGTTAATTCTTCTTTTATCTCAAATAACGTCAGTTAAAATGAGTTAAGCATCAAAGAAAAAACTAATTATCAAGTCGAAGTCGTGTTTAGATTAGATGTGTTTCCTCCTCCTGTTTGTGTCCTCCTCAGTTCACCATGTTGATTTCTGCTAATGTTTTTTGTCTTTGTAGTTGGTTCTCTTATTGTGATTGTGTTAGTGACGCTCAGACAGAACGATTAGTTATCTTTCACATGAAACAGAAAACGGTTTTCAGTTCTGTCGTTGTTACCAAAACAAATCAAGCACGAATTAATCCCTTCAAACCACTTTGTATTTTATCTCATTATCTAGAAACACTGATTGAGCTGCTTTCTTTAACTTGAAGGTAATTTCCTAACAAATCATTTAGTAAACTGTTAAAGAGGGAAAACAATGGAGGTTTTGTCCCACTGGCTGCAGACTGAACCCTGACAGTGATTAAAACAGAATGATTTCATCCAGCTTGTTGGCTGCTGGCTGTTTAAAGAGAGTCAGGGTTGTGTGTTAAAGAGACATTGGAGCTCAAATGGCCTCCAAAAACAGCTCCAGCCCTCAGTATATCTAACAGAAACCTTTTTTTTGGTTCTTTCTACATCCAGGCGACACATCCACCTTCCTGAGCCCGGTGTCCAGGGACCCACTCATTTGTCCACTTGGCTCCTTGGACTTGGTGTCCAGTGGAAACAGTAACAACCAGCTGACTGAGTCAAACAACAACCAAACATCAACAAACAACAAGAACCAGAGCCGGGACAAAAGGTTAGGGATGAATACTGATGCTAGTGTGTGTAAATCAGTCTTCTATATGTTGTGTTTGGCAGCAGTCTGTTGTTTATATTCATGTGTTTGCTGTATTTTCTTGGTTACAGCCGTTTTTTAAAGGGCCTTGGCAGAGGAAAAGGGGTAAATGTGCAAGCAATTAGCACAAAGGACATCCACTGCCTCTCTGCTTCCCCCCCAGTATAAAGCCGAACAGCCATCACACACCGCTAAACACCAGATCAAAGGCTCACGCTCTACCCCTCCATTAGAGATCTGACTGCCGCATTTTTAAATTTAGCTTACAGAAACCCTCCCAGTTTGTGCCCCAGCAGCATGTAAACGGGTCACGTGAGCAGAATACATCACTTCTTCACTCATTGCCTTTTTGGGAAACAAAAAACAGAAAATACTTTTGCCCCCCAAATAAGGCCAGAAATTCCAAAACGCTGGTGTAATTAGATATCTGCTGCATTGTTTCTCAGGACCTTAATGCTGTCTGTCTGCCTGCCTGTCAGAGGAAGGAGACTCCAGCTGAAAGCTCAGTTTGAGGGCACCGAGCTCAGTACAGTAAAACAATCAAGACGTTACTGTATTTATGACGTACTGAACGCGAAAAAGAAACTTAGCTGGCTGAGGTCCAAACATGAGGACAGAGTTCAACATCAGTACAGTTGTTGTAAAAACCCTATCACACATTCTGAAAACAGAAAAATCTCCCATCGTCGTTATTTGATGATATCAAGTATCCTAATTTAAGGACGAGGTGAACTCAGTCCACCTGCTAGCAAGCTAACAAAGAAAGTTCCTAAATACAGATGTTACTGTTACTAGATGGTACAGTTAGTGTGTAAGAATGTGGTGTATTTAATACTTGTATGTCACTTCCATCTTGTTTGTACAAGTTGTTAATTTAGATATGGCCTGAATGTATATTTGTTAGCCGTGCTGTTTCCTTTTGCTCAGGATCCAACAACTCCAGAGTGGAATATCTCAACGTCTGGTTGTATTGTTGTGACATTTTGTACAGACATTCATGGTCCCCAGAGGATGAATACTAATGAATTTTTAATGAGTCATTGTCTTTATTTTTAGGTGAAAAGTAAGTGGAAAATATCTCGACAAGTGTCGGATGGATTGCTGTGAAGTTTGGTTCTTATTAGTGCTGTCACGATATTATTTTCACTACATGATTCTGATCCTGAACCTAACTTTTACCTGACAGCGTTGTTTGTCATCGTCTCTTAGTTGTGTTTACATTATATCGCATTACTTTGGGGTTTTGGACCTGTGCATTTCCTGCACTAAACACCTCGGACACCAGCGTGAAGATGTCAGATCTCATTCAGTCTCACAGCAGCAACAACAGCCGTGGTGACACTCTGAGACAGATCTGTCCTGAGTGTCCTCAGGGCTCTTTTCTGCTGCTCAGGTGCTGTTTGGAGTCTATTATCAAGCTGTCATCCTCAGTGTTACGCTGCTGGAAATGATGTCAGAACCACCTGAGTGTTAGCGGGGTCACACGAACTGTACACACAGTGTTTTTGTCCCTTTTCTAATTAGCTGTTCATGTTTTTCAGCCCGACAGAGAGGCTGCTGCGATTGGAGGAGAAAGAAGGGGAGAACGGGACAGCTGTTTCCAGGAAGGGCAGGAGTGAAGCTCGCACCAACAAACAGAGAGAGGTAATAACACAAAGTGCACATTAAATATGCGAGAGGGGAAAAGAAAGAGAGGAGAAGAGTCTCTGCTGAGTGCTCAGCTGAGTCAGAGGCTCAACTGAATTCAAACACAGTCACGCCCGTGTCGCTGCTGTCAAATGTCAGCTCACGGCTAATGTAGTAAAGTAATCCGGCTGTTTTGTGCAGATAAAAGGCTGCATGAGTAAAGCAAATGAAAGCAATCAAACTTGTTATGTTGGTGATTAATCCACCATTAAATAACAACCATCCCAGATGATAATCTATCTGTTGTGACTAAGGTGACAAATGTTTACAGATGAGGTAATATTTAAAAGTTTTATCCACCCTAAATTAAGCCTTGTTTGCTGACTGCGCTCTCCCGGCAGTAGTTGACTGCCAAAGTAAACTTGGCTGGAGTTAAAAAAAAGGAGTTGTCTTGAGCAAACTTGTGGTTTTTAGACATTTTAATGCAGAATTCTTACATATTATATCTGTCAGTGTAAACCAACAGCAAGAAAGCAGTAAATAAAGCATTAGACCTTTTATAAACTAAAACCAAAACATGATGTAATCCCCTCAAAGGGCACAACACCTGCGTAAGAGATGTTCTCAGTTCATTTTTACATTTTTATAAACACTTTTCTTCTTATTAATTATTTTGTAATCAATTATTGATGTATTATTTCTGTTGCAAAAGGCAGCAATTGTTTAAAGAAGCCAACAAAGTACAATGAAACCTCGTAACAAAATTGCTCGTATGACTTTTTACATTCATAGTTGTGCATCGATCAAAATCTGTAGTCGTTGAAATAAGAACATGGGTTTAACATCACTGTCAACAATTAGAAACCTGTTACCTGACTCTGGTCGTTTGCTGTCATGTGATGTCACAACTATAAATAGTTAAAGCTGATTAATCTAAACGTGGGTTGGTCATGATTCAGACCAGTAACTGTACACGGTCTGTACTGGGATGAACTCTGGGCTGGACTGGACTTGAACATGACTCACACATCCAGGTGTTTTACAGGGAAAGACGTCACTTTAATGACACAGCTCTGACCTGATCAAACACTCTGAACGGCTGGACAAGTAAATGTCTCAAATTCCTCTCTGAGACTGTTTGCATCAGTCAGCCAGTGAGTGTCAACACGGGACCGGATTCATTCAAGTGTTTCAGTGGCTCGCAAAACAGAAGGTGATGAGAGTTTGGCATGAAACGCGTGGACGAGTCGATCCCGCCGTGTCAAGGCATGTGTTTCCTGTGTGTGTGGGTGCATGTGTCAGCAGGTGGGAGAGAGGCGGTGATTCACTCAGAGCTGCATTTTGTTTGCGAACAGAACTGGTTTTGATGCCCTGAAGGAGTTCAGGCCGCCTCCTGTTGTGTGTTGTAATCTGGGAGACGACATTCCTCCTACAGATTTTTTCCAGGGATTCCTCAGACCTGAAACAAGATACAGTGTGAGGGAGCTGTGACTTTCAAGGACTCTTTACGAGAATCTCAAAACTCTGCCGAGAAACTGCATACTCACTTAACGATGACGGTGTTTAATGACCCCGATAAAAAGGCTGAAAGAGTCGTGCCTCCATCTGCAGCTCCCTCCCAAGCGCACATCTGTTTGTGGATGATAGTCAGTGTGTGTTGTCAGGCGAGACTGTGGTGATTAAAGGTGAGAGGTGAGTAGACCTGAACAAGTTTCTGTCTGTGTGTGTGACAGTATCACCAAAACACAAACATGAGGCATAAACAGTCCACAGGTTGTTACATAAAAGGAGATGAGCAGTTAATCCAGGTTTACTTCAGTAAGACATCAGGGAGCGATTAAATCAATTACTAGTGACGAGAACTATGACTTAATCTGTTGGTCAGCAACTTTTTTAGATGACGCAATGGCGAGACAGCGCGGACATCTTAAATACATTACTGTGACGTTATCAGGATACAAAGTTGTTAATTGGAGCGCTTCCTTGCCACTTGAAACAAAGTTACGAGCGGTTAGTGTTTGAAATCTGCTCCTGATGAAATGAGACAACTGTTCAGGATCCTCAGACATCATCAGTCGTCACTGATGGCGTTTACAGACCGACCTGAAAGCTCAACCTCTCCTGGAATATTGCGGTTATATAACTATTACCAGCAGACAAAGAGGATATAATCAAAAACGTACTCATGTTCCCGGGCAATTAGCTTTCAAAACACTGTGTAATACTAATTGCTTGCTTTGATGGAAATACACGGGGTCTGACTAAGTAACTGGAAAACAGTCAGTCACGTCAGCAGACTCCTGTATTTAATGACCATCCCTTCAGTAACAACCTAGCAATGATTTCTAGTCAAAGTTGAGTCAGCAAGGCAACTTGAGCTACTGGAAATGCTTTCAAGAGATCATGGGATTTCCCAAACTGAACACAAATCGCACATTTAAACAGGCAAAGAATCCTGCTTCAATCCATAATTGTTGGCGTTTATGAGTTGTAACGAGTTGAAACGATAAAAAACAATCAGGAAAGCAACACCTAGAAGAGAAATGTGCAAAACTGAGTGGCAGGACTAAGTAGTTCTTTAAATGTAGTTTAAAAGATAAAAACTTGAGCAAAATCTGTCTTTATTTTTGTTGGCAAAGAAAGAGGATAAATACTGCAGTTCGATGTTTCAGGTCTGCTCACGTCGGCTCTGAGTTACAAAACAGTTTAATCCTGGTTTAGTTACTTTGGTTCATTCAAGACAATACTGAGTGAGTCACCAAACGCCTCTCGGTGGCCGAAGCTGATGTAGAAACAGTCAGTCACAGTACAGTCGTCTTGACAGTGCAACACAGATGGTCATCACTGTGGCAGCTGTTAATCTTTGATTAAACAGACTGGCTCATTCCAGAGGATTTGTCTTTTCAAATGAACCAGCAGGACGTTTTATCCCACGTGATGATTTATGTGTCTTTGGGTGCGTTTGTTTTGGTAGCCAGGAGAAGGTCAAAAGAGCCTGTCCGGAGTTCATTCAGGCCTCCGAGCTGAGATTCCCAAGACAGCCTCCTCTTCCTCCCCCCGGCTCCCTCCCCCCTACAGCTTCGGGAGGCTTCTTCACAGGACAGAGGACAGGCTCTGTCTGCAGCGGTCAGCGATTGTTTGGAAGGAAAAAAAGAGTTCACACAGCAGTCGGATCACTGTGTTCCTCCGTGTGTTGTGTCCTTGGATAGTTTTCAACGTAAATGCCAGAAGAAGGAAAAAAAACACAAAGAATGTTCTGTAACGATTAAAGTGGTCATTTTTTTTCCTGTTAAAGTGGTTATATAAGAGGGAAGAATGAATCTTTTGAATAGCAGAGGCTCGAGTAAACAGAAAACGTACCCTCGTTTCATTAAATGCTGTGTAATCCAGACTTGAAAGAGACTCTGATACGTGCCGGCATGAAACACGACCGTAAGAAGCACGAGTCACGGACTCGTAGCATCATTCTGAAATGTAAGACAAAAAGCTGCAGAGTACCAGGGATTATGTAGCCTCTAAAACCTCTTCATGCATTCCACTGCCAAAATGCAGTCATCCATGTGCAGTTCAGTGGTAAGAGTTTAACAGGCAGTGTAGAAAAGGCTCCCCGCGGTGCTCTGCAGCAGGCCTAATCCTTACAGCTGACAGCCCTGCCAAGGATCCAGACTATCGGTTACTCTGGTTGATGGAATGCAGGCGGCGCTGACAAACTGCCACCGTCCTGATTGAGAAAACACGTCACGTCTTCACATCAGTGCAAACCTGAAAACATATTCTGCTGATGAAAAGAGTTGTTTCACGATGGTCTGATTTCTTCACAGAAGCTGCAGTCATGTGGAGACATAGTCCAGCTCACAGCGCCGCCGCCTCAGAGACGAGCCCGTTCTCTGGACCGCAGGACGTCAGACACCGTGATGACGGTCAGTCGCAGAAACACATTTTACCCTTTCAGCAAATACAAAAAACTGAATACAAATAACGTGTCTGTAGATTTAAGGCAGCGTCGCACACTTCTGCTACAAACGGTAGTTAAGGGTAACCCTTAAAGGAACAGTTCACCCAAGAATGTGCTGATGGAAAGTCAGATGAAGTTTCTTAGTCCACCAAACATTTCAGACACACGTGCAGGAAAAATGTCGTCATGGGAGGTGAAGCAGTGACAAGATCACCAGTACATGGAACGAGTGATCAGTTGGATTACTGATGTTTGTAGCATTCTCCTTAACAACTGAAGTAGCTGGAGACTTGTTTTAAAATGCAAACACAACATAAAAAAACATAAAATGGCTCCATACAGCTCGTCCAGCGTAATCCAGAGAAGCCCTTAGATCCCAAATGGATTTGGAAAGACATTATTTACACCGCTTTTAAGCCAAAATCGTCATTAGCTGCTGAAATCTGTGAAGATGACCTTTAGTAAATGGTCTTATAAACAGGAATAGTCTCACATATTAACTACAATTAGATGAATTATATATAAATAACTGATTAGAAACCAGATCATCTTAAATACAAAGTGACACAATCACACACAACTGTTCATTCACAGTTTTTACATTTAGTCTGATGACTGTTATTGTTTCTTTACATTAATGTTTACATTGTTTTCTTTACAGCCTGATTTATTAAACTTCAAAAAAGGCTGGATGGTGAAGTTGAATGAAAACGACCAGGTAAACTAGTTTGATGTAAATTATCTCCTCACATGAGATTTGTTAACATCACGTTAACGTTAATTTGTCTTCTGCTTCCCTCTAGTGGAAGAAATTCTGGTTTGTGCTGTCGACTGACAGTCTGAGGTTCTACAAGGACTCAATAGCTGAGGAGGTATTTTGATTTTAGTTTAATAGACCACAAATAAGAATTGTTTCCTTTATGAAGATGTTAAAATGTGTTTTTGTTTTCTTTCTTCAGGCTTCAGACCTCGAGGGAGAAATCGACCTGACAAAGTGTTTTAATGTGTCTGAGTTCCAGGTGCAAAGAAACTACGGTTTTCAGATCCACGTAAGAAAACAGTTTACAGACAAAACATCTAACTTCTGCGTGATGGAGACAATCGGTAAAGTGTTTTTTGTTTTATGTCTCAGACTCCTAAAGGTGTCTACACATTGTCAGCCATGACTTCAGGGATTCGTAAGAACTGGATCCAGGCTCTGATGAAAAACGTACATCCAGCGAACGCCCCTGATGTCGCCAGGTGAAGTCAAGCTCACGTACATTTAAAATGTCCAGTTTTGCATGGAAATTTAAAGAGAAAGGTCACAGAATCTTTTTTGTTTTTATCATAAAAAGCAAAGGAAAATAATTGAAATCTTTACTTTTCTGAAGTTAATAGAAGACAAATTAAACTGAATAAGAATTACGGAGCTGTTCTCTACATGCTGATAATTTCCTGTCACCTACTCGTTGTCTCCAGTTTACCTGGTCACCTCGGTCCACCTGAAGCTCTCCCCAAACCAGACGTGACTCAGGACTCTCCCTCCGCTGACCTCTCCACAGACAGAGACCCCAAACACAGGACTGTGATGGAGCGACGGCGCGAAGGACGCTACAAAACCTTCGACTGGGCCGAGTTCAGGCCTCAGAAGAAGAAGCCGAATCTGGACGCAGATCTTCAGAAGACCAAAGCTCTGTGCTCACTGGAGCTGGCCGACCTGGAGAGGAGGAAGAGGAGGGAGGAGAGGAGGAGGAGGTACGAGAGCATGCTGGGCATCTCTCTGGGCTGGGACGGGATCGGAGACGATACGGAAGGTGACAGTGTCAGAGCGCTGAGTCCAAAATCACAGCTGAAGGTGGAGGAAGACATCGAGGAGTGCTGGAAGCTGGTGGAGAAGACGATTTTCAGGCTGGAGAGGACGGTGCCGATGTTTACTGAGGAGAAAGAGTCTGTGGAGATGGAGAAGCTGCTGGACAGCTACAGGACGGGGGTGAGTGCTTCAAGCCCCGCCCACATGCACTCAGATATAACTGTTTTCAAAATGGACATTGGATATTAAATGTACACATGTTGCTAATGTAAACAAACCAGGGTCCACCATTCTCATTGTTCCGGTGACCCTAGCTTTAAGTCTCCACCAATCAATAATTTATGTTAAAAAAGGAGTAAAGACCTGTGTAACGAGGTATCACAACAGCATGTTATTGTTGTGAGACCAGAGAGAAAGGTCACAAGATTTTTAGCTTCTTTGAGGCACTTTGGGTCAAAGTCTACAGAGAAAACCTCACAATACCTCGCTGAAGACATAAAACATCCTGCAGCTCAAGAGCCAAAAAGGTTCCTCAGGAGTTGGAGACAAAAACAAGTGAATTTTGGGTTTAATCTTTTGAAGGTGGAGGATCTGAAGGCCCAGCTGGCAGAGTCGGAGCATCACCGGCTGAAGCTTGAGGCTCAGCTGAGTGCAGCAGGATATTACCAGCAGCAGGTCTGACAGTTTGGGCCTCAGCTTCTTTATTTTCTCAGTTTTTGATATATTTTTCTGTGTCTCAGCAGCTAATCCTTCTGTTTTTTCTTCCTTGTCTGTTGTCTTTTTCTAAAGCTGGACCCTCCTCTGAGTTCTGCAGCAGATTTTTGCCTATTGGACACAAACGACAACCCGTTAAACAGCCACACACAGACCCTGAAGGACACGTACAAAGAAACCAGAGAGCTGCTCCAACAGCAGAACATCATCAGGCAGAGCATGCAGGAGCAGCTCAGCTTCGAACCGCCTTTATTATCACCTCAGACTCCCCAAATCTGGCTGCACGACACAGAGGGAAACTTACAGGAACTGAGGGATTTACTTCCTGAGACAGAAGTTTCACCTTTATTATCACCTGTATTTTCTCAGAGCGACGGAGAAACCGACCATCAGAATGAGCTGAACGGAGAAGAGCAGCAGGTTGTCAGCTCAGAAACGCAAATAAATAACGGTGAATATGGCTCTTTAATCCTGGAGAAGCCCAGAGAGGAAGAGAAGACGTCGCTGAACGGCTGCGTGGAGCACCACATTCCTCCAGACCAGGCGGTGGTGAGGAGGCTCTCCCAGGAGGTGGAGCTGCTCACCAGCCAGAACGAGGCTCTCAACCAGCGCAACCAGGAGATGCTAAACCAGCTGACGGAGGCCGACCGTGAGATCGAGAGACTGAAAGCAGAGCTCAGCAGCAGGTACACCGAACCACATCACCTCCCTGAGGTGGAGCAGCTGGAACAAACGGGGGCGGGAGATCTGGAGAGGGAGCTGAGTTTGAAGAACCAGCAGCTCCTGGAGGCCCAGAGCTTGATCGCTTCGCTGGAGGAGAATCTGAGGGAGACGGAGGCGCTGCTGCAGCTCAACGTCCCGGGACAGGAGAAAAAAGAGGAGGTGTATCTGCTTCAGCTGACGGAGCTCCAGGCACAGAACGAGGAGCTGAAGGAGGCCGAGAAACTTTACCGCCAAACGGCTGCAGAGGCGGAGGCCGACATCAGGAGGCTGAATGAAGAGTTGCAGAAGGAGAGGTCGAAAGTTGTAGAGAGCAACAGAAGTGTTTCTGGTGAAGAAAGGATCCAGCAAGTGATCGAGGGGGTGGTGATGAGGCTGAACGCTTTGGGGAAATTACTGGAGGCAATCGAGAAGTTGGATGTTGGTTTGAGGAAGGAGGAGAGCGAAGAGATGGAGCCGACGGTGCTGAATCGGTTGAAGTGGGAGGAGGAGTTTTGGAGGTCGCTGCTTGACAAACTGAATCCTGAAGAAGTGCTTCTCACTGAGGCCACAGAACGAATGATAATGGAGAAACAGATGCTTCTTTTAGGGAACGATCTTCTTCCTGAGACGGACGACGGTTTGAAAGATGTGGATATTCTTTGTAATATTACAGGAGACGAAAGCAGGATGTTTGAGATGAAACATTTCAGGGTCGTAACACAGATGAAAATGTCTTTGCTGAACCACCTCGCCACCTCCGTCAGCACCTACACACGGGACAAACTCCAGCTGATGGCCGACAGAATCTCTAATTTCTACTTTTCGGAGCATCCCTGGTCTGGTTTGATGCACTCTGCAGCGACTGAAGCGTTGTTCTGCTGCCGTTTAAACCGGCTTCAGTCAAAATATGAAGAGCAGCTGGAGGAAACCAAACAGAAACAGCTCACTGCGTCTCTCATCTGCAGCAGCTGTGTCAGCTTGATGGAAGAAAACAGGGTGATAAGAGAAGTCTTGTCAAACCTAGAGGAAGAAAAATCCTCGTCCTCAGGCGATAAGGTGGATGTGTGTTGCCAGACAGAAGAGATTCACCCTCAGGACACAGATGTTGAGTCACAGGTAGCTGATGAAACACCAGAAGAAGAGATGTTCCAGTCCCTCGAGCTCAACTTCATGGAAATCCCACCTTCAGGTGTCGAAGGTCCTCAGGAGATAGAAGATGAAACTGCAGAGAAAAAAGACGCATCACACGAGGAAACAGATCTGAGCTTTGAGACAGAGGAAGTTTTAGAGTTGAGGAGAAGAGTGAAGGAGCTGGAGGAGCAGCTGACGGTCATAGAGGAGGAGTTAAAAGAAGAGTTTGATGGAAAGATGAGTTCTGCTCAGACGCAACATGAGAAGGAGATGGAAAAACTGAAGGTAGGTGGAGCTGTTTGTAGTTTAACACTGAAGCTGTCCCATGTTGAAACAAGGGGTCGACTGTTCTGACTGTTTCAGGGTTGATACCAATTATTAGAAATCAAGGAGACTGAAAAGGTCTGAAGGTCATCAAGTTTGTGATCATCTCTTGTTCCTCCAGGTCACATGTGAGCGCGGCTTCACCTCCATGGAGGATTCTCACGTGAAGGTCGTGGAGGAGCTGCAGCGGCGACACCAACAGGAAGTAGAGCGCCTCCTGGTGGAGAGAGACCAGCTGCTGGATGAGGAGAGCGCTGCCACGGCGACCGGTGAGGAGAGACTCTCATCAGTCCTGTCATGTTTTATTTTGAAAATCTAAACAAGAGCTTGAGTCTGTCATGGATCTGTGTATATCTGGATGCTCTGGTTAAATAACATCTTCAGATCATCTTGTGCCAGCTGCATCTGATATTCAATCAATAATCCCTCGATTAATCTTGTGAAATCTCGTATCGCTTCGTTCTTCTTTCAGCAATCGAAGCCATCAAGAACGCTCACCGTCTGGAGCTGGAGAGGGAGGTGGAGAAGAGGTGTCGGTCAGAGAACAGCACCGGAGAAACTCACCTGGAGGACATTTACAGACAGCACAGGTACGCACATATTGTTCTGTTTTTTCTTCTCAGAAGACATTTTGTCTGTTATTGTTCTCACGAAAAGTCTGTGTGTGTTTGTGAAGTGAGGAGCTGACGTCATACCAGCGGGAGCTCGAGGTTTTGTCGCAGCAGTTCTCTCTGAAGTGTCTGGAGAACGGACATCTGGTTCAGGCTCTGGATGCTGAGAGGAAAGCTTTGTGTCAGTGTCAGCAGGAGAACCAGGACCTGAGGACCAGAAACCAGGTGAGAGCTCCGTTACACTCTTTTTAATACGTCTTTTACATGTTTGCATGGGTAGAGGCATATTAACTACTCTGTGTCTTCTATATTTACACTTAAAACCTCAATTTAAACCACTCACAGGATGTGTTTTATGTTTTTTTTATATATTATTACATTATCTAATTACTCTGAAGGTTGTTGTTTCTCAGTTTCCTCATTGTTGTGTTTTGTTTTTGGCTCGTCCAGGAGTTGAGCGGTCACCTCGCAGCAGAGATCACCAGACTTTGTTCTCTGGCGAAACAGGACGCTCTGCCGCTCAATCAGGGGATGGATGTGTACGAAATGGAGGTGAGTGTCGCCTTCATTCGCACTTTCAGTTACGATCTTCAAGGTTGAGTTACATGAATGCCTTGTTTTCTCACATGTCTTTCCACTAGATGTCATCCAAGACACAATACCGTTCACCATCAACCCTTTCAAAGCACTCAAATGTGTTTTATCGTTGGTAATAACATGTTTTTATTCTTTAACCTTTTCTGAAGATAAGTGCTGATTATTTGACCTTTTTATTTCAGATTACTCTGCGAGTGAAGGAGTCTGAGGTTCAGTGTCTGAAGCAGGAGATCACGTCTCTGAAGGACGAACTGCAGTCGGCACAAAAGGTGAAACTCACAAACAGCAGCTGGAATAATAAACACAAACGTAATAAATAAAATGCGTAAACAGACACACAGTGACATTATCGCCGCTGTTCAGGAGCGCGTCCTTCAGGAGATGTAAAACTTTACACAGCATGAATATCACATGAATAATGAGCTTATTGGTTTTCCATACATCACGTTTCAGGACAAGAGGAACGCCACCAAGAAGTACAAGGACATGTTCGCTGAGCTGAGCGTGGTGAGGGCGAAAACAGAGAGAGAGATGGACGAACTGAGAGAAAACCTGAGGCTCGCTCATCGCGCTCTGGACGACACGTCGCCGTGAACTCTTCATCTGTTTTCACTGTAACTTTAAAATATTCTCGGTTAAGATTCACCCACAAGAAATGTACTTTCCGTTCATTAGGACCGACGTCTTATTTAATAAATCCAGGCTCTCTTGTCCATCCCCCTTTTTTCAGCTCTCGATTTTTTAAAGAAAGAAAACATGTTTTATGTCGTGTGAACATTTGTTGACACTGAGTTTGTAATTTACATCGATCTCTCCTGAAACGATCCTGTGAAACTGCCAGTTTTTTTGTGTATTTACAAAATATTATCATAGAAAAAAAAAACAAGTGCTCACTTTGTGTGTTTATATAAATTTTATCTGTACAGCAATTTTTTTTTTTTTTGTAAAACTTACGTCTGACTTGTGCAATTATGTGTTTTATCATATTTTATGTTTGTTGTTTTCATCCTCTCATCGTCTGCTGTACGTGTCGTTAAACTGGTCAAGTTTATTTTTTATCAGTTAAATCTTAAATTAAAAATGGTTTTATAAACATTTCTGGCAGTGAACTGGTAGATTTTTCTGTCATACACAAACTGTAATTTATATTTATACACTGCAGTATTAATTAAAAAAAAAGTTTTTTTATTAATTAAGTCAAAGCGGCTGATTAAACTCATACTGTCTGTTATTTTCCTCTTTGTATTGTTTGTAAATTCGTTGTAGTTTGAACATGAAATATAAAAAACAAAATCACAGCTACGACACTTGTGTTATTTTTGCTTTGTTGTAAAGATGCAGACACAAATATTCAATATATCTCCAGTGTATTCATCACTGTTCCTGGAGGAAGATGCAGAAACAAGCATTCAGTCACAAGGTAGGAGCTGCAGTCACTTTCTGCAGGTGAAATACAGTCTTTTATGAGTTATATTGGCCCTTTAAAGGTATTTCAACAGGTAAAAAAAGACTGGATTGGTTATATTATGTCAAATATAGTTGTAACTGAAGAGAAAACAACAACAGATCCGTTGTGAAGAAGGTTGCCATCTTGGATTTGTGGAATAAAGGGTCACTCCACCAGCTGACAGACTAACATGCATTAAAATAACCTGGATGAAATCGAAGGTATTTCTATCAAGACTGTTGATGTTTTAAAAAATGTACCAATTGCTGATATAAACAAATCTCTATATTGGTACTGGCCTCAGAAGTCCAGTTCTGGTCAGGCTGTAATCATACGTCTTTAAACAACATTTCCAAAATGTCTTGTTTACATCGGAAGCTTATTCTCAACCATTCCTGCTCTTGTTTGTGTCCTTCAGCTGGGTGAAACAGAAAAGAGAACCTGTGGGAACGGCTCCATCAGCAAAGACGCCTCACTTTACTGCCAGTCAGGTGATTCTCCCCCGAAGCTACAGGCCCAGTTACTGTCAGATCCTTCTTCAGAAAGCTGCGTCAACTAATCCCAGTAAAACCTGCTGCTGCCTCACCAGTCTCAGGCCAGAAGCTTCGACGACGTCAAGGTGTTTTTCCCCCAGTCAGTGCTCAGGTGATGACAATGATATGTGTGTGTGTGTGTGTGTCTATATATATTCTGATTGTAACAGGAAAAAAGAAGTAAAATGAAATCAGAGAATAAACTGATTTTTTGAGAAAAGTCTCGTTAAAAACTGATGACTTGAGGTTGTAGGACGGTCGGCCGCCATCCTAGAGCCTCATTATCTGACCAGCTGGGATTGGCAATTTACAAACAGCACCATTAAAGGGAAACTCAGTGTATACTGTTTTGCTTCATTTATATGTGGCGGACCCTGCCACCTCTCTAGCTTCAAACAATGTTCTGGGCCCTTGTTTTCCTCTGAGAACAGCTCGTTTACTCACTTACAGAAATGTTATAATGCTGACATGAGCGTGACAGAAAATTATAATTTTCCTTTTTTTTTTTAACCAGAAGATAAAATACACATCAAACAGGAGCTCAGATTTAACATGACCAATTTATTCTGACAATGACACAGTTACTAAATAAAATGTCTCTCTCTCACTCTCACACACAAATGTTGTGATGGTCCATTTTTAAAATGTTCCTGAAAGAAAAGTCCCTAACAGTAACAACAAAACAACTATCCAGGTGCTGTATCGTAAGCGACTGGACTTGTTTCCGTTTCTTGGCGACGTTTCACCTCTCCTGTCCCGAATCCCGTCCCTACAAACACACCTGCAACCAGTCAAACACGCACGCACACACACACAATCCAAGAACTGCACTTCCCTGCCTTCAGGACATTTACACCAGGCGGTGCAGGTCCAGAGCGACCAGGATTTAGAAGGACATTCACCACCACAAACTGTTTGTTGTTTTTCCCTCACCAGTTTTACCGCAAGTATTCCAAACTATCATCATCGTTTATTTTTTTAAAGCGATTGCTAGTGGGTGAACCAGAGCACCTGGAGAAAACCCAAATGAAAACCCAGAGAACGATGTCACACAAAGAAACCCCTTAAAGGACGGCTGAGGGGGTCCAGCTGTTCAGTTCTACACATCGTTCTTTGTGTATTTTTTTTTTTTATAGCGACTGCTAGTGGGTGAACCGGAGCACCCGGAGAAAACCCGTAAGAAAACCCAGAGAATGGGTCACTCCACTCAGGAGACCCTGTCAGGCCTACTGCTTCCACTTCTTCTGTTTTTTCAGCTGAAATCTGTTCTGGTCAGTTGGTTCTGTCTAAACGGGACAAGGTACTCCAGGCTCTAAATTGCAGTAGGCGTCTACTGCAAGTAGTTAACAGGTCTGTAATAACAGTGACAAAATTAAACTGCCTGTACAAAATTAATCAAACGCTGCGATGGTGCATTTTAAAAAGTCCCTAACAGTAACAACAAAACAACTATCCAGGTGCTGTATCGTAAGCAACTGGACTTGTTTCCGTTTCTTGGCGACGTTTCACCTCTCCTGTCCCTACAAACACACCTGCAACCAGTCACACACACACTCGGGTAGAAGAGGGGTATTTAAACCGAGGCAATGAAAAGCACAAACAACCAAAATGTTTATACGACCTCTGGGGTCGTGACACCGGCCTTCACGTGGGTTTCTAAGGCTTGATGGGTCCAGCTGGCGCCCCCCAAGGCTGCGTCCTGAGCCCCCTGCTCTTCTGTACCCCCATGATTGCACAGCCACACACACCATTGTGAAATTCGCGGATGACACAATGTTGAGTTTCTGGCATCATGGTTCAAGACCAACAACCTGGACCTGAACGTCACCAAGACCAAGGAGATGGTGGTAGACTTCAGGAGAAGGGAGGAGCAGAGGTCCCATCACGCACCACTAAAGAGCTACGAGCTATCCGGTCCGTCATCTCTGGAAGCATCACGGCCTGGTTTGGCAACTGCAGTGCTGATCCGAAGAGCGCATCACAAGAACTGCACTTCCCTGCATTCAGGACATTTAGACCAGGCGGTGCAGGTCCAGAGCGACCAGGATTATGAATGACACTCACCACCACAAACTGTTGTTTTTCCCTCACCAGTTTTACAGCAAGTATTCCAAATTATCATTATCGTTTATTTTTTTAAAGCGATTGCTAGTGGGTGAACCAGAGCACCTGGAGAAAACCCGAATGAAAACCCAGAGAACGATGTCACACAAAGAAACCCCTCCACGGACGACTGAGGGGGTCCAGCTGTTCAGTTCTACACATCGTACTTTGTGAATTTTTTTTTTTATAGCGAATGCTAGTGGGTGAACCGGAGCACCCGGAGAAAACCCGTAAGAAAACCCAGAGAATGGGTCACTCTACTCATGAGACCCTGTCAGACCTTCATCCGGCCTACTACTTCCACTTCTTCTGTTTCTTCAGCTGAAAACTGTTCTGGTCAGTTGGTTCTGTCTAAACGGGACAAGGTACTCCGGGCTCGAGGTTGCAGTAGGCGTGCTGACTGTCGATGAAAATGTTGTAGGCCATCAAATTCCCAGAAATAAGTGCACCTGCAGTGGTGAGGCCAACACCCACACCTATTGTCCGTTTAGCACAGCGGCGCCAGAAGCTACTGGTCTGAACCTCAGCAGGTTCTGCAGGTGGACTCTCAAGGAGGTCGTCGTCTCTCAGCTGCTCAGGTGAGTCCGCCAAGACCTCCTGCTCCTGCCTCGTCTCCAGCTGGTCTTTAAGATCACAGAGGGACTGGTTCATCTCGGTTCTTTCGGTGTAAAGCTCCTCCACCAGCCGCTGATTGTTCTCAATCTCACGGTCTCGCGTTTTTATGAGCACTCTCAGCTGTTGGACCTCTGCGTGGTGTTCCTCCCTGAGACGTCTAAGTTGGTCTCTTTCAGCGGTGAGGTTGTCACACTTCTCAGCCCAAAGTGAACATTGCTGACTGAAATTCTCAACACCAGCCAAGACGTCCTCCTCCTGCCTCGTCTCCAGCTGCTCTCTAAGACCACAGATGTATTGGTTCATATCAGTTCTTTTGGTGTTGAGCTCCTCTACCAGCTGCCGATTGAACTCGATTTCACGGTCTTGCTTTTTAACGAGCTCTTCTTTAGCAAAGATTTGTTGCTCAGCCTCGTCCAGTCGGCACTGAAGATCTTGCACGGCAGTTTTCAGGTTTTTGTTCTGTTGGTTTTGTCTCTCTGTCAGAGACTCGTGTTGAGACAGCTTGTTGGTGATGCTGACATGCTGCTGCTTCAGAGAGTCTTCACTCCCCTTCAGAGCACGCACTGTGGCCCTCAGCTGTTTAATCTCTGTCTGGTTTGTCTCATTCAGATGTTTAAGTCGGACTCCCTCAGCAGTGAGATTGTTGACGTCCTCTTTCAGAGTCTGCTCTTTGTTCTGAAGACTCTGCAGAGCCACTATCAGTCTTTCAATCTCTCTTTGTTTTTCGTCTATCAGAGATTCAAGTCGCTCCACTGCTGCCAAATGGTTTTCGGACTCAGTCCAGGCCGTCCTTCTCAGCTGTTTGATCTCCTTTTGGTTCCTCTGAATCAGACTCTCGTATCGGACTCCCTCGGCAGTGAGATTTTCCACCTGCTCGTTCAGAATCTGCTCTTTGTTCTGAAGACTCTGCAGAGCCTCTCTCAGTCTTTCAGTCTCTCTTTGTTTTTTGTCTATCAGAGATTCAAGTTCCTGCACTGCTGACAAATGTTTTTCGGACTCAGTCCGGGACGTCCTCTTCAGCTGTTTGATCTCCTCTTTGTTTTTCTGGATCAGACTCTCGTATCGGACCTCCTCGGCAGTGAGATTGTTGATGTCCTCATTCAGAACCTTCTCTTTGCTCTGAAGACTCTGCAGTGCCACTTTCAGCTGTTCAACCTCTGCGTGGTGTTCCTCGCTGAGATGTTTAAGTTGGTCCCTTTCAGCGGTGAGGTTGTCACACTTTTCAGCCAAAAGTGAACATTGCTGACTGAGATCCTCCACACCAGCCGAGACCTCCTCCTCCTGCCTCCTCCTACAGACGTCCTGATCAAAGATTTGTTGCTCAGCCTCGTCCAGTCGGCACTGAAGATCTTGCACGGCTGTTTTCAGGTTTTTGTTCTGTTGGTTTTGTCTCTCTGTCAGAGACTCATGATGAGACAGTTTGTTGACATGCTGCTGCTTCAGAGAGTCTTCACTCTCCTTCAGAGTGCGCATTGTGGCCCTCAGCTGTTTAATCTCTGCCTGGTTTGTCTCATTCAGATGTTTAAGTCGGACTCCTTCAGCAGTGAGATTGTGGACGTCCTCTTTCAGAATCTGCTCTTTGTTCTGAAGACTCTGCAGAGCCACTATCAGTCTTTCAATCTCTCTTTGTTTTTCATCTATCAGAGATTCATGTCGCTCCACTGCTGCCAAATGGTTTTCGGTCTCAGTCCGGGCCGTCCTTCTCAGCTGTATGACCTCCGCTTGGTTTTTCTGAATCAGGCTCTCGTATCGGACCTCCTTGGCAGTGAGATTGTTGACGTCCTCATTCAGAAACTTCTCTTTGTTCTGAAGACTCTGCAGAGCCACTCTCAGCTGTTGGACCTCTGCGTGGTGTTCCTCCCTGAGATGTTTAAGTTGGTCCCTTTCAGCGGTGAGGTTGTCACACTTCTCAGTCCAAAGTGAACATTGCTGACTGAAATCCTCCACACCAGCCGAGACCTCCTCCTCCGGCCTCGTCTCCAGCTGCTCCTTCAGACCACAGATGTATTGGTTCATATTAATTCTTTTGGTGTTGAGCTCCTCTACCAGTTGGTGATTGAACTGGATTTGACGGTCTTGCTTTTTTATGAGCTCATCTTTATCAAACATTTGTTGCTCAGCCTCATTCAGTCGGCACTGAAGATCTTGCACGGCAGTTTTCAGGTTTTTGTTGTGTTGGTTTTGTCTCTCCGTCAGAGACTCGTGTTGAGACAGTTTGCTGACATGCTGCTGCTTCAGAGAGTCTTCGCTCTCCTTCAGAGCGCGCACTGTGGCCCTCAGCTGTTTAATCTCTGCCTGGTTTGTCTCATTCAGACCTTTAAGTTGGACTCCCTCGGCAGTGAGTATTTCTACCCGCCTGTGCAGAATCTGCTCCTTGTTCTTCATGTCTTTTAACTCCAACTGAAGCACGATGACATCAGGTTTGAGCTTGGAGTTCCCAGCGGCCATATCTGGTGACATCGACTCAAACATCCTGACTTTTGATCTGAATAACTCCCGCACATCCTCCCTGACCTCCCTCCGACCGCCAGAAGTTCTGCTGGGCACCTCGGGCGCATGAAGTCTCCGAGACTCCAGAGATTCAGGTCCACCTGTCGTCTCTGACATGGAGAGACGCCGCGATTCCCCTGATAACGCTGAATGTCGCCGACCAGGCGACGTGTTTTTAAACACACAAACTCGTTCAGACGACAGCTTGATAAAGTTAACCAGCAAAAATAAGCGTTAAACTGCTCAGACTCCTGTAAGATCCTTCAGCTGACAGCTTAATAAAGTTCAACAGATCAAATGAATGTGAAATGTCTCAAGCTTCTATAAGGTTCCATGAGAGTGATGTCATCCGTGCTTTCATGTCTGGTGATGTCATCACAATCAAAGGCGAACGACAGAACATTCCGTCCAATATTTACTTTTAAATTCTTCACGGTAGAATTTAAATGCTGCCACGTTTTTTTTCGCTCTAGTTTTTTATTTATTTATTTAAATTGTTGAATTTAACTAAAGTGTAATGAAGACTTTTATTAATAACTTTTCACAGTAACAACATGGAGCCGACATTCTTCCTCTGTCATCTCAATGCGACCTAAACGTGAACTCTGTTGATCCACGAGGACGTTTAAAAGATAACATGTTTTTTATACATCGCCATAACATTCAAAACAAAACAAACAGTTACAGCTGTGTCAGTTCAGATAAATGTTGCTGTATCTTTATTTTAATATCTTATTTTTAGTAGCTTTTGGAAAATCTCATGTGTAGAAACATGATATTGTAAATCAAGAAGAATACATTTATTTTGTAAATGCACATCATCAGTTTTACGATATTCATAAAATAATAAAATATCTTGAAACAGAACCAATACTTTGAGAGAAAATCCCAATATTTCATTTTGTTATATACACATCCCTCCTCATGGGGGCAGTGTTGCGTGACTACAGGTGAGAACAGGTGTCGCATGTTGCCTCACCTGTATTTGTGTGTGTGAAATGTGTGTATTCATTAAGTTCTTACAGGTTACTGCACTGCTGTGTCATGATTATCTCCACATGAAAAACACTCAGCAGAACATTAAGTTAGTAACAAATTAGCTTCACCTTCACCTGCAACACCACAGATTCTTCCATATTAATATTATATAACACAATAGTGCTGAAATCAGCTGTTCTGCATAAAAAAGCACTTTGGTTTTGATGAATCTGTTCAGTTAGCGACTCGTGGAGTGAACTTGATGTAAATCAGATGTTAATTTGAACTTTGTATTCTACTTTTGATGAAGTCGTGACTTGCTGGGACACAAAAAGAGCCGTTGGTTATGTTTCTGTGCTTCTGCTGCTGAGACAAGTCAAAATTTCTGACGTGAAAAAGATTAAAGGGGCACAATTCATGCTTGTTTCTGACAAAAGGGGCCACATTTCCCTCCAATAGAAGAACATTTCTGATCCTTCTGTAAGGTGCAACTGAGTTTTGTTTGTAGATCTGCTGCTCAGTCGTGGGGCTGCAACTCGGATGAGGGGTCAAACTCAAAAACTCACATTAATAAAGTGAAAGATGTTCTTGGGTAAGAAGCTTCTCTGTTCTCCACATCGCTGCCTCTCTAAGTGCTGCTCGAAACGTTTTAAAACTATTTAATGCTTTCAACAAAACCAGACAGGAGCTCATATTCAACATTACCAATTTATTCTGACAATGACACTAGTTACTAAATAAAATATCATTTATTTCAATCCAAAATAAATTGGTAGCAGTTTGGAGAGCTCACTTGTAGCCGGAGGTGTCCCAAAAACTGATCATTTCAACCTTACGGTACAAACCAGAAGCTAAAGTATGATGCTGAACACAGTAAAAATTACACATTAGCATATTAGCATCGTCAGTATGAGCATGCAGGCGTGGCGAAAGACCTCATATTCTTCACTCAACTCGAGGGACAGATACTAAAAACAGACTGATTTAAATTCTGTACTCTAGTAAAGATAATAAATAAAGTACAGACTGAAATGTCACTACACTAATTAAGTGTTTGTACGTTTTCTGCAATGTGATGTCATCTGGAAAGATTCATGCAACACACATTTTCAGTTGTTGTATCATCACCACAGCAACATTTTTAAACCTTTGTGCAGTATTTTGCATCTGATGAGCCTTCAAACTCTTCGATTTATTACTCAAACTAAACTTCATGATGGTATTTCATGTCTCACCCACAAAGACTGTTGTTGGTCATAAAGATCCCCCCAATGCTCTTCTCAGCTAGCGTGGTTGTAATCAGGCTAACAGTTTCCTTCTGCTGCTCAATTCCTTAATTCATGTTTGGTTTAAAAACTTGTATTCTAATTACTTGACTTCAGAACCAACCAGAGAAGTTTTGACAATTTCTACTTCAACTCCACAACAAGTCAGAGGCAGATATTCTACTTTTTACAGCGTTTATTGATGCACAATAAGACAGCAATAAAATATGGGTTGGAATAAAAAAGAAAAACATTGAGAATAAACCATAATACATTAGAAGCATTAGAAATAATCATTTAATGAGATTATCAAATATAACAATTAGAAATGACTTTAAAAATGTTCATGAATTAAAATAAATACTTGATGAATATATAAATGATGAAGTTCAATGTTGATTAAACAGGATAAAAAGCTATGATAGAAAAAAAACCTGCCACATTGACGTGGAATACAGCCAGTAACAGTCGTCATAGTGATGAAAAAAGAATGTTTATTGAAAATAATTATTAATGCTGATATTTATTGTACAATTAGTTAAATGATTGATTACTATTTTCTGTGACACTTGTGGTCTGTCTGAGAGAGAGTGGGACAAAATGGCCGACAGCCACGGACATCAGACTAACCCTCAGTCGTTCTCATTAACTACAAAATACTGTTACTGTCTGTTTGCCTCCAGACATTTAGGCTGGAATTGAACACAGTGGCACTCTTGTGTTTGAAGTCTATACAGCCGAGAGTGTGAGTCTGTTTGAGCAGCACAACATTTCCTACTGATCTGATAGAACGAGCACCAACCAGAAAACATGTCAGTCCACAAAACTTGACAGGAAATCAGGATTCAGTTCAGGAAGCTGTCATCCAGCTCGTCCTCAGCAGCCTGTTCCTCTGCCCACACTTTCAGCTCCGGGCTGCTCTGATTCTGGAAGAAACCAACAGTGACCATCAGCACTCTGCAGATATATCAGCCATGTTTGATCAACTCGTAAAGTCCAGGTGAAAGATACTCACACTTTCCCTTCAGGCTCCTGTGGCGGCTCGTCTCCATTGTTTGGCTCGTCTTGTTCGTCTTGGTGATTCGTCCTTTTAACCGTCACCTGCAAGATGAAAAAGAAGAGCAGTGGTAGTTTCACGCCTCTTTATGCAGGTTTTGTTTCTATATGTGGACGTTTTTTGTGAATTTGTGGTGGTTGTAGAGATTAAGTGTGTCATTATGGAGGTTTTGTGTGTTATTGTGGAGGGTTTTTGTGTTATTGTGGGTTTTTTGTGTCATTGTGGAGGTTTTGTGTATTTGTGGAGGGTTTTTGTGTTATTGTGGGTTTTTTGTGTCATTGTGGAGGTTTTGTGTATTTGTGGAGGGTTTTTGTGTTATTGTGGAGGTCATTGTGGGTTTTTTATGTCATTATGGAGGTTTTGTGTATTTGTGGAGGTTTTGTGTGTTATTGTGAAGGTTTTGTGTGTTATTGTGGAGGGTTTTTGTGTCATTGTGGAGACTTTGTGTGCTATTGTGGAGGTTTTTTGTATCTGTGGAGGGTTTGTGAGTTACTGTGGAGGTTATGTGTGTTATTGTGAAGATTTTGTGTATTTGTGGAGGTTTTGTGTGTCATTGTGAAGATTTTTAGTCTTTTTTGGGGAGGTTTTGAGTGTATCTGTAAAAAGCATTTAACATGTGTATACACTGAGAGTCAGAACATTAGAACCAGTGACAGGTGAAATAAATAACATGGATCATTGTGTTCCAGTGCCATGTTCGGCTGTGAAACCAGGCGTCCCAGCATTCATGTGGACGTCTCTTTGACAAACACCAGTCACCCAAACACAGCTGCAGACCGACGACACCCCCCCATGGCAGCAGCACTCCTTGATGGTAGTGCCCCCCCAGCAGGACAACGCACCTGCAACACAGCAAAAAACGTTCAGGAACGACCCGAGGAACGTGGGAAAGAGCTCAAGGTGTCAACCTGGCCTCCAGATTCCCCAGATCTCAATCCAGCTGAGCTTCCACTGGATGCAGTCTGAACCAAGAACGATCCACGGGGCCCCGACATGGATGGGAGTTGGTTCTGATTCATCCAACAGATGCTCAACTGGATTGGGATCTGGAGAATGAGGAGGCCAGTTTGACACCTTGGGTTCTTTGCCATAGGGGGGTGCAGTTGGTCTGAACGGTATTTGGGTGGGTGGTGTTTGTCAAAGAGGCTCCACAGAAATGATAGAACTCAAAGTTCTCAGCAGAACATTTGACTGTAACAAGATGATCAATGCTCATTTCACTAGTCAGTTGTTTTAATGTTTCGGCTGAACAGTGAAGATATACATGTTAAATACTTGTCATATTTTGCATGGATTGAATTTTTAACTAAGTAATTATTACTATTATTATTATTATTATTATTATTATTATTATTCATTATTATCAATATCAAATATTTACTGATCAAACATGATGTATTACTATAGATTAAGTTAATCAGCATTAAAAGCAGAAAGTGAGACAAGTCAGTGTCCTGCATTTTGCAGGACAATTATTAATCAGTTGATTAATTGCATGATGTCGGGATACTCATAAAGCAATTCTGTAGAAAGACACCTGATTTTTGAGTCTCATTCTCAGGTTGTCAAATAACACACTCTGTGGGCTATTAACAGGACTCATAGAGAGTTGAGTTGTTAACAGTGAGAAGACTTGTATTTTCACATACACTTTATTTCAAGATATATGTTTTTGTGTTTATCCAGTAGCTGTAAAAACACTCTTTGAATCCTGGGGGTTTTGAGGTGGAGCCTAATTCTGCTCTGGTTGGTCAGTTCACATAAACCTGATAACCAGGTTTGCCTGGCAGACTAACACTAACAACTGGATCACTGTTACTTAACGTTTGTGCCGAGAACTCTATGGTGGTGAACTGGTTGTCATAGCTTACTGCGCTCAACGTTGTTTAACTAACACTGTTAGCCTGAAAAGCATTATACCTCGATGTTTCTCCAGCAAAACAACAACTTCCAAGGCTTCATAAAG
The DNA here is from genome assembly GCA_903131615.1 of Diplodus sargus. Lineage (NCBI taxonomy): Eukaryota > Metazoa > Chordata > Actinopteri > Spariformes > Sparidae > Diplodus > Diplodus sargus. The sequence continues at coordinate 294,866 of CAEMYA010000137.1, read as the reverse complement.
TTTATCAAGCACTCTCTGAACGCACAGTTGCGCGTTCGAGTGGAGATGTACTAGGACTGAAAACAAACCTTCAATACACTTCGACCGATGCAAACAAACTAACAACTGCTCTAGCTGTTTCGAGCTATCAGTTCACAAGACAACCTCAAAGGCTTCATAAAGTTTATCAAGCACTCTCTGAACGCACAGTTGCGCGCTCGAATGGAGATGACCCAGAACTGATAACAAATCTTCAATACACTCAGCGAGAAACAGCTAGAGCAGTTGTTAGTTTGTTTGCATCCATCTATCAGTTCGCAAGACAACAACCTCAAAGGCTTCATAAAGTTTATCAAGCACTCTCTGAACGCACAGTTGCGCGTTCGAGTGGAGATGTACCAGAACTGAAAACAAACCCTCAATACACTTAGACGAATGCAAACAAACTAACAACTGTGCTAGCTGTTTCTAGCTATCAGTTCACAAGACAACCTCAAAGGCTTCATAAAGTTTATCAAGTACTTTCTGAACGCACAGTTGCGCGCTCGAGTGGAGATGAACCAGAACTGATAACAAATCTTCAATACACTCAGCGAGAAACAGCTAGAGCAGTTGTTAGTTTGTTTGCATCCATCTATCAGTTCGCAAGACAACAATCTCAAAGGCTTCATAAAGTTTATCAAGCACTCTCTGAACGCACAGTTGCGCGCTCGAGTGGAGATGTACCAGAACTGAAAACAAACCCTCAATACACTTAGACGGATGCAAACAAACTAACAACTGCGCTAGCTGTTTCTAGCTATCAGTTCACAAGACAACCTCAAAGGCTTCATAAAGTTTATCAAGCACTCTCTGAACGCACAGTTGCGCGCTCAAGTGGAGATGAACCAGAACTGATAATAAATCTTCAATACACTCAGCGAGAAACAGCTAGAGCAGTTGTTTATTTGTTTGCATCCATCTATCAGTTCGCAAGACAACAACCTCAAAGGCTTCATAAAGTTTATCAAGCACTCTCTGAACGCACAGTTGCGCGTTCGAGTGTTTTATCCCAGAGGTTCAACATTATCTTCAAGCAAAGGCATCGCATTACCATGCTCACTGAGGTCGCATGTGAATCTCGTCATGGACATGAGGGCAGAGAACAGCGCTGCATGTGGGGTCAGGCTAGCTTCTACCGTGGCCCTGAGCATGTCCCTAGCCAGGCCGAGGCCCAAGCTAAACACGACCACTATGTGCTCGCTTCTACCAACCATAGGTTTGTATCATCAGACAGGGACCTGCAATAGGTATGTCAACACGTACAGGGACCTTTAAGTTAGCGGGATGGCACAAGGGCTCGTAGGATACGCTATTACCAATACCTGCAGTTGATCAATGGCCTGACTGGCTGCCATTCTTGGAAACCACAGCTATCAGCTCTGATGGACAGCACTCAGGCATTTGCCATTGAAGATAGCTGAAGTCTGGTCAAGTTAACCTGTAACTTACAATGATAACACCAGGTTTGCTTGGCAGACCACTAACGAGTGGATTACCCTTACTGAACTATTGTCCCGAGAAAGCTCTTTACCACGAGGCCTCCACAACAACACATCTCTGCTCAGTTCTGCTGGTGTTGTAGCTCTCAATTCATTGTACTTCTACCATGAATAAGAACGGCAATGTTAACACCAGGCTCTGCTCAACATAGTTTATACACTCAAAAGTACGTAGACAAACTAATAACCGCTCAAGAGAAACCTTACAAGGCCACCAAATAAACCTGTCCACTGAAAGTCCCAGCTCAAAACCCACAGGGTTCAAAGGAAGTGGAGGTATTCGAAACAGGTTTTGTTTTACTGAGAGGAAATCTAAACAATTATGGCTACAGTGCCTAAATGTATATTAGATCAGATTCATAAACTATTTAACATGTGTATACACTGAGAGTCAGAACACTAGAACCACTGACAGGTGAAATAAATAACATGGATCATTGTGTTCCAATGCCATGTTCGGCTGTGAAACCATGAGTCCTGGCATTCATGTGGACGTCTCTTTGACAAACACCAGTCACCCAAACACAGCTGCAGACCATGTACACACCCTCATGGCAGCAGCACTCCTTGATGGCAGTGCCCCCCCAGCAGGACAACGCACCTGCAACACCGCAAAAACTGTTCGGGAACGACCCGAGGAACGTGGGAAAGAGCTCAAGATGTCAACCTGGCCTCCATATTCCCCAGATCTCAATCCAGCTGAGCTTCCACTGGATGCAGTCTAAGCCAAGAACGATCCATGGGGGCCCCACATGGATGGGAGTTGGTTCTGACGCATCCCATAGATGCTCAACTGGATTGGGATCTGGAGAATGAGAAGGCCAGTTTGACACTTTGGGTTCTTTGCCATTCGGGGGTGTAGTTAGTCTGAACGGTGTTTGGGTGGGTGGTGTTTGTCAAAGAGGCTCCACAGAAATGACAGAACTCAAAGTTTCCCAGCAGAACATTTGATTGAAACAAGATGGTCAATGCTCATTTCACTTGTCAGTTGTTTTAATGTTGTGGCTAAACAGTGAAGATAAACAAATGACAAATCTCACACTTT